>JBBPEB010000015.1:1910000-2510786 GCA_039096225.1 Blastocystis sp. Blastoise
ACATCTAATACATAATGATATACCCTAGGAGCATAGCTTTTTACTTTCTCTACATGTGTAATAGTAAATTGAAATGACTTTTGATTTGAAGTAGCAATTGTAGATAATTGAATAGGAAGTGATTCAATAAACGTATTATATTCATTATCATGTATATTCTCATGTATATGAAGCATACCTCCCTTTATATATATATATAATATATTTATTTATAAATAAATTATCTTATTATATTCTATATTCTAAAAAAACTTATAAAAATAAAAATAATACACTTTATTAATAATTATAAAAGAATAAAAAATAGTAAATAATAAAAAAAAAGTAAATAATAAAAAATTCATCATAATCTATATATATATATATATATATATACAGTTGGTTTTAGTAATCTGATAGCTGTTTCCCATCCTGGTCTACTACTAGGGAGTAATCCTAAAAGAACACGATCTGCCTTATTATAATAAGGTTTACTAATAAGACGATTATCGCCACATAATATCTATAGGGAATTATATATTATAATAATTATTATTTATTTTTATAAAAACGATAGTATTTATAGTTGTTTATTAATAGCATTAAAATATATATATATATATAAATTTAGAATTAATAACAATAAGAAATGAATATAACATATATAATAAAAAGTATTCTAATACTATTCTAAAACATACAGTACATTTCTGTTCAACATGATTTAGTTTCACATTCTTTGTTAACGCTTCGATACTATCAGGATTCCATTCGAGGGCAGTCACGTGACTCACTTCTGGACGTAACAGAAGAGGAAGAGTAAAATATCCAATTCCCTTTAATATAATATAATATTATATATATGATAATGTTATTTGTCTTATTTGTATAGTGATTATTCATTTATAAAATATTCAAGAAATATAAAAGAAATTATATATATATATTATATATATAACATACAGCGTACATATCAACAACATATTCATTGGACTGAAGAGAAAGTGTTTTCATTCGACAACGTTCAGTCACATTCCCGCTGGAATACATGACTTTCTCAATATTATAACTGTAAATAACATTATTTTGTTTAACTTCTACCCAACCATCAGCGTTGGCGGGATATAAAACGCGGGTATGACTTTCTCTCTTTGGACCTATAAATAATATAAGAATATAAATAATATAAATAATATAAATAATAAAATAATATAAATAATATAAATAATATAAATAATATAAATAATATAAATAAAAAAAAAAGATAATAATATAAATAATATAAATAATATAAATAATATAAATAATATAAATAATATAAATAATATAAATAATATAAATAATAAAAGAATATAAGTAATAAAATAATAATATAAATAATATAAATATAATAAATAATAATATTAATAACAATTTATATAATAAAACATACCACAATCGACATCTTCATATGAGGCAATTCGCTTGCATTTCATTAATGTACAAATATCCTTATATAATACTTCTATGGTTTCATTTTGACTCTCTAGGGTAGGGATGTTAAATCCTTTGGGGAATAAGAGGATATCTTGAATACGTTCAAATTTAGGAGGAAATGAAGATATACAAGATAAATCAAATGAGTTATCTTTACAATATTGCTCAATCATAATTTTCATTTGATCAATATCCTTTAATTGTTTAACTGGTTTTTCCGCGGGAATTGTTGCATTTTCATCATTAATAATAGAATAGGAAATATTTTGAGGAAGCTCTATATATAAATAAATAAATAAATAAATAAATAAATAAATAGAATAAATAAATAAATAAATAAATAAATAAATAAATAAATAAATAAATAAATAAATAATAATATACTCTCTTTATATAAATCAATAGTAGATATAGTAATAGGAATATTAGCATTTCCATGAATATCTTTATATATCTTTCTTGTTTTATCATAAATTTGAAGGGATTCCAAACATGTTTTGAAAGATTTTAACTATAAGTATATATATCTTATATATCTATTAATTACAGATTCTATATTTATAAAATTCTTATATATATATATATATATATATATATATATACTTGTTTGATATCGCTAATAACGAGAGAATAATGGTTTTTAATAGGAATAACTTTTGTATCTTTCTTTATAATTATATCTTTATGAATATCACTAACTGGTAATGATAATTTATTATTGACTTGTAATGGACATTGTTTATTCGTTGATATATAATGATAAAGAGTAGAAGGTATATATGTATATATAGAATGATTATAATGACAAGTCCAAAATACATTACCACCTCCTCCTAATAATAATAACATATTCCCTAACTATATATATATTTATTATTGATTATATTATATATAACTAAACTCTTATAAATGTATTAAAAAAATATATAATGATCTTTACATAATATGTTATATATATACTTTATTAAGTGTGAATTGCATAAGTAATATATCTTTTTCCATATAATGAGAGAGAGATACTTCTAAGGATGGTAAGGGGTATATATATACATTTAAAGTAGATATATAGGTAGATATATCCATAAGATAACATTTAAAATGAGATGTCTCATATCCATATATAAGATATAAAGAAGGAGATAAGGATACATACTATATATATATTATGTTTATTATTATTACTATTAATATTATTATTGTATACTTTTAAAATTGATGTATATTTAAAACCTTGTTCATTTTCGTGATTATTATTTCTTTTAGTTCCTATATATATATATAATCTATTTATATAGAATCTATTTATATACCATTACCAGAAGGAATAGAATCTTCTGGAATAAGAACTTCTTTCTCAATTTCCATATTTTCACGGGAATCATGATTTTCTTCATCTATATCCAAAGTATCCATTTCCATGTCTCTATTTCCATCTTCATTCCCACGGTTATTTGATGCTTTTATAGAATATGTATTCATAGGTTTTGCTTTAGTATCTCTACGTTTCTTACTTCTACGATATACATCATTCTCACATATATTTATAGGATTCCAATAACGTTTCGATAATTTAAATATATATATACTACTCTCACTTGCTAGATATTGTATATATTATTATATTATTATATTATTATATTATTATATTATATTATATTATTATATTATTATATTATTATATTATTATATTATATATTCATTAAAATATTGTTAACATAGACTAGGTAATACAATATATAATATATATGTACCATGTCCTTCTAAGTTGTTATATCCTCCAAAAATACATATATAATCGTGATTACATTGAGTTGGAGAAGAATTATTTTCTATATATATATATATATATATATATATATATATATATAATTATTATTAAAAAAATAATATATATAGATACCTATAGGCATACAAATAGGGACCATATTATGCATAAATAGGGCCCCTGGACCCTTATTATCTTGTATAGACCCTATATTTTCATTATTAGGGTCCATATTAGGTGCAATGTCCCCAATATCTTCAATATATTTAGGGTCCATATAATCATATAATAATGACCAACTACCTATATATTGATCTTCTCTTTGAATAATTCTCAATAGCCACATATCTCCATAAATATGTGTTTCATCACGACCTCCATATATAGCGATGGTTTCCCGCGAAACAGAACACATGGCGGTATGCCAACGGGGTTTGGGACCATTTCCTTCAATAACTATATATATATATATATATATTTATTATTATTAGCATAGTTTATTTATACATGAATGAATAGTAAATAATAATACTAATATAAATAGGATAATATATTATAAATATAAATAAATATATATATATATATATACCCACTTCTTTCCATATATTCTTCTCAATATCTAATATCCATACATCATTATATGCCTTAGAAGGACCCTGACGTCCCGCAAATAAAAGCATATTTTGACCATATTTACAGAGTGATGAATATTGTCTTTTTGGAGGACAAATAGTAAAGGAAGGAGAAGATATATGAACATTTCTATATATAATAAATAGAATAATAATAATAATAATAAATATAATAATAATATATATTTATAATAATAATATATGTATTATAATAAATATAATAAATATAATAATAATATACTCATCAATTTTTTGAATATAAATGATATCTCCAAGTCTGTCATCTTTATTATTTTCTTTCCCTCCAAAACCACCATATAAACATACAAAATCATCTGATACTATAATAATAATAATTATTATACTATTAACAATAGCTTTAATAAATATAATAAATATAAATAAAACTATAATAATTAATATATATACTATTACAACTTGAATGAGCTCTTCTTCTTAACAAATCTGTTATATTGTCAAGAGACACAAATGTATTTGATGCGTTCTGATTGGCTACTTCAGGTATTGGTTTCCAGTTCCATAAGGATGGAGGTAATGATGAAAAAGAAGAAAGTGAGGTCTCTAAAGGATAATAATAATAATAATTGTATAATAATAACAATTGCATAATAATAATAATTTGTATCATAATAATAATTTGTATAATAATAATAATTTGTATCATAATAATAATTTGTATCATAATATTAATTTGTATAAAAATAAAAAAACATAACAATTATAATCCTAATCATAATTATATTTACCTTCTGTTTGAATTGGTATAGATAATGAATAATGTGATTTTAACTATATATATATATAATTGTTAAAATATAATGAATAATCATTACAAGTAATATATATATATATATACTGCTTCAAAGAACATATGTATACGTTCTAAATTATTATTAAATTTCACATTACCATATTGAACTAAATAATGTAAATAATCACTATTAATACCAATAGATCCATTTTCATATATAGGTAATTCAAGATTATTAGAAGTGGTACGAATTCCTAACATAGTCTTTGTACCTATAGAATATATAGAATAAATATAATAAACATAATAAATTAATAAATAAAAATATAATAAATATAATAATAAAAATATAATAAATATAATAAATATAATAAATCTAATAAATAAAATAAATCTAATAAATAAAATTATAATAAAAAAAAACATAAATATAATAAAACAATCATATATATACCTGCTAAAATACCACTTTCTCTGAATCCGCATTGAATAGCTATTGTTAACATTTCTTGTGCAGATTCTATATTTCTACATTCAACCTAGAACATAAATAGAATACCATAAAAAGTTAAATAACATTATATTTATACATGTAATAAAAAGGGTTCTAGTTTGAAAAGAACTACACCTTTACAAGAAGGTAAATGATTATTTAATATTTCATCAACTTCTTCATTTGTAATCGTTCTATGCTCAATAAAAATCCATTTTCCACCTTTCTAAAAAAATAAAAAAAGATCAATATAGTATTAAATTTATATATAACAAATAGAAAAATACACTCATTTGCTCTCCTTTCTCTTCAACATAATTTGCACAGAATATAGAGAACCTACCACTACAAGAACTAGTTGTAACATAATTTTCTAATGTATTTATGTAATAAATTAAATCAACAATAGGAGCATCCAACGATCCTTTCTTTGATCGATCAAATGCATCTCTTAACTTTGACAATTTGTTGGCTTTCACTTGGTCAAAAGGTGATTGCTTTCTAGGATGAGAATAGCATTTTATTAACAGAGCATATACTTCTTTTGTGATACTTTAGTATCCATATTCTTGATTTATAATATGAATTCCGTATGAAAAAAAGAAAAACGTTATTTATTGAAGAAAATTTCTCATTTGACAATCACTTGAAATTTCTACATTTTTGCTTATTTCTTAGCAATTTCTTTGTGTTTCCACAAGAAAACTGTTTCTTTTTTTTTGACTCTTTTTATTTCTTCGTTTTATATGTAAAAAAATACAAGAATAATTTTTAAACATAGAGAATTAAACTATGATTTAAATAATTAAAATAGTTCAATCAATTAATGAAAAATTCAGGATCAAAATCTGCCATTTCGTCAAGTGTTTCGCTTGTTACTAAGTAAATAAAATAAGAATGAAGTTTAAAATTATCTAGATACTCTTTCAAAGATACAATTCACAACAAAAAAGACTATTATTTAGGATTATGCACAATTATACTTGTTGTTTCATTTGTTTCTTTGCTACAAGTATATACACTATTCTTATGAAGATTCAGAATTTGTAGTGTATCATTACTGGAAGTCAATTATTAATATTAAGAATATCAGAGAGACAAGTTGGTGAAAGTGATATTGTATTAACAGCAGACACATCCTCTACTTCAGGAATTATGTTTGTTAATTATGTATGTATATATGTAATATAGTTTAAACATAATATATATTTTTAATATTCTGATTGTAGACAAAAGTATTCAATGACCTTGATCCTAAAATAACAGAAGGTGCTGTTCCTCGATGGATGTTACCTGGAAAACTAGTTCTAGAAACATCTTCTTCTTTATCAACATTAAATGGTTTATATATGATTATATAGAAGATATTTTTATATATTATTATTATGATTATTATTGTGTTTATGATTATTATTATGATTATTATTGTGTTTATAATAATAATTATTATATTTTTATTATATACTTATAATAATAATTATATTGTTATTATTTAACCCATTATTATAGAAGAAAATACAACTTCATTTCAACTTCATGATTTATCTTCCTATTTATTATTTGCAGATAGGCATATATATATATATATAAATACAATATTCTTTTAAATAAAATTAATATATAGTGATTTAGAAAAGAATATTGGAATTGGTAAAGAATGGAAATATAATAAATTAAGTATTTTAATTCTATTTATTTATTATTATATCCTATTTTTTCTTCTTATAATCAGATGAAAAAGAAATCATAATAACTTCTTCTGCAAGTAGAGAAATGAATATATTAATTGGAGATTTTATAAATATATTCGTGAATATAAGTGATTATTTAAAGACCGTTGATTTTGAATCTGAACAAGGTCAAAAGTATATTACTTCAGTAATCTAATTATTTTATTCTTTTATTATTATAAAGTATATGTATATTTATTATAGTTTTCTTCATTCTTTGAATTTATCACGATCTGATTTAGAAGGTCAGTATATAACTAAAAATGGATTATTTTATGATTTCTATACGAAAGATACTATATATAAAATCCCTAATGTTTCTATTAATAAGTATATACCTGAATATTATGAACAAAAACTGAACAACGGAGAAACCATTCCACTCTATGATATTATGTATATATTATGAACTATATTTATATATTCATATTAATCTATATATATATATATTATTTAATAGTATGTATAATTATATATAGAATATATATATTAAAATCAGAATTAGTTATTAATCAAGAAATGACAGTTATTGGAACAATAGATAAACCAAATGTATATATACTATATATATATGAATATCTCTTTTTAATTCTATATAAAACATGGGAATATCTATTGATTACAGGGAAAATGGCCTTTAAATCTTGGAAATGTTGTATATATCGAATCAGATACAATTCCTTCATTAATAATGGAATCCAATCCGCTATTAACAATGGAATATAGCGGTAATATATTGGCAGGAACTGATATGGATACTATGTTGAATAAAGAAACTGATAATATAGATAATAAACAAAAACAAAAAGATATATATAATCAATTGAAAAACTATGCAATGCAGGTATACCATAGATTTATTTATATTATTATTATATATATAGGTAATCATTCAATTTAAAGATCGAAATAATATATATACATCATCATCTTTAGAAGAGTAATTCTATATATATATATATATATATTATAGTATTCTATATAGTACTTTTACTCAATATGCAAATGATATACTTAATTCTCTCTCTTCTTCTTCTTCTTCTTCTACTTATAATATAATATATACATCTCCATCATATACTGTTACACCTACATATCCACTATATCTAGCCTTATCTGTATATATATATTTAATATTAATAATAATATATAATAATAATATATATAATAATAGCATATATATATAGAATCTCTCCTTTGTGAATATTTTACTCAATCAAATATGTATTATGGTGGATATCCTTTTATGTATATTGGGTGGATATGTTATATACTGTCTTCTTATGACAAATATTGATGTAAAAACGTATATATATTTATTAATAAACATTGTATACTATTCATTATTCTATATTTATACATAGATATGAATATGGATTATTACGTTCATTTGGACTGTCTTCTCCATCACTTATTTCTATTGTTATTTTTCAAACATTATATTTCGTTATTCCAGGGATTATAATTGGAATTCTATTTTGTTTTATTGGATATTATATAATGAGGTATTACTAGAATTATATAGTTATATATATATAGATGGATATTATTATCAACTTTATTTATTGAAATGAATATGATTCCACCACTTTCTGCTATCTATATTGGTGTTATTATTGGTATTACTTATATTATTGATATTCTATATACTATATATAATTAGTTATATATGTATAGTATACTCTACTATATAAACTATAGAGTATATTCTATACTATATATTAATGTATATAGGTATATGTATTCCTCTGTTATCTCTCCTTCCTCCTCTCTATAAATTATTCTCCCAATCAATTAATAAAGCATTAGATATCTATCATCAAGTATATATACATATATAGTATCATGAACAACTATTATAAGAATCACAGAATTATATCTTAATTATATGTTTATATAGGATGTTAATGGAATGATAGTTACCTTAGTTGATACACGGAAAATTGGTTTTTCTATTCCTCTCTGTACTATTGCTATATTACTTGTATATATATATATATATATATATTACACACACAAGCATACTCTATCTCTACTATATATATATATATATAGTCTGTTACTCTTTTTATATCTATAGACATGTATTGGAATAGGTATTTTCTATATTGTACCTCTATCTTTTGCTTATAAGAAACTTAATATATTCTTTGGAACACTTAATATACTACTTATTCTTCTTCTTCTTGGACTTGTGATGTGTATATATATATTACTATTCATAGATTATTATCATTAATATATATATATATATATATATAGTATCCCAGTTTATTCAATCTTGGATTCAATCAGGATTTCTTCATTTTGTTTCTTGTTTTAAACCACTTTCCCACGGGAGACATCATGCATTACTTGCAAATATGCATAAATCCCATGGAAATAAATATAAACAAGTGTCCTTAGTCCTTTCTATTGGTATTTATTAAGCTATAATCATTATAATCTTTAAAATTATTATTCATTTATATATATATATAGGTATTTGTTTTGTAGTTTTTGTTAATTGTCTATTTGCATTAGAAGTATATATAGATATATATATATATATATATATATATGTTATCTATATATATATATATGCTATCTATATATATATATATAGTCTAAGATTCTAACATTATCAATAGCTAATACTTATCCAGGAGATATTTTAATCACTGGAAATACACTTCCCGAAGTATATATAATACTATTATATATATTTTTTTTGTAAATTGTTTTATTATTTAATTATTATTATATATAATTCTATATTACTGTATATAGACGATAATAAATCCAATTTTAGATTATTATAAACAACAACCTTTTGAATATATCAAACGTATATATATATATATATATATATCTATATATATATATTATTATTTCTATATAGATTCTATTTCTCTTCCTCCAGCTCTTGGTTCCCTCCCATTTATTTCCCCATTTTCACTCTCTTCTATTGCCGGTATCCCTTCATTTCCAGTTAAAATATATACATATCCACAAGATTATATCAATGTTATGTATATATATTATATATATTATATATATTATATATATATAGAAATCTATCATTACTCGTTCAAACAAAATCACGTGCAAACAAAGGAACACAAATCTTAAATGGATTATATAATGCTAAATATAATGATTATCCAATAAAATATGAATATAAAGATATATATAAAAATAATGATGCAACTTCTGGTACAATTATATATAGATATATATATAAATATATATAATATATATATATATAATATATATATATACATTAGGTCCAGAAGGTTCTATATCTCTATCGGATATATATACAAATATATTATATATTATTATACCTGATTATCTGCAGAAACAACTCACTTCAGATCTTGATATTCCCGTGATTATTAAAGTATCTAATACACTATATATATTATGAAATATTTATATGTTCTATATAAATTAAACATATATATATATATATATATATATATATATATATATAGACACGTAGTAATTTGAATATTGCATATACATTATTATCTTCTGTTTATGGATATATGTCCAGATTCCCAGGATTATTATCATTTTCTTCTTATTCTATATATACAGATACTCCTGAAGTAATCATTACAAATGATGAATATATACATATTATTCAAGGGATATACAATAATTTATTTATATATATATATTTTAAACATATATATCCTTAATATATCTGTTATATATAAATAAATATATACAGATTATTCAAGGTATATATAATAATTTATTTATATATATAGATATGTATTCTATAACATCTCCTACTTCTCATTATATACATTCCCACGGTGATATCAATATACCTATATATTCTAAAGATGACTTAAATAGTGATAAAAGTAAATAAATATATATTTTTCTTTTTATAAATTATTAGAATAAATATATATACATATTTCTGTGAATATATATATATATATAGATGGAATAGAGATCGAGTCCCTATCAATATCTTCTCTTCCTATATCTACATATATAATCAAATTATTTCCTTCAATAACATCATTTCAAAGAGAATCTATTATTAATCGACTTGAAAGAGAGTATATATATTATTACTATTACTATAATTTGTTTTATTATTATTATATATATAATGAATAAAAATAATTAGAATTAATGATGATACGATAATAATTACAGATGTTCCACAATTAACCGTGTTTATTGAAGATATTGATTTAGGATTAAATCTATTTAGTGTTTTTATTTGTATTCTTGATGGAATACTATTTTTATTTGCACTTTTAATTGTTTATACGTATGTATATATATAATTATTATATAGTCTATTACTTATTATATATATATAGGTCTACAATAACAGAGAATAGTAAGGAGATGGGAATATTACGATCTTTAGGAGTTAACCAATCACAATTATATGTCGTATATATATCTATATAATTAATATATACATAAATGTACAAATAGAACTATATAATTAATATATAAATATATATATAGTTATATTTATACGATGGTTTATCTGTAGTCGTTTCTTCATATTTATTAGGAATATGTATTGGTATTATATCCGCGGTTATTCTTACAATTCAAACAGAATTGTATATATATATATATATATATTATATAATTCTTTATTATATATAGATTTACAGAAACACCTTTTATTTTTGTATTTCCCACGGTTATTGTACTTGTATTCCTTGTTATCTGTGTTGTTGTGTCTATTTATATCCTTTTATTATTCTATATTTTATACTCAATATTTTATATTTTTTTAAAGAATTGAGTTAAATTGTTAATATATATAATATATTAGTAATATATATCTATATATTCCTTAATTATAATGTTTACTTGCGACAACTATTCCTATTCTATTCTTCCTCAAAGTACCTATTGCTCAATTAGCAAGAGGAATTCAAAAATAATTACAATATAATTATTATTATATATTGTTTACATTGATGTCAATAGTTTTTTATTACTCTTTTTAATGTTATTTCTATAATAAGATCAATTCAATTATTGTTATAAATGGCTTTTACAATAATAATATATACTATATATTTTTTATAATAATAATAACAACAAACATTAATTTTTTACAGTAACTATAATGAACTTCAAAGAAGAATAGAAAGAAACAAGATAATAATAGTATATAACAAATATCAATAAATTACAGGTATATAAAAATATCAAAAAGGAAAAAAAAATTATTCAGAAGCAAATACTTCGATAGAATTAACTTTAGAAACACATATATCTGAGACAGATGTAGAATAATTAAAAATACCATTACCATATTGATTTGGAATATTAAATGCATGTAATTCATTTACATAATTAGTAATACAAATAAGATTATTATTTTTTTGTTTTGAAAGCACAAATCCACCGCAGAAACCAAAGAAGAAATTATTATTTGTAAAATGAGCTAATTCATATGTAGTTTTTGTATTTAAAAAACATGTTGGAGGGATTTGATGAGGGTTTATTAACGTAAATAAAAATGAATCTTTATCACATGAATATCCATAATTATCTAAAAGAATATATATAATATATATATATATATAAACAATTTCAGAATTATATAATAGTATAAATAGATAGCTAGTTTAATATAATAAGAAGAATAATAAAGTAATAAAAATAATAATATATGTAAAATACTAAAAAATAATAAAATAAATAAATACTAATAATAATAATAGTATATATATATATACCTTGTTCTATCCAATGGATATCTTGATGATCCTGATTCCATCCTTTACTTGAATATCCTCCAAATAAATTCTTTTTTCCTTTAGTATCAATTGTCTCTACTAGTATATATACTTCCTTATTATGTAATTGATCTTTATATTCTTCATAATCAAATGTTTTTGTGTCCCTATAAGTAAAATAAAAATCATCAATATTATTATATAAATGAAATAAACAAATAAAAAAAAATAATTATATTCTAATAATAATTATATATATTTATATACTTATTTAATAAAGACCATGATTGAATATAATTTCTAAATATATATAATTGTTGTTTCATTGAATCATTTAATAATAAACTTTCATCAAATAAACGAATAGGAATACTAAATAATTTCAATTCTTCACTTAATCGATGAAAATCTATTGATTTCTCTTTAATTAATTCTATAGGAATTTCTTTTGTTTTTATATAACTTTCAATAATATTTGAATAAGATAATTGAATACTATATAATTCAAGTTTTTCTACTATATATTTAGAATTATTCTTTAGAATAGTATCTGATAAATTATGTTCTTGTATATACTTATTAATACTACTTTCAGGATCAGATTGTGAAACAACTATTCTATATTCTTTCTGAATAGAATTCATTGAATTAGTAGATTGATCTTTTTCTTCTTCTTGTATTTCATTATTTTCATTCTTTAAATATTTATTAATATTTTCATCTATATTCTTATTTTCATCTATATTCTTATTTTTATCAATATTTTCATCTATATCTATATTTTCATCTTCATCTATATTTTCATCTATATTTTTATCTATATTCTTATTTTTATCTATATTCTTATCTATATTCTTATCTATATTCTTATTTTCATCTATATTTTCAATATCTACTTTATCATCAACTTCATTTTCATCTTCTTCTTCACTTATATTTTCATCTTCATCATCATTTACTTGACTATTTTGTTGATTATTTTCAGAAGACTGCATATACCAAGGGAATCTATATTTTTTACAAATAGATACAATGCATTCAATATCATCCAAACTTAAATAACGACTATCTACTGATTTATCTTGAATAGAAAGACTGATTATATTCAAATACTCAAAGAATTTTTCTTTTGAACAATAAGAATCATGTTCATAGTCATCCAGAATACTTTTACGAATCTCATCTACATATAACGTTGAATAAATCATTGATTTTTCCACAATCTTAACAAAATCATCAATAAATGAATCGCCTTCTTCATAATCGTCTTCAGAATCCACAGGAATATTATCATCATGCATGAACTCCACTAAATCAGAAAAGTCCTTGTTAAACTGTTTGATTATTGGTTTCATTTCATTTTCAAACGATCTAGAATCGTGTCTAAGACTCCTTGATATATCTTGAATTTGACTTATTGCTTTTTTATATGGTTCTGATACTTGTTGCTTGAGTTCATATTTTTGTTGCTTTGGTATTTTTCTTTTAGATTCATTAATGTATATAAAATCTTTAATTGCCTTCTTCTTTTCACTCACAACTTGCTTTTCCATATCATAAAAAACTGTTTTCAGCTCATTCCATTTAGCTGTTGCTTGATCAACATTTTTCCTTAACTCCTCCATATCTATAGAATCATGTAAGATATAATATATAAATATTTACTAAAATAATGACTCCAACCTATAGATAAAACAAAAATTCCTTTAAAATAGTAAAACTTGCTTTTTTTCTTAGTGATTCTACAGTTTTTTTTTAAATTTTTAATTTTTTCATTGTTTTTTATATATATTAATGGTATCTTCGCTTTATCTATGTTGTATATATTAAAACAAAAGCCAGTGATACTCAAGAGAAACGTATATATATTAAATTATCGAGAAATAAATAATTATTTTGTGAATTGGATTTAAAAGAGCAGTTCCTATAAATAAGATATTGAATTTAGTTTGATTATATTACTCTCATTGATATTTGATATATCTAATGAATGAAAAATAGCAATGTAATAAGAAATCAGTGAATCATTAAAAAAAGGACTATCTATACAATTTGAAATAATAAACTAAAATAAATAAAAAAAAAAGAAAATAATAAATAAGAAAGAAAGAATATGAATTTGATCCTGAAAGCTATTCAAATATATGTATTACACCATTGTTTCATATTCATTGTTATTTGAATCAGAATGTGTTGTAGAAATTATTTTTGATATTGTGACTCGTCGGATATTTTTAGGGTATCGTTTTGTATATGTAATATAGATATATCCAGAAATAATAATAAGTAAAGCAATGATAAAAAGAATGATGCAAATAATAAACCATGTATGAATATATTTTTCTTTAATACATGTCAATGAAATAGTAATATGAATATCTCCTTCTGTGTTTGAGCAGGTGATGGTATACGATAGTGTATCAATTAGTTGATCACATTTTCCAGTTATATATCCTGTAGATATATTAAAAACTAAAGAAGAAGGAAGAATAGGAGATATAGTACATGAATACTCTGCAGCTTCTATTCTAGCTGAAATAGAATAATATCTATTAATATATAATATATAGTTTGTTCTTTCATAATGAATTGATAGAGGTGGATTTAAATGACAATAATCTACTTCTTCTTGTAATTTACGATCTTTACACAATCGTTGATATCTTCCTGAATAATATTGTTTACAATTCTTATATGCATATTGTCCTTCTAAAGCACCTTGATAACCATTTTGAGAAGAACAACCTCCTTCGATTCTTGTAGAAAATAAAGATATATCACTTAATTGAAAACCATATTGTGTTGAATTTTCATACAAACAAACATTATCAGATTCTATTCCATCTAAAGGACTGTTATCACAAGCTAATACTCGAATACGATACTGATTATAATTCTTTTCTGAATAAAAAACATACTTCTTTGTTTGTATATATTCAGTGAATTGTATATTCTCAACAAAATGAAGAATATTCCAATTTTGATTGTCATTTGAAGCTTCAAATATCCATGATGATGGATGTCTTGGATTACATTTAATACCACTAGTAATACTATAAGATGTTATATATTCTTTTATATTATGATTAAATTGATAACCATAAATAGCACCAACACAACGTGGTCCAGAAATATGTATTGTATTTATATTATTATCAAATAAAGCATTTAACATCGTTATATCTCCTAAATCTCCAAAAGGAATCCCATTAAATACACGATATGCATTATTACTAATATAATGTATAGATCCATCAAATATCGATTGAAAATCTGTATTTGAAAAGCCATGAACTTCAATAGCTACTGTATTTTTATCATTGAATAATCCTTGTGAAAATGAATTCATAATAATTGTATATTTTTGAAGATCTTGATAATTGTATATACATGTAGAATATCGATTTATAATACCTTTATTCAAATTAAATCGACCTTGTTCTATACCATTTATATATAGAATTAATCCAGATTTTGTTGAACATCCAATTTCAATACATGAATATATATATGGATTCTTATTTGTATCTTCATAAAAATGATGAATATTCTTTGTATTGATAGAAGAAAAGGAATAATTAGGTTTAAATGAATTAATAAAATGTATATAATATTTAAATAGTTCTTTAATTTGAAAAGAAATTCGATAATATTGAGTATGAAATGAAGAAGGAAGATAATGATTAAAAGAAGCTTCTCTCCATAAAGAATCATCATAAATAGGATTATTCCATTGACTATCAACTAGAGTATCTATATTATGATATTTCCATAATCCATATAATGGTGGAACCATATATTCAAGGCTTAATGGAAATATCTTCGTTCCTTCATTTAATCCTAATGATCCATATAAAAGAGTAGTATTATCCTCTAAATATACATGAAAAGATCCGTTATCCCAACCATCTGATTTAGTATCTGTAAATACTAATATATATGAATTATAAGGAAGGCAAAAAGAAAAATAACTAGGTATATTATTTTGAACTCCAATATGTTCTTTAATAATTGTATTATTACTATAAAGTAATAAAAATCCTTGTTCTTGTCCATAATAACCACCTATAATCTCAATAGTAAATAGAATATTAGGAGGTTGACAATAATAAATCGATAATAAAATAGTAGTATTTGATATATCTCCCTTTGCACTTATAGCTTGTATAGTATATAGTTGATTTTCTATGATTTCTTTAGGTATTCCTCGAATAGATCCACTTGATGTATCTATTTCTAAAGGAAATAATAACTGTGGAGTAATAGAGAAACTAGAATAGTATTCTGAATTTGGTTCTATTTCTTGAAAAGGTACTCCTATATATCCTTGTAGTAAATTATAAGGGAATTGAAGAGGAGGAATAATTAATGAATCTAATTCTACAGTAAATAATTGAATTTCTGATAATGAATAACCATAAGGAATAGAATCCTTCTCTGAAGGATTTATGAATAAGAATTGATAAGATTTATAAGGTTTTGCTAATGAAGGAATATAGAAACATCTTCGTTGATATCGAGAAATCCAATGAGTATTTAAAACAGTATGAATTGTTTCATAATGGATATTATCATTTGAACCTAAAATAGACCAATCTGAAGGATCAAAAAAATAAATTTGATTAGAAGAAATAAAACAATATTGATTTATATAATGTGCATGATTATTTCCAAAAGTAATAAAGAGAGAAATCGATGGATTCAATATAGGATTTAATTCTTTATACCATTGTTGATTCTTATTTGAATTAAATAAATAATAAATAGTATCAGAATCAGGTATGGAATCATAGCTAGAAATCCAAGAATGTGTTAAAACATTTGAAAGAGACAGAGGTAGAAGTGTACATTTGAAGAAAAATATATTTGATGATGATGATGAAGATGATATAGGGGAAGATAAAGAAGTTATAGAAGATGATGAAGATATAGTGGAAGATGATGATGAAGATAAAGAAGACGAAGATAAAGAATTATTTGAATAAACAATACCAATGGCAATAGTATTATTACCAAAAGAAAGTAAACGTAAAGGTAATGTTAATGTATACCATAAATATTCAGATCTTACTGAAAGTGGCTGAATAGACATTGATAAATTTTCAGTTGGTAGATTTTCTCTATAAACCTCATTTCCATTAATATAGAGTATATAAGAATCTTTTATATATATACGTAATTCAAAACTAGTAAATATATTATTTGGAATATATTCAAAAGTAGTACGTAATAAATATATAGAATTCTTTTCTACTTGATGATCAAAAGATGAAGATAAAGATGATGATGAAGAAGAAGAAGAAAATGAATAAGTATTCCATAAAGTATCAGTATAATTAGATAAAAACCAATCTGTTGGAATAGTATTATAAATATATTTCCAAGTAATAGAGTTATGAATTAATAATAAAGTATTTATATAATACTCATCTCTTGTTGAACTATATAAATGTAATTGACCTAATAATTGTAAATCTATATTTGTATTATTTATATATATAGAAAGAAATGATTGTTCAGACCATGAATCTTGACCTGTATCCATTAAAACAACTTTAATAATTCCCGCGGGAATACAAATTGATGTAGAAATTTCTGTGTTATCATTAAAAGAAGAAGAAGAATAGAGTAATTGATTCGATGATGAATATATAGAAAAAGATTCTTCAGAAGCAAATAACGTATTCTTCTTTTTCATTGTTATAAATGTATATAAAGGAGGAATACAAGCTATATAGATAGATGAGTAACAAGAATTGACTGTATATATATTGCATATTAATTGAATTTTATATATGCATATATATACTAATATAGAAAAAAATAGTATAAACGAATGAATATATATATATTAATATAGAAAAAAAAGAATATAAAGTAATGAATATATATATATATTTATATAGAAAAAAATTATATAAAGTAATGAATATATATATATATATTAATATAGAAAAATATATATATATAAAGTAATGAACATATATATATACCTTCATATTGAATATTAACGGTAGTAGAATAAATATTTTGTGTATAAATATGTGTTGCTATTATGGTGAAATTTTTATGAATAGGTATTTGTGATATTCCTTTAATAACTCCAGTATTTATATTTAAAGTAACTCCAGGAGGAAGAGAAGGAGAAATAGAATAATTTTGATATCCTGAACTAATAGGAAAGATAAATATTGAATTAAGTGAATGAAAACCACGGTAATTATTTGTATTATAATGAATTCCTGATGATAATATTGGATAATTACATAAATAGAAAAAAATTGAAGAAAGTGATATATCCGTAGATGATGATTGATCTAAAATATATATATATTTATTTATTTATTTATTTATTTATTTATCGCATTATATTTCAAGAACAAAATAAATAAATTATATTGACATTTTTATTAATATATATAAATATTTATAAATATTTATAAAATATATATATACAAAATTCAATCTTATAATATTTAAAATTCCAACGATTACTTCTTAGTATATATGTTTTAATTTGTTTTCTATATATAAATACTTCATCTTCTCTTCTATCTAATTGTATATATATATTATTATCAGTAGATCCATAAAGAATCCATGAACGTGGATCCCCGTGATTATTATCGACAGAAGATGTAATAGAATATCCAGATATATACATAGATCTATAAAAATGGATTTATATATGTAATTATTATTGATGATAGAATGAATAGAACAGAATATAGACAAATCTTATTATTGTGTTATATATGTATAAATACCCATCTTCGGGAACAGTATAATAGAAAATAAAATTATTTTGATTTGGAATATAAAAATATGTATTTGTTATTGAGTTTACAAGTGTTTTGCAACTATTTCGTTCTAAAGAATTATCTGGAATACATGTAACAGCTGTTGGTAGTAAATTAATGAATTCACATTCTAAAGTAATATATATGATTATATAAATATTTATATTTCAATTCTGCTAATGTTATACTATTTAAATATAAATACTATTTGGATTTATTTCGATTGGAAACGATAACAGTTGTAGAAAAGAATGATCTTCGTCATGCTCATTACATTTGATTTCTTTTATACATAAAACAGTATCTCTTGTACTATCTAAATAACGTTTATCAACAGTTATTCTAGAAATATATATATATATATATAGTTAGCATAACTATGGTGTCATTATTATTATTGAATTATTATTCACTATATATATATATACAGAAGTGGAATTAGTGTTTGATAAAGTGATTGTGTTGTATATATATCTTCTTCATAATAATTATCATATCTAAAAATTTTAAATATAATTAGTATTAACTTATAATAGTAAATAATCTTATATAATTAATATAATACTAAATGATATAACATAATATAATACAAGCATAATACAAACATAATATATAAAATTTACTACTCATAATCACAATAAAAAGCATACCTATCTGAATAATGCTCATAGATTAATTCTCCATCAATATATATATAGAGAGAATGTGTTGTATATATAGATATGATAAAAGCAGTAAATGTAGAACTATTATTTGGATAAAGTAAGGGTATACGATAATATCTATAAGTAGTATTAAAAGAAGGAATATATGAATATTTATTATGATTCCAAGAAGAATCATCATAAAAAGAATAAGTCCATTTATCTGTTATTTGTTCCAAAGTAGTATAAGAATATATTGATGATGATGATATTAACAAAAATGCTATATATATATAGTATATTATATAAAAAAAAACATTTCTTTATTCACTATTATTCAATTATTTATATATATATATACGTGTAAATGAATCATAACTAATATAAGATTTAGTTGAATAAGAATAAGGCATAGTAGTTGAATAGATTAATGAATTATCTATATAAAATTCTAAAATTGAAGATTCTGTTGAGGTTCCCCAACCATCACCATCACTAATATATATATATATATAATTTTAATTATACAATAATATTTTACCTATCTTTCATTACAATAATATGAATAGTTGGCTTGGTACAAATAGTGTATGTTTTTTCTGAATTCGAATCTGAATGCAATCCTTGAACACTTAGTACCAATTCACCATTATGAACAGAATCTCTCCAAATTTCAAAGGACTCTTCTTCAGCATAATCCGAATATTTCCTTATTATCTTTAGGGGTATTTCAGACTCATTACAAATTGATTCACCTATTGAAATTAGCATATTTTATTAATTATATAAAAATATACAGATCACCAGCAAAACAAGAATAATGAATGATTTAAGCATCATGTATAAATTCTTTATTGACAATATTGTAATTCGGTGAAATATGTACTAAAAATAGAATCAAAATATATAATTGCGTGTTCATCATTTCTTTAGGGATCCATTATTTGTTATCAAAAATAAATGAAATCTATATTGGGAGTCTATCTATGATTTAATCTGCCATTAATATATCAAAATAAATTGTGTGGACCATTATAACGCTATTTTGGCATTTCCTAAAAATTGAAAAAAAGAATATTTTTAAAGAATACATTTATATATGTTAAACCTCAGTAGTGTGTCATAGTTAAATTATTTTTTTTTATTTGATGAATACTAAACAAAGAATTAATTATTCAATAGTAATTATAGCCCAATAAAAAAGTAATAATTAAATGTTTATAAAAATTATTAATTAAAAAATAACTTAGATGATGTATAAAAAATATATATATAATTATATATATTGTATTTAATTTTCTTTTTCACTACCAAAAATAGATTCATAAACTTGATGAATTTCAAATTGAAGAGCTTTTTTACCTCTAGTTAAATAGACAATAAATCCATAGAAAAGAATACATCCAATAATTAAAGAAATATTCACATAAACATCATAGAAGGGAGATTTATATTGATATAATTGAATAGTACCAGAATGATCACCAAAGAATTGAGCATTGTCTTTCATATCTACAGTTGATTTAATAACTTGAACATCATCAGCATAGGAAGATAAATACTATATATAATAATAATAATAATAATAATAATAATAATAATAATAAAACATTATAATAATAAACATAATAATAATAAACTAAATAATAATACTATATACTTGTTTTAAAGCTTTAATAAGAGGAGAATCAATAGTAATGAAAGGAGCATAAGTAGAAGTCTTAGAGAATATATTCATCCAATTAGTAATAGAATCAGTATTAAGAGTTAAAGGACCTTCAAAGATATTTCCAGCAGATTCAACATTAAGCATATATTTAGCAAGAGATTCAGCAATTACTTTAATAGATTTTATATAAAGTTCCATATCAACTCTATATATAATAATAATAATAATAATAATAATAATAATAATAATAATAATAATAATAATAATAATAATAATAATAATAATAATAATAAAATTTATATATACTTATTATTAAAGAGAGATCCTCTCATATAAGCATCTCCTTGAGTTTGTTCTTCTTCTTCAGTAATAGAAGTAATAGTACCCGAAGGAATACGTCTCATAGCAAATCGTTCATGCATATAGGTACGGTGACTATGTTCTAAATTAACATTCTTTACATCTACAGTAACAGGCATATTCATTTGTTTACCAACAACTTCGAATGTAGATAAAAGACGTTGAAGATCTTCTTCTTTAGGGAATTTATTGATATGAAGATGAAGAGAATCATGTAAACTATATATATTATAATATGTAATATATTAATTATTATTAATAGGTCTCATAAATAAATTTTAAAAATGTATAATATTATTTAAATAAGTATCATAAATAAATTCAAAAATTAATAATATAAAGTATAATAATAATAATAATATATATATACCCTAATCTATCTAAAGAAAGAGCAAAGAGTATATTATTTAATAATTCAGGATTCGTTTGTATAAGCCATTGTCTTAAGCCCTCATTATCCATCATACCACCATTTGTAAGAACAAATAAAATATTATACGTAATTCTATTAAAGAAATATATATATATATATATAGACTATTTATATGCATATACGTGTAAATATATAGAATAAACAATAAACAAATAAAATAAAAAATAATAAAAATAAATAAAAAAAGATATATTCCTTTCTTTCCAGTATTTTGGTATAATTTAGAGAATAATCTATTAAGTTCTAAGACACCTATAGTACCACTAGCATTATCAAGAGTATTCATGGCAAGAGAAGGAGCTACAGCAAAACTATCATAATTAGCAGATATTACAAGTATAGGTAAATTATCATGATTTTCTACATCAGCATATATCATAGATTGAATTGTTTGATAAGGACTAGAAACAAGAGCTTTCTTATTATTACGGAAATCACCTAAAGCAGAGAAAGAATTCTATATATATATATAAATTAACTCATTTATTAATTGATAAAAAAATTTATTAATTGAAATTTTTAACATATAAATATAGATATACAGAAAAAGAATTCTATATATATAAATTAACTCATTTATTAATTGATAAAAAAAAATATCAATTGAAATTTTTAACATATAAATATAGATATACAGAAAAAGAATTCTTATTAACAATTTGTTGATAGATAGAATCTACATCTTTTTCATCATATATAAAGTAAATTGAAGAACTGAATGAACGAGATACTAAATATTTTTCAACATTTTGCATTTCAATTAAAACTTCCTTAGAAAGCTATATAAAAAAATTGTTTATTTTTATTAAATATTAATTGTATTCTTTAATAAATTATAGATATTTATATACATTTTCAGTATTCTTAGGAACAATGATAATAATACCACCAACACTTTGAATATCTACTAATTCAACAATTTTGTCTCTAGTAAGTTCTTCAAATTTAGCAAGAGCGACATATCTATTACCCTTAACTCGAGTATCTTCATTAATAGCTAAGATAGAATCAATGCTAGCTAACTTAAGGTTAAGTGTAGCTTGTTGAGAACCATAATTATTGTTATTTATAGTAAATTGAGCAAGTCTATGACCTTCAACTTCAACTTGAGAAGAAGCAGCAAAGGCATAAGTGATTAAAAACAAAGTAAAGAACTATATGAATGGAAACAATAAGTTCAAATATAAACCATACTAACTTTATTTGCATCTTTATTAAATACAGATCTGCTTATGATAAAAATATATCAATAAATCGTTATATATAGAGATATCTATACAAAACAAAATTGTAGAACATGTTTTAATTCCATTCATTTTCTATAATTTTCTGAAAACCTTGGGAATTTCATCATTGTTGCTTTTATTTCTATTTGTTTTGATTCAACAGAAGTTTTCTTTTCTTTTTGAATCATTGATGTGTATAACGATAATATACTTAAAATTGTAGTTATTTTGAACTATGGTCATAATTAAAACAAAGTTTCTATTGAAAATTGTGTTATATATGTTTTTATATATGTGATTCTTTAAATAGTTATAGCTATAAGATCTATGATATTTTAATTCTTCACTAAAATCATTGATTCTATTCTTTGTTTTTATATAAGAAAGAAAAATACATTTAAATAAAAAGAATTTTTAATTGACAAATAATAAAAAATAAAGTAAATTTATGAAAATAACATGGGGAATATGAAGAAGAAATAATCACAAAAGAAAATGATTTTTAAGAGAATCAATTCAAAATAATGAGATAAACATCTTTCATGAAAAAATATTTATATATTTGTTTATATGTCTATTGAAACATGGCTAATTTAAGTCGTCCTTGTACTTTATTGATCTCCTCTGATGGTAAATTGAGTTCCATGGATGTTCAAGCAATTCGTGAACATTTAGAATCAAAAGAAATTGAAAAGAAACGAGAAGGTGTTAAAGCTGCTATTCTTCATATGGCTAATGGAAAAGATATGAGTGAAGTTCTCATGCATGTTATTCGTTTTTGTGTTACTGTTGATGATCATGAATTAACCAAGTTACTTCAATTGTATATATTTTTTTATTAATCTTACTTATTGACATCACCGAGAGTTTGATAAAGTTCTTAAATTTTAAATTACGTTACGAATCTTTTATTTTTTATTATAGATATTGGGAATGTGTAGTAAAAGTTGATGCTACGGGTAAATTAAAAGATGAAATGTTATTAGTGATTAATGCTATTCTTCAAAATTTAAAGCATCCTAATGAATATATTCGTGGTACAACATTAAGATTTTTATGTAAAATCACAGAAATTGAAATCTTAGAACCTCTTGTATGTTTTTATTTTTATAATTTTTTTTGTTTCTTTATTTTATTATATAATAATTTTATTTACTATATAATAATTTTATTTATTATATAATAGTTTTATTTACTATATAATAGTTTTATTTATTATATAATATTTTTATTTACTATATAATAGTTTTTAATATTACTATATTACTTTAATTTCTTATAGGTGGAAGTAATTCGTGAGAATTTAGATCATAGACATCCTTATGTTCGTCGTAATGCTGTAATGACTGTTTATTCTATATATAAATCTTTTGGAGATCGTTTAATGCCTGAAGCACCTGATATTATTTCTGAATTTATTCAAAATGAAACAGATGCTAGTGCTCGTAGAAATGCTTTTAGTTTTTTAATTGATTGTGCTCCAGATCGTGCTGTTGAATATCTTGAAGATAATGCTGAAAATGTATATTATTTATTTATTATTTATTATTTATTTATTATATATATATTATAGTTAGATAAATTAGGAGATTGTTTCCAATTAGTATGCTTAGACTTAATACGTAAAGTCTGTTTTAAAGATCCTACTCAAAAGGTATTTTTTTTTTTTTTTTAATTTTATTAATATTATTTTATTTATTTATTATTTTATTTATTATTATTATTTTATTTATTATTATATATCTCTATATATTATAATATATTAGGGTCGTTTTGTCAAGCCTTTATTTGGTATGTTAAATAGTGAATCTAGTTCTGTTTCTTATGAAGCTGCTACTACATTATATCAACTTAGTAATAATCCTAGTGCTGTTAAGAGTTCAGCAACTACTCTCTTATCTCTTCTTAATAGTCAAGTACATAGATATATTTATTATTATTATTATATTTATATTTATTATTATTATTATTATTATTATATTTATATTTATATTATTATTATATTTATATATACACATTTTTTAACTACAGATTCATAATAATAAAAAAAAAATAAATCTAACTAATATCTATCTATAATAGACTGATAATAATATAAAATTAGTAATATTAGAAAAACTGAAAGCTATTGTATCTCAGAATCCTTTAAATCTTCAAGATATGGTTATGGATGTTTTACATTGTCTTAAGAACCCTTATATTGATATTCGTAAAGAAGTATTAGATATTGCTATGTGTTTAATTTCAAATAGAAATATTAATGAAGTATATATTACTTATATTGTTTTGTTTTGCTTTTTTTATTATTAATTATATTATATTATATTATATTTTCTTTATTATTCTATATGATTTGCTTTAATATTATTTATATATATAGGTAATTAATTATTTAAAAAAAGAAATGATTCGTATGAGTGATCAAAAAGATAATGATAAAGATAATACTGCTTATAGACAATTATTAATTAAATCTATTCATATTTGTACTGTTAAATTCCCTGAAATTGCTCCTGCAGTTGTTCATCTCTTATTAGATTACTTAAATACCGATGCTGCTTCTCAAATCATGTGCTTAACACGTGAAATCATGTGTAAATATCCAGATATGCAAACAAGTGTTATTGAGAAACTACAAAGTGTTTTCTTATCTATTGATCAAATTGATATATTACAAAATGAATTATATTTATTAGGAGAATATAGTGAAGGATCTTTAGTGGAATCCTCTTGGAATACTATTATTGTATGTTTGTTTTATATATATATATATATTTTTTTAATTTTATTATCATTTTTATTATTATCATCATTTTTATCATCATTTTTATTATTACTATATATTACTATAATATATATATAGAATGCTTTAGGACCACTTCCTCTTCTTTCTGATATATCTCAGAATAATCAAGTAAATTTGACAGAAGCTGAACCTGTTGATTCTGAAGATACTCTTAATAATAAACCAAAAGTATTAGCTGATGGTACTTATGCTACTCAAGCTTATATGGAAGAAGAAAAAATGTATATTATTATTGTTAATTTTTTTTTTTTTAATATATATCAAAATATATTTTATTATAGTGATATATCGGAACAACTTCATCTTCGTCATCTTTTATTAGAAGAGAATTATTATTTATATACTTATTTATGTTCTACTTTAATAAAATTAACAATAAAGAGTTATATATTAGCCAAAGAAAATCCTGAATTATTTAAAATAGCTAAAGCACGTGCTATTGAAAGTATTGAGATTATGATTGGCTTATTAGATTTAGGAAAAAGAAAAGAAAATAAGATTGAAATTGATCAAATTACTAAGAAACGAATTGAATATTCTATTAATATTCTTTTAAATAAGAAATACAGAGAATTAATTACTGACGTTTTATTAACTAAAGGAAAAGAAGCTTTTGAAAAATTAATTAATAATCAAAAATCTGTTGAAGAAACAAAAGTTAAAAAAGAAAAAGTGTATTCCATTGAAGATACTATTATATTTAGGTATATTATTATGTTTATTATTATTATGTTAAGTATTATTATTATGTTTATTATGTTTATTATATTTATTATATTTATTATATTTATTATGTTTATTATGTTTATTATATTTATTATGTTTATTATGTTTATTATAGACAATTACGTGATAAGTCTAGTCTTGGTTTAATGCTTGATTTAGATGATCAAAATAGTCTTCAACAAGCCACAGGTATATTATTATGTTATATTTAGTATATTTATTATTGTTATTATATTTATTATGTTTATTATTATATAGAATTTGGCAAGACTATGGAATATGGTGAAAAATTACAATATATATATCAATTAACTGGTTATGGTGATAATGTCTATTGTGAAGCTTTTGTTTATATGCAAGAATTTGATATTGTATATATATATATATTACTATTATTTTTATTTTATTTTTATAATCATAATTATTCAATATATATATAAAATATAAAAATATATATATATATATATAGATTATGGAGATTACCTGTACTAATAAATCCTCTCAAACTTTGAATGATTTTAATATAGAATTATCAGCTACAAAGAGTTTAAAGATTGTTGAGAAACCTAGTACTATGACTGTTGATGGTAATGAAACTGTATATACTAGATGTATTATTAAAGTAAATAGTACAGAAACTGGTGTTATCTTTGGATCTATTACTTATTCTTATTCTAATAATGCTCAACGTGAAGTTATTAATATGAATCAAATTCAAATTTCACTTATGGATTATATTAAACCTGCTTATTGGTATATATTTTAAATAATTATTATAAATAGAATATATTTTAAATAATTATTATAAATAGAATATATTTTAAATAATTATTATAAATAGAATATATTTTAAATAATTATTATTATATAATAATTATTATTTTATATAGTAATGATGAAGATTTCCGTACAATGTGGAGTCAATTTGAATGGGAAAATAAAGTGAATGTCAATACAGATATACAAGATTTATATACTTTTGTGAATAATATATGTAAAATTACTCATATGAAATGTTTAACTGATTTATCTATGTATATTCCTAAAGAAACAAAAGAAGGGCAAAATAATAATAATGAAAATAGTACTTCTCAAGAAGAAACATTAGATTCCAATGAATGTCTTTTCTTAGCTGCTAATTTATATATATCCTTTTTTTAATTCTATTTTTATTATTATTTATTTATAATTATTATTTATTAATAAATATTACCTATTAATAACTATTTTTTATCCTAAAAAAATCTATTTATATTCTTCTTAATCTATATTTACGCTAAATCTATGTTTGGTGAAGATGCTTTACTTAATATTTCAGTAGAAAAACAAGAAGATGGAAAAATTCAAGGGTATATATAGAATTATCTATTAATAAATATATCTAATTATATATATATAGTTTCTATCGTATTCGTTCTAAGACTCAAGGTATTGCTCTTTCTCTTGGAGATCGTATTAATACACTTCAAAAGAATATTTATAATTAAAAAGATATATATATAATATTTATATATATTATTATTATTTCATTTCGTATTCAATCCTATTATTAATTAGTAAATTCTCAATGATTATAATTTTATTTTGTTTTTAATACTTTCAATATCTTCTCAGCAGGTCATCATGAACATAATTATGACCACATTTAAATATATAATTACATCTTTTTATTCTTATTCAATTATATCTTTATTCAATATATACGCTATGTGATATAACAACCAAATAAATGCTTTCTAGAATCTATAGCTTACTTTTTTTCAAATATTTACTATTCAACTTGATTCAGATTTATTCAGTTTTTTTTATTTGCCCTGAAATACCGAGAGAATGGTCATTTACTCTCCATAAAAAAAGAATACAAAAAAGAACAAATACTAAAAGTAATATGATTGGTTTTCGTCGGGTTTTTAACAAATACAAATGAAGAGGTAGTCAGATTTTCCCTTTAAAGCCGAGTGAAAGAATTTAATTGCCATATTATACTGGATTTCCATGATTATTTTAAAATAGAAAAAACAAACTTATTTAAAGAATACCATCAGTAGATAAATTTAATTTGCTTCTTAATTCTTTTTAAAAGAAGTTAGAGAGAATGAATTCTATTTTAAAATGTATATTTCTCGCTATAGCGTTCTAGTTTTTTATAGTTTTATTCTTTATTCTCTTCCTCAATCAAATTCTTGCTCAAGATGGTTTTTCCTTTGTCGATGATATGCAAGATCGTAGATTAGATGTCGAGAGATCTACAACTGCTTCTCAGAGTGCTACTGATTCAAAATATTATTGTCCTGTCGATGGTATTTGGCCTTTAACTTATAGAAATGAGACTGTTACTAAGTCTTGTGGTGACCCACGATATGTATATGGTACAGTAACAAGAAAATGTTCTGATATAGTGAATCCTACTTGGGAATTAGTTGAAGAAAATTGTTTCCATTATAAATGTCCTGCTGCTTGTACAAATTCTTCTTGTTGGCCTGAAACTAATGTATATACTTATGTTCAAGTTCCTTGTACTGGTTTACCTGGATATTTAACTCGTTTTTGTAATGGTGATGAAACTTGGGGAACAATAGAAGAACAATGTGTTTCTTCTTATTGTAATGCTGTTATTGAAGATAATGTCTATTGGCCTGTAACTCCTAGTGGTTCTACACGTACAGTATCTTGTGGTGATAATTATGAAGGTACTTTACAAAGAACATGTATAAATAAAGAATGGAGTGCTATTGTTAATACTTGTCAAATCATTCCTTTAGATATACATATATATACTATGGAATCATCTCATTATCTTAATGTTGTTCCTGTATCTGTATTTTGTGGAAATAGAAATTGTTCAATTGATGCTAATTTTGTAGAATTATCTAATAATGTTACTCTTGTTCGTGTTATTAATCCTCCTTCTATTGTTGAAGAGTATATATATGTTATATTGATAGTTGTTTTATTTATTATTTTATTTATTTTATTTATTATTTTTTATTATTATTATTTTTTTTTTATTTTTTCTATTATTTATTTATTATATATATATATATTATTATTTTTTATAAATAATATAATAAACAATATATATAGTCCTACATTATATATTGATCGTGGTACTTCAGCATTTAATATAACGTTTAAATCGGGTTTTCTTATTGATCCTACAAATAATAATAGTCCTATATCTATGAATCCAAATACTGTTATTACTTATCATGTTCCTATACGTATACCTCCTCTTTATTATGAAGAATTTACTGAATATACTAAGAATGCAGAAGTTGAAGGATATATAGAATATGTAAATGATCCTCGTGATACTCCTCGTACTGCTGTAGCTTTACATGAAGGTGGATTAATATATAGAGAACGTAAGAATGAAGAAGAAACAGGTAAAACAATATTAAATATTGAAAGTGGTCAATATAGTTTTAGTTTATGGTTTAAGATATTAACTGTAGAACCTCAATATATATTAACTAAACCTAATGATTATGGTAATGATTTTGCTGTTTACTTAGATGATTTTGGTACTTTAGTTGTTAGTACAGGTGATGATGAAATTCCATGTAGTCATATTAATACTCAAATTATAGCTGTAGCTAATACTTGGTATTATGTAGGTGTTTCTTATTATAGTGATCATTTTGCTAGTGGTAAATTTATGGTTAGTGTAAATGGTCAATATTTCCAATGTTTATTTGAATCTCATTATACTCCTATGTTAACTAATACTATTAAAATTGGAGGTACTGTTGATTTAACTGTATCTCATTTCCGATTATTTAGACATGCTGTTACAAAACAACAATTAGATTTATGGTTTAAAGAATATTCTAGACCTTCTATATATATATCTACTGCTACTCGTCAAAGTCAACGTAAAACTGTTATTAATATATCTTTTAATGAAGCTATAGCTCAATTAGATATAGAACAATTTACATTTACACCTTTCTTAGGTTCTTATGATATACAATATGAATGGGATTTATCTAATGAACAAACACCTAAAATTTCATTTATATTCCCTGAAACTGTTGGTACACGTTTATATATGGGTAAATTAGTATTTAATTCTGGATTTGTATTATCTAGAAGTACTTCTTTAAGTAATAATGCTTTTGAATATATATTAACATTTGAATCTTCTATTACGAATCCTACTGGTATTCCTCTTAGTGTTTCTTTAAGTCCTGATTCAGGTACTTATTCTTATAGTACTATGATTACTGCTACTTTTAATCAAGAAGTTATATTTCAACCTAATACTCTTATAACTTATTTTGATACAGAACATTCTGATTATAAGAAAACTATACCTATAGAAGATTGTATTACTACTACTACTAGTATTAAAATTAATATACCTGGTGGTATTCCTAATGGACGTAAAATAGCTTTTATATTCCCTAATGGTTTATGTACTTCTTTAGATAATACTCAAATATCTAATCAATATTCATTAACTACAACTACTTATACTGGTTCTGTTCAATCCTTTTTAGGTTCTTTAGAATGTCTTGTAAAATCAAATACTATACGTAGTATGATTATACCTTTTAAAATTACTTATAATAAACCTGTTGAATCTTTTGATGCTAGTAAAATTATTATTGAAAACGGTATTGCTGGAATAGCTACTATAGAAAATAATGTTGTATATTTTAATGTATATCCTATATTTGATAATAATGAAGAAACAACTATATTAAGTGTATCTATACAAGCTGATCAAGCTCATGATAGTAGTAATAATAATATGATTACTCCTGCTATTGCTAAAAAGACATATATTATAGAAAAAGTTATACGTGAATATGTAATTACTAATAATTTTGCTGATAGTTATAGTACTACAAAGAATTGTTTATATCATAATGCACCTGATATGTGGTCACCCAATATGTGGGGTAGTGATTCTCAAGGTAATTTATATAATTCATATATGTGGAATCCTGGTCTTCCTTCTGTTTATTGTATGAATACTGAAGATATTACTTTTACAGAAAGTATTAAGAATACTGCTATGACTATAAGTTTTTGGTATTTAACTACAGATAATACACAAAATATGAATTTTATAGTAAAATATTTTGATGATCAATCTGTTGATTATATGATTCGTATGAATAATAATAAAATTGAAGTAATTACTGGTATTGAAAATGATAATAATTATATAATTAGTACTAATGCTCCTTCTATACGTATATGGCATTTAGTTACTGTTACTATGAAAGTTATTAGTATAGATACAGTAACTGTAACTATATATATTGATGGTGAACAAGTTATCACTGGTAATCGTTCAAAATTATTTAGAAATAATTCATTACCTTTATATATTGGTGATTCTTATTATTTACGTATTGCTTCTGTTCGTTTTTATGGTTATATTGTATCAAATAATATGATTAATATTCAATATGATGAATATAGTAGACCTAGAGTTAATTTAGAAGTATATCAAGAACCTGATTGTGGTACATTTACGTTAAAAGCTTCAAGTAATAAACCAGTAAAAAGTATAAATCCAAAATATATATTATTACATCCTGATGATGCTGCTACTATATATATTGAACCTTCTGATGGTCAAGGTAATTTTATATTACGTATAACACCATTAAAGAATGGTCTTATTGATATTGCTATAAAAGAAGGTGCTATAGAAGATTCATATGGTAATATATCACTTGAAAGTAATCTTATTACTGTATATGCTAAAGATTGTATTAGTCGTTATTTACCTACTTTTAATACATTAACTAGTCTTCCTTCTTTATCTCCTTCTGTACCATTTACTATTACTTTATATGTAAATAGTCCTGATTTAACTCAAGATGCTTTAACTGCTATTAATGGTTATATTACTAATTTTAATTATGAAAATAATGTTATTAGTGGTATATTTACTATAGATACAGATTCTGTTGTAGGTACTAGTGGTTATATATTATTAAGTACTCAATATTGTGCTAGTATTGATGAAGAAGATTGTCGTTGGACTATATTATATAATGAAATATTTAATAAACAAATGGCTACTACTCCTGCACCTGAAAATTTTGATACTGAATATTATCAACAATTTGTATTTGATAGTAATATTCATCCTGATTGGATTATTAATGTAGATATTAAATGTACAGATAGTGCTATATTTGGTGTTAAACAATATCCTTATTCTACAAATAATAATTATGGTTATAGTGTAGAAATTGGTGCTAATAATAATTATGCTATTAAAATACGTAGTGATACGAATACTATACATACAGTTCTTGCTGAAAAGACTTATAGAGATGGTACTGTTTTATGTGATCCTAATGAATATATACGTTGGTTCTTTATGAGATCTGATGGTGTTTTATCTGTTGGTAAAGGTGATTATAGAACTCAAAGTCCTATGGTTTCTTATACTATTACAAAATCACCTACATTTACACAATATATTGCTGTTTTTGGTAATTGGAATACTATTGTTTATTATGATAATATATGGTTATCTAGATTAAATAGTCCTTCTTTATTTGGTAGTTTTGATATTAATATGGATAAAAAACCATATGTATGTGAACTTAATTTTATTAGTGATATTGATACTCCTATTACTGAAGATTCATTTAATTATACAAATCTAGAATTTTCTGATTTCCAACAAATAAATGATCATTCTTATTCATTTAATATATTACCTATTGTTCCTGAAAATACTATTTATTATAGTAGTTCTATTACTTTACGTTCTGCTGTAACTAGTTATACTTATCAAGATCGTATATATAAGAATAAACCAGTTAGTTGGACAGCTAGTTTAATGAATCGTGTAGATAGTCCTATTATAACTAGTTTAACTTGGAATGAACAGTTTAATAATCATACTTTACCTATTTATGTTACATTATCTTTTAATCGTGATTATACAGCTGTTGTTGAAGATTTTGTTATGGATGAAGGTGGTTCTATTGTTAATTTTATTCCTACACATAATGGTGGTATTATAGGTGTTGTTCCTATGAATTCTAATCCATTCTCTATACGTGTATTACAAGGTACAATTACAGATATTGATTATATATCTCCTGCTTGTTCTGTTACTATATATTGTAAACAACCAGATCGTCTTGTTTATTATGAATATCAACATTTTTATCCTATGTTTTCTGATTATTGGAGAGGTTTAGAACCTGGTTCTATTGGTATTTCTTTTAGTACTATTGCACATAGTGGTATTCAAATATTCTTATCTCCTGTTTCTTTTGTAGTTACAGGTGCTATTCGTATAGTAATAGGTAATCATTATGGATATAGTACAGCTGTTCAAAGATTAAATAGTCATGAACATTGGGAAACTATTAAAGAAATTTATCATGGTTCACCTATTAGTAATTTTAGTCCTCATGATTTTACACTTACTTTTAGTAATAATATATTATCTGTAAATCAAATAGATAATACTATTGAACCTATTAATTTAATGACTTATAAACATGATGATTTCTTACCTTATTATTATGCTTTCTATAGTAATGAAACGTATATTAATATATATAATATAAAAGAATTACCTATTGAAGGTGAAAAATGGATTGAAATACCTATATCTGTAAATGAAGTACATGGTGTTGAAGATTTACCTGTAATCGTTACTACTAACAATTATCCTGTTACTATAGATGATTTTAGTTGTTATAATGGTTTTATGACACCTGGTAAAATTAATAATGAATTTTATTTTTATCCTTATGGTGAAGATGGTCGTGCTACTTTTTATTTAAATAGTCGTACATATACACGTGATAATATGTATAGTAGAGCTAGTGCTGTATATACTATATTTACTGCTCCTCGTATACGTCATTTTATATTACCACCTATGTTATCCAATCAAATTGATATATTCCGTTATTTTAATCCTGTTTGGACTAGTATACGTTTAAATACTTTAGATTTAGAATTTAAATATGAACCACATGATGTTAATTATGATTTACATATAGCTATGATAGAAAGTCAAGAAACAAGAGATCAAATAAGATTAGAATTAAATATATGTGGTAATTCTGAATTAATATTAATGAAAAATGGTTTACGTAGTTCATTAAAAACAGGTGTTAATGTTGATTGTAATACAATTCGTAATTTTAATTTGAAAGTAACTTATTTAACTTCTAATAAACGTGTAACAATTCGTCTTATTAATACATATACTCAACAAGTATTATTATCTTATTATTATACATCTACTGATGTTGATGCTGTTACTATAAATTATTATGCATTTAATAGTGTATCTTCTGATGCTTCTGGTACTATATTATTAAATCAAAGAATACCTCATGCTATATGTGTATCTTCTTTTTATACTTATAGTGAATATCAAGAAATGGAAGATATGGATGTATGTATGTGTATGGAAAAATGTAAACGTACAAGTGAATATTTTGGTGTATTCCAAGGTAATCAATGTATATGTTTACCTACATATGCTTATATAGCTGGTGATCGTATAGATGATGTTAATTGTAATATACCTTGTATTAATAATAATTGTGATCAATGTGGTGGTGAACAAGCTGTTACTATTTATCCTACTACTGCTGTTTCTGAATATGATCATTTATTAGATACATTATCATTTATTAAACCAGATTTCCCTGAAGAAGGTATAGCTACTTATAAAGCATATCATACTACTTTAGATGTTTTATTAAATAAAAATAATATGTTAAGTACATATCGTAATGAATTACCTGCTTATTATATTACTTCATTACCTGTATTTGTATTAACTACAAGAATTATTCGTTATGATTTAGAAGGTGTTGAAGCTGCTGGTATAGCTACTTATAATAGAGCTGGTCAAAATTTTATTACTTATTGTATGATAAGATTTGATGAAGAATATTTAGTATTATTATATAGAAGTTGGAAAGATGAAGATAAGACAGTTACTTTACCTTATTTAAGTAAAGATATAATGGAAATTATGTTAAGATATAAACGTGATAATAATGGTATATATACATGTAGTTATAAATTTGTAGATGATCCTGCTTGGATTGGTGAATATTCTGATATTAATGATGGTAGTGTAGTTGGATATAAAACTGCATTAGTTGTTACTAGTACTACTAAGAAAGATGCACATGTTACTTTTAAAGAAATACATTTAAGTAATAGTATAGAAACACCACGTATAACTTGGATACATAATTTAAAGAATGAAATACATAATCAATATCATATGATAGAAGCACATGTTTCTGAATATTTTAATTTAGATATACATGCTCATTATTTAGTTAAAAATTGTGAAGTAGAAAAAGTTATACCTGTTTCTGCATCAAGATATCAAATATATATACATGTATTATCACCAGGTAATTTTAGTTTTGGTTTACCTGCTAGTACAACTTCTTCATGGTTTGGTAATAATAATAAAGTAGCTGAAACATTATATAGTGTTTATGATCCTGAACATATGCATATATGGATTATACCTGATACATTAGTATATTTACATACTAATACATATTCTGTATATTTAGCTATGAGTGAACCTATTTTCTCTATTGATTTAGATGATTTAGATTTATATAATTCTAAATTAACTGATTATATAGAAATTGATCCATTTACATTAAAATTATCTATAACTATATTAGATTATAATAAATATGCTACTATATATTTACCACCTCAAAAAGTTATAGGTATAAGTGGTAATAGTAATTTAGGTAGTAATACATTATTAATTACACCTCAACCATTCTGTAAAGCTGAAACTATTAATAATAATATATTTGAAGATACTCCTGTAAATACATATGCTACTATTAATTGTCCTTATGGTTATAAAGGTAGTATTACTCGTTATTGTACTGCTGTAGCTGTTTGGAGTACTATGGTAAATACATGTATATTACAAACATGTCCTTCTATTACTACTGATTATGTTACTTATCCTGAAACTTCTTATGGTCAAACAGTTACTGTTGATAGATGTCCTGAAGGATATACAGGTTATATGACTAGAAAATGTAATTATATTAATGGTATTACTTCTTGGGCTGAACCTATTTCTCATTGTTCTTCTTCTATTACTCCTGGTGAACGTGAAATAGAAATTATAGCTCATGAATATGAAATTATTAATACAGATTTATTATTTGAAAATGATGTTGTTATTACTATTATTAGTAATGAATTACCTCGTGGTATTATATTAGGTAATGATAATCATATAGTTACTGGTTATTTACGTGCTGAACAAGTTAAGACTGGTTATTTAGTTAAATTTAATGTAAATAATGTTGAAATACCTTATACTATATATATAACAATATTACCTACATATTGTTCATTAACTGGTTATCCAGATACACATATAGGTGATAATTTAGATGTTGGTTGTCCTTCTAATAGTGTTGGTGAATTAGTATATAAATGTTTACGTCAATATCCTGGTTCATGGTCTACTGTTACAAATACTTGTGTTGTACAAACATGTGCTAGTTTTATAGATACTACATATAATTTAACATTCCCTGAAACAGAAGTTAGTCAAAGTGCTAGTGTATCTTGTACCTATCCACTTATAGGTACTATAACACATACATGTGTATCTAAAAATACTTGGGGTCCTGCTAAAGGTCAATGTAAACCATTATCTTGTCCTGTTCATTATATGTTTGTAGGTACTATTTATTATGTATTCCCTGAAACATTAGCAGGTGCTATGGCTGTATTATCTTGTGGTACTGATGGTATATATAGACAATGTTATAATAATGGTACTTGGTCAGAAAGTATAGATAATCGTTGTACTATTTGTAATAATGGTGAATATAAATATCATTATGATTCAGAAGATGATAATAAATATGTTTGTGTTGAATGTCCTGCTGGTAGTGCTTGTCCTAATCAAGAAGATAAATATCAATGTCAATCACCTATGTATAGTCATAAAGGATGGACTAAATGTGAAGAATGTGAAGGTATAGTAGAAGAAAATCGTTATGGTCCTATAGAATGTCATCCTTGTGCTGACGATGAATATTATGCTGAAGAACAATGTATAAAGAAAATTAATAAATGTAAAACAATGTTAGAAAATATGACTAAATGGCCTACTACTAATGTTGGTAGTACAGCTACAATGCCTTGTGAAGGTATTAATTTTGCTGGTCAATTATTAAGAGATTGTATATTAGATGAATCCGGTAATGCTCAATGGAGTGATGTTATTCGTAATGAATGTTATGGTGTTATTCCTGATCCTGGTTATGTTAATATTATTATTAACTTTGAATATCATCATGTATCTTTAAATAGTTATGATTTAGAAGCTCATTATATGGATGTACGTTCATTTGTACAAACATTCCAATTTGATTTAAGTAAAATACGTGTTTGGAATGGTATTGAAGAAATACATAATGATCATCCTTTCTTAAATATATTCTTAATGATTTCTACTATATATAATCAACAAGATGAAGTATTTAATTTTATTCGTCAAAATTTAAATAGTCATGTAAAGAATTTAAGAGCTAATGATGAAATAGTATATAATTGGGATTTTTATATTATGATTAAAGGTAGTCCACAAATATATCAATATTATACCTATTGTCATAATCAAATATATGATACAAGTGTATCTGTTGGTGATTATTTATATTGGTCTTGTGGTAGAGATGATTTAATTGGTGAAATTAGTGCTCAATGTGCATTTAATAAGACTGTTTATTGGAAAGAAGCTAGATATAGTGGTTGTTTATATAAATATGCTATTCAAGGACATGCTTATATTGATTATTTCTATAGAATTATGTATGCTACTGAAAATTGTTTCTATTGTGGTTTAAAGAAGAATATGTTTAGAACATTAGTACAAAATGCTGATGCAGTATTATATAGTTATGATATGCAAACATTTAAAAATGTTACTATAAATGGTCATAAAGCTACTGAATTTAGAGTACGTTATGAAATACGTGATGAAGATATTGATCGTGTTAAAGATACTATTACTCATTCTCAAAGTAATATTACTCAATCTCTTATGTCTTTTATGCCTAGTGATATTCAAGATTATATATATACTAATATACCTATAGAATTCTTAAATGTTACTCGTTATAATTTCAATTCTGATAATTCGAAGAGAAGACTCAGAATTCGTTTCTAAAGCGTTCTATTTTTAAATATTATTTTCTTGTAAATATCTTCTTTTTTATTTTTAAATATATATATATATTTTAATAATATTCAATTTTTTTTTATTTATTATATAATATTTTTTTTTTTTTTTTTTTTTTATTTATCTAATTTTATTTAATTTTTTTTTTTTGTACATATATATATATTCTTATATTTATTTATTTTTATGTATACTAAGTTTTTTTTCTTTTATATACATAAACTATCTATTAGACAGTTTTTACTGTTTTTTTTTTTTATTATTAATAAAATAAATATTAATAAATATTTATTTATTTTTCATATTTATTTTTATCGTTTATTTTTCATTTTTCATTCATTATTTAAAACATATTTTTCTTTTTACTTTTTATTCTTCTTTTTTTTTAATTATTATTTATATAATTTATTTTTATTGCTATATCTTTATATATAGAAAACATATATATGTGGAAATATATAGTAACTATTATATTTTTTATTTGTTTTCATAATTATTAATTTTTTTTTATATATATTATGTTTACATGTATAAGGTAGAACTATTTCTTCTTATTTAAATGTTTTTCCTTTTATATATATATATCTCATTATTCATCATATATTTGTATTTTTCTTCTTCTTCTTTGTATTACCTCTGTTCTATTTCCCTATTTATTTTTCTTTATTTTTCTTTATTTTGTTTTGTTTCTCTCTCTATTGCGTTCATCAACATATATATTAACATTTGTTTTATATTTATTTAATTCTCTTCTCCTTTTTTATCATATTTCATTGTTTTTATAATTCTGATTTATCTATTTCCATTTTTTTTTCTTTGTTATACCTAATTTTTTTTTCTTAAGTTTTTATTATATATTCCTTTTTTTTTTTATTTTAATTATATATTTTTTTTCTATTTTTATTTTCCTTTTTATTTGGTCTATCTCTTCGTTATAAGATCTCTATATATATATTTATTTCTCTATTGAATTCATCTATTTCCTTTCTCCTTTGTATCGATATTTCATAATGTATCGTCTACATTTTTTTGTATATTGGGCATTTTGCTCTATATATATATATTTACATATAGTTTTGTATTTATATTAAGTATTAATAGTTTTTATATTATATAAATCATTCTATTTTTTATGTTTACTATTTTACTTACGTTGTATCTAAATTATAATAATTTTTCATTTGTTTTGTTTTTTTAAATAATGAACATGAACACATTTCATATAGATTAGTCACACTAAATATGTATTCAAAATGTCAATATTATTATAAGTTAATTATTCAATTTTTAACAAAACAATACAATATTAGTAGGTTCGAATAATTCTCTTCCAAGATAAAAATTGTTTGTTTAAAGCATTTATCGGGCCTTTTCTAAGATGATACCATCATACTTCTTTTTGAACCATTCCATGGCTTCATCCTTAGTGACCTTATGGTGGATACCAAGACGACCATGTTGAGCCTTTCTCTTAGTAACTCTGTTACCAGGACGGCATAATTCAACGTAGAAATCCATACCATAAATACCTGTATTAGGATCATACTTAATACCGAGATCGATATGTTCGTTAATACCAAAACCGAAGTTACCAATATTTTAAATATATATAAATATATATTTATTTATTTATTTAAGAAAATTAATTAATAAAGAATATATTTTTTTAAAAATTAATAAAATAAATATAAAAATATAAATAATTATATTTAACAATAATATATATATATTCAAAACATACCAGTGCTAGAGAAGTTTCTCTTGATAAGTTCGTATTCCTTGACCTTAAGACCACGGTCGAGAATTTCAAGAGCCTTTTCACCACGGATGGTGCAAGAGACAGCAATCTTTTCATTACGACGAATAGAGAAGGTACGAATGGTGAAACGAGCCTTTCCGTAAACGGGTTTTTGACCAGAAATTTGTTCTAAGACACGAGCAGCCTTAGTGATAGCATCACCGGATTCACCGACACAAATGTTGAGAACGAGTTTTTCAACTCTGATATCTCTCATCTTGTTAACAGTCTTTTCAGCCAACTCATTAATGACATAGCTATTGAATAATAATGTTTAAAACATACCATATTTATTATGTGGGAGAGAAAGTAAACCTAAAAAATATATGTAAGAAATTCAATGAAACCAACAACAAAAAATGTGTGGAGAATGGTTCACGTTGGAATTGAGTGTCCACTTTTTTCATTTTCAATGTATGAGTTTTTTTGTATAATCACGAATTTGACATTTTTTAAGAATAGGACGTGATTCTTCATACCGCTTTTTCCCATAATTTTTGTTCTTGCCCAAAAGAAAACATTTTTCCATGGGAATTTATTTTTAGCAAAAAGTGAATAAATCCCATCATAAAACGCTTTTCATGAATTTTTCTATATTTGTATCCAAATACAAAAAGAATTTCATGGTTAATATATATTTTTAATAAATAACAAAATTTTATATATTTACATAGTAATACTAAGTATTATCAACTAAATATCAATTATTATTATTTAAAACATACGGATCTACAATGTTAATCAAAGAATTAAAGGAAAAATTGAATGAAATGTATAACGATAGACTAACTATGGAAAATAGAATGAATACAATTATCCAATCATTAAATGCACCTTTGCCGAGTGGAGGTATTCCACCTGGTCTCTCAGGAAATTTAATAGATAAAGATGATTTCCCAAGAGATGACATTGATATATATCATGTACATGAATTTTATGTTGGTTTCTTGCTTTTATTGAATTTAATTTGATTTTTATTGAGCTTATCTATTCTTTTTATTTCTCTAGATACGTCTATTGAGACATGAATTGAATTGTTTAAAAACGGATTATGTAGAAATTAATACTAAATTAGAACAACTTACAAAACAAATTTTTTCTATGCAAAATAATAATGAAACTATTCATCCAATTGCTATGAATGAAACTAAACAAATCATAAAATCAAGTATATATATATATTTATTATGTTTATTATGTTTATTATTATTATTATTATGTTTATTATAGTTATTATTATTATTATATTATTATATATATTTATTATTATTATTATATTATTATTATATATATTTATTATTATTTTATTATTATCATTATTATATTATTTTATTATTATTAGCACCTGAAATAGTATTAAAACCTATTGCATTTATCAAAGAAATAGAACAAGGTATAAAAAAACAAAAAAATTAAAATATATTTATTCTATTTATGTCTATACTAGGTTCATTGAGCTCACAATCAGGATTTGAAAAGAATGATTCTATATTACAATTTGGTAATATATCTTATTTAAATATGACATCATTACAAGACATAATCAAAGAATTAAATCTATATTTAGGAAAACAAATGAATGTAAGTAGTTTATATATATAATCATATAATACTACATTCGTATACTATTCTATTTATATCCTATATTAAAGGTTATTATTGAAAGAAGAAATCCAGATTATACATATTCAAAAAAAACACTTGTTATAAATGTACCTGATTTAACACCAATTCATTTAGGGTAGATATCTATATATTATGTATTCTATTTTCTATCTAAATTTTTTATATTTATAGTTGTCAAATCGTACCTTTATAAATAAATTCAATTCTATCCTAAAAGAATACATATAATTATTTCATTTATTTGTGAAAACATAGAATAGTTTATTTATTATTATCATAAATTTTTGAGTTATATCATCTTATTTTTTTACAAGATAAGAAATGAGAAGCAAGAAGAGTATATATAATTGTTTGAATAATAAGTTGACCTATAATATAATTTCTTAATACAATGGAAAAAACTGTTAATCATGACGAGTTACTTGATTAATATTTAATAACAAAAATATTAATATCAATTTATTGTTTTATACATCCACTAATTTTCATTTTCAACAAGATTAAAAAAGTGATCATTAAAAAAAATGAACAATAGAAAAAAGAAGATAGAATTCTCATATCCAAGAAAAAGCAACTTATATTTTGTTTATAAATAATTCTATATAATTATGAAGATAGAAAGAGATTCTTTACAAACGAAGAAATAAGAAATTACAATTAATATAAGAAACAGAATATCTTTTATATCTATTGGATAATTTTCTGATAGATCATTCTTTTTGAGGAAATGATCGGTTCATGACTTGACTTTATCTATACTATTTTCTCGAGAATGAAAAAAAAATAAAAAGCATAAAAAAATAATGGAACAACCAGTCAGTATATATTCACGGGAATCCTAGATTGTATTTTTTTCTACTTTTAACTGATTTTTTCTAATCTAAACCTTGTTGTGTTCTCTTTTCTAAAGTTTTATAGTTTTTTATAAGTTAAAATGGTATATATTATTGATATGTAGTTTTTAATTATAAAATAGTCTGGAATCCCAAATTCTGATGATTGTATTGATCAATTTGAAACTCTCAAGTTAAGAAAGAATTGTCGTTGGATTGTTTACAAGATTGAATCTAAGGATGGAAAAGATTTAATTGTTGTTGATAGTATTGGTGAAAGAGAAAAAACTTGGAATGATTTACCAAGTGTTCTTCCTGATGGCGAACCTCGTTTTGTTGTTTTTGATTTAGATTGTGAATATAATGGAATGCCTGTTGATAAACTCCTTTTCATTGCTTGGTATAGATTAGAATACATATATATATATTTATTTATTAAAAAGATTTATACATTATTTGTTATTCGTATAAACTAAAATAAAAAACAAAATTTCTCCTTATAGAATATATATCTATTTTTCTAATTGATTTATCTATACTTAGGGCTCCTGATAATAGTAAAATTAGACAAAGAGTTATGTATTCTTCATGTCAACGCGCTTTTCATAGTCGACTTTTAGGTAGTCGTTATTTAGAAATCCATAATAAGGATGATCTTGACCTTGCTGTTATTACTAAGAAGGTTTAATTTTTCTGTAATTTAATAAAACTCTTCATTGTGATTTTCTGGCCATTATATATATATTTGTATATATATTTTTATTTTTGCAAAAATAGAATTAGTTCCAATAGTTCTTATTAGTCATAAGATTTACATATTGTTTTGTTTTCAAATTTATTTTTTTATTTTTATTTTTAAATTTTATATTTTATATTTTTTAAATATATTTTATTGTTATAAAGAAACAGTGACTTATAGTATTAGACATATAGTTATATCTTAAATATAGATAATATTATTTATTCTTCCTTTTTCTCTTCAAAAGGCTTTTGAACTACAAAAAATACACAATCATAAGTTGTTCCCATCATAGATAATCTATATATTATTATTATTATTATTATTATTATTATTATTATTATTATTATTATTATTATTATTATTAAAGAATATATACAGATTATGTGTATAAGCAACAGCTTTTCGTTCTTGTTCAATCATAATAAACCCAATTTTCTTCATAACCATTTGTAGTTCTTCATAAGATAATTCAATACTTATTTCATAACGAGGATCATCTTGATCAGGAGGAATAGGCTCAGAAGTCTATATATAGATATATATATATATTAAAAAATCTTTGTAAATATGTAATATATATTGAATACATATTTTTTTTTAAATAAACTAATATATATTATTATATATATTGAATTATAAATAGAATAAATAAACTTTGTAAATAGATATGATATATATAATATTATATATATATATATAGTATATAATATATACCTGCCAATGATAAAGAAGAGGTCCATAATTAATCCAATAAGCACCTGGTTTTAAGGCATGATATATAACTTCTAAATAACTATTTATATATAAATAATATGATCAATACATATCAGATATATATATAGAATTATATATATTAAATAAAAAATAAATAGATATTAAATAAATAATAAATAATCTATAATAAATATACTTAATAACATTAGGTGCAGTATCAATGAAGAAACAAGTAATAATGGAATCCCATTCATTAAAACTCTTCGCGTAGCATTCTTCGAAATCACCAGCACACATACTAAAGTCAACACCTATATATATATATAGGATATATTCTTTATTAATATATATATATATATATAGGATATATTCTTTATTAATATATATATATATAGGTTATATTCTTTATTAATATATATATATATATATATATATATATATATATATATATATATACCTTCTTTAAGTACATTTACAGGACATACATCAGGAATAGTAATAGGTCTATACATATCATAAGTATTAACTACATTATTTGGTGAATTAATCCAAGGATATATAGTTATAGAGTTTTCTTCAGTAATACTGTTTAATACATAATTACTTCCTAATAACATAAAATAACTAAATTCATTTCCCTATATATATAGTTATATATAGTTATATATATAGTTATATATATAGTTATATATAGGTATATATATGGTATAAATGGTATATATAGTTATATATAGTTATATATAGTTCTAAATACTTGACCTCCGTATCCTCTCTTAATTACTTCAAATAATAATCGCGATAATCCACTTCCAGGTATTAAAACACGTTTTGATTCTCCTTCATGAATAGGAACATATTTCTCCAATTTCTCCAAAATAGGTGTATATGTCAGATTACGCTCAATTTCACCCTATATATAATATAATAATAATAATTATTATCAATAGAATTATAAATATATATATATAATCAATGGAAATATAATGATAATTAAAATGATATCTATAATCAATAAAATCATATTCATAATATAATCATATAATTATAATTATATAATATACTTCAGCACTCCAATCTCTTACAAATTGATGAATTGTACTTTCAACTTTACTCATCTGATCATAAGTACTATACATAGAATAAATAATATATCAATGATAGTAAAAAGATAAAATTATATCATAAAACTATATAATAAAATTATATAATAAAGCCATTTAATAACATAAATAATAAAACTATATAATAAAACAAAATAACATATATATATACCTTAAATAATTTCTTCTAGAAGTAGGAAATCCAAACATTTCTGTATAATAATTTCGATTCATAGCAATTTTTCTATAACAATCAATATAAGTATATACAATAAAAGTATAATAATATTACTTATAAAAAATATATATAAATACGCTAAGAAACGAGAATTAGTGAGAATACAGTCTTTAAATAATTCAAGTTGATGAACAAAATATTGATCTTCAAACATTTCTTGTTGATGTTTGGGTAAACGACCACGAGCATTAGAACGTCTTCTCCATTCAAGTAACATATATTGAGAGTAATCTAATAAACCATATTGTATATCACGGAAATGATTTAATTCTTGAACTTCTTTTGATAAATGATGATTACATTCACACTCACAATGTTCTTCCTCTTCTGGATTAACTTCAGTAACATGTTCATTACAATCACTTCCTTCTTTATGTTGGCATTTAGTATTGCAATCACACCCATCATCTACACACTTTCTCTGTTTATTTTCTTGGCAATTCTTTTCACACTCACAAGAGGATGAAGAACAAGTACACTCTTTTTGAGGATTTCTTTTACACATCTTCTTCTTATTAGGTTTAGCCATTCTCTCAAATTATCAAATTAAGTTTAATAAATATATATAATTAAAGAACGCTATATATACACAAAAAACTAGTTTTTCTTTAAAAAAATTCTCTTTTCTTTTATTTTAACTGAAACACACTGATAATGGCTGATATTTTTTTTCTATATATTTTGTTTGTCACTTTTTTATCTTATTAGAATTTTTATCGTTTCAATGAGTGTACTAATCGAGACTACATTAGGAAACCTTGAAATCTATTTATATACAGAAGATTGTCCACGTACATGTTTGAACTTTTTGAAATTATGTAAGACCAAGTATTACAATAACTGTCTTTTCTTTAATGTGCAGAAGAATTTCATTGCACAAACAGGTGATCCAACTGGTATTTTTTCTATAATTCTTATTGTTGTCCTAATTGTATAGGTACTGGTAAAGGAGGATCTTCTATTTTTGGAAAGCTGTAATTTTTAATATATAATATATGGTTAATATAGAATAGATATGGATCAGAAGCTCGTTTTTTCAACGATGAAATTGTTCCAACAATAAAACATGATAAAGTATTTTTAGTATCCTATAAATCTATAAATATGTTTTAATTTTTTAGAAAGGAATACTAGCAATGTCTAATCCTGCACCAAATAAGAATGGAAGTCAATTTTATATCACTTTAAGAGATAAAATTGATTTTTTAGATAAACATCATACTATTTTTGGATATGTTACTGAAGGAATGGATATTGTAGATAAAATTAATCAGTCCTTTGTTGATGGTGAATATCGTCCTTATGTCGATATACGTATATTACATACTCATATTATTTATGATCCCTATGATGATCCTACAGGTTTAGAAGTACCAGATAGTTCACCCACTGGAGATAGACCTAAAGAAGAAACAGTTCATCGTGGATTAAAAGAGGAAGATTTGGCTGATAAATATGCAGGAATGACAGCAGAACAAATCGATGATATAAAACGAAAAGAAGATATTAACTCACATGCTTTGGCGTTAGAAATCTTGGGGGATCTTCCTGATAAAGATATAGAACCACCAAAGAATGTTATTTTTGTGGCTAAACTGAATCCTTGTACGGAGGACGAAGATTTAAAACTGATTTTCTTTAGATATGGAGTCAAAAGCTGTGAAGTATATATATAATAATAATAATAAATATAATAATAAATATAATAATATATATATATATATATATATATATATTATTATTATTAATATTTTTATTTGTTACATATAATACTTATTATTATTATTCTATAGATTATTCGTGATAAAAAGACAGGAGATAGTTTATGTTATGGGTTTATAGAGATGGAAACAGAAGAAGGAGCTGAAAATGCAGTTTTAAAAATGAATAACATTCTAATTGATGATAGAAGAATATTTGTATCTATATTATATATATTAGATATATTACTATACTTCTAATACTCTTATTATTATTATTATATATAAAGGTAGATTTCTCTCAATCTGTATCTAAGTTGTGGGGTAATTATAAACGAGGTGGACAAATGACAAAGAATTATAAGAAAGACTCGGGTATTATTATTATTATTATATATATATTCATTCATTATATATATATATATAGATTATCAAGATTCGTCAAAATCTCACTCAACTTCTGTATATATATATATATAATTATTCTTTATATACATATTATTTTATATAGAAACCTTATACCTCATCTTCTTCTAATAATAATAGTAATAATAATAATAGCAATAGACATAATCACAATAGTCATTCACGACATAATGATCATTATCATCATCGTTCACGAAGCGATTCCCGTGGTTATTCTCGTGATTCTTCAAGAGACCGATCTCGTCATTCTCGACGCAGTGATCGTCATCGCTCACGAAGTAACTCCAGACATCACTCCAGAAGATACTAATCTCTTTTTCTATATATATATGACCAATTATAAATGATAAGAACCTTTATCATTATGATTATAAGTGTATATATTTTTGTTTTTTTTTGTTTACTTTTCTAAGATTTTATTAAAAGTAGCATTTCGTTATTCATATATATAATACTATCTTTGATGTTTAACTAGGAATAATACTCTTTTTCATGTATATTCTTATGCAGTTCTTGAAAATAGTAATTTCATATATAAATAATAATGAGTACATCATTTCTAATGAAACAAAACAAATAAAACAATACACATTTTATTTACTAATGCCTATAAAAGAAAACTGCACAGTAATTTTTGTTAAAAGAATAAAAAGAATTTTTAGAAGTAGAAAAAGATTATATAAAAACCAAATTAATATTAGTATATTTAAAAAATGAAAAAGAAGAAAATGGAGAAAAATAATGATTAATTTTTAAATAATAAAATAAAAAATATATATAATTTTAAAAAAAACATATATTCATTAATAAAGATAGAGAGAAAAATAAAAAATATATATATAACAATAATCAAAACATAATAATATTGTATTTATTTTGAATATTCAAATATAAATATATTATTTTATAATAAAGGATAATGGATATATATATAAAATCTATACATAAAAGTATTAAAAGAAAGAACTAACACATATAGTAATAACATTTTATATAATAATTAATTCTTTGAATCTGTTTGTTTCTCAGTGGATCGTTCCTTCGCTTGTGGATTCAGTATTTTACGAAATAGTCCTCGTCGAACAGAAGGTACCTTAAGATTAGAAGGACGAGTAGGAGATACAGGAGATATTGTACTAGTAGTAGTAGTAGTAGCTGTAGTAGTAGTAGTAGTAGTAGTAGTAGTATCATTATTACTATTATTATTATTATTACTATAATTATTATTATTATTATTATTATTATTATTATTATTATTATTATTATTAATAGCAGCATTACTACTATTATTAATAGCAACATTATTACTATTATTATTATCACTATTATTATTACTAGAAGTAGAAGAAGAAGACGGTTTTCTTATACTTGATAAACGAGAAATACGTGTAGGTGACGAGATATTCATGGGATTATGGATAATATTACTAGATTCAGATATATTATTATTATTATTAGTAATATCAGTAGTAGTAGTATTGTCAATACTATTAATATTATTAGTATTAGTGACATTCACATGAGATGAGTTGATTCTACTTGGAGATGTCATACTATACTTCATAGAAGAAGCAGGAACAGTAGTAGATATATTAGATATATTATTAGAAGGAACAGTAGTAGATATACTAGATATATTACTATTAATCGAATTATTAATAGAATTTATATGAATATTGTCTATACTATTATTAGTATTAGTATTAGTATTAATAATATTAATATTGCTAATATTATTATTTTTATTATTATCATTAATAGGAAGAGATGATATATTTTGTGTTGATGATTTCAAAAGATCTTTCTTAGGAGATAAAACAGATCTGTTTGATGAATATCGACTAGGAGAATGTTGACTAGATAGAGTACTGGTGATCGTAGTAGTCCTATTAATACTATTATTATTAGTATTACTAATATCATTATTATTAATCTCATTTACCATAGGTTGAGTATATATCTGATTTGAAGATATATTATTATAAGATTGATTATTATCAGTATTTGTAGAGATGTTACTATTTATAATAGCTCTATTGATTCTTAAAGAACGAGTAGTATTTGATGATATACTAGTTGATTGTTTTATAGTGTTATCACTTTTAGTTAAATCAACAGTATTCTGACCAGATATTTTTGGTCTATTTATATCTATATTATTTGTATTTGTATCTATATTCTTTCTATTAATATCATTATTATTAATTGATGTATGTATAGACATATTATTAGATTGATCATTACTGTAATTCTTCTTATCATTTACTGTAGATAGTTCTTCATGAACAGTCTCTACATTTGGCATAATAGTATATATATTATTAGTATTATTGTTAGCATGATGATGAATACTATGATCATTAGGAGTATTATTATATAAATTAGCATTACTAGTGGTATTCTTTGTATTTAGAATAGATTGAGAAGGAGTTATATCACGAATACTATTAGAATATTTATTACTACCATCAGAATCACTATTCATGCTTCTCTGTATATGACTAACATGTATATTATTATTATTCTTATTATTATTATTATTATTATTATTAATAGTAGATGTAACAAGACGATGAGATGTAGAAGAAGATGTTGAAGGTAATGTAGGAATAGTAGGAGGGATCTCTGGATGAATAGAACGAGAAGGAGACATCTTTGAAGGAGATAAAGTTGATAGTATAGTTCTTTTATTTTCAGAATTAGATAAAGTATATTGTCTTATAGAAGATGATGGTGATGATGTTACTATATTTGTATCAGTAGAAGATGATTGTGTTGTATTTATTGATGATAATTGAGAAATACTAGTATCATTAGAGTTAACTATAGATACTGACGATTCATTATAATTAGTATTTTGATTATTTGAAGTATTATTAGTATAGATATCATGAGAAAGAGGTCGAGAAGGAGATGTATGTATACTTCTACTTGAAGAAATAGGAGATAATTGTTGAAGATTATTTGATGAGACTTCTTGTTCTTGATTTTGTGGTTGATTCTTATTTCTTTCAGAAGTAAATAATGAATTTGGATTATTCATAGGAGTTGAAATAGAAGAATGAATATAATTTGTTTTATCATTGTTATTTTGAATAATATGATGATTCATTTCTGTATTTAATCTATTATTATTATTATCTTTATTTATATCTATAGTTCTATTTCTCATTTGAGAATGAGAAGTAATAGGTTTCATATTTTTTACAATAGAAGATTGATTACGAAATGAACTTAATTTAGACTTAATAGCTTCTAAATTAGCTTTAGATGCTTCTAAATGATATTTAGATGCTTCTAAAGAAGCATAGCTACTTCCAAATGTACTTGAAGTAGTATTACTGATATAACTAAGAGTAGGAGAAGGAGGAGTAGGACGTATAGTAGAATGAGAAGGAGATAAAGATGATTTATATGAAGGCATAGGATTATTAGAAAAACTAAATGTAGAAGAAGTTGAAGAATATATGGAAGTTGGTGTTTTACCTTGTTCTGAATAAGAAGGAGAATGATTTGAAAGAGGATTATTTGTAGGAGAAGAAGAAGAATGAGATAAATCAATTGTAGTCATAGGTTTATGATTATAAAGAGAATTATTCGAAGAATATAATGAATTTGAATAAGGAGTTGATGAAGAAATAGAAGAATTTGCTATTGAATGATTATTAATTTCTTTATTATTATATATTCCTTGTGATGGTAGACCTGTTGATACTCCTATAGTATTCTCTGTATTACCTGATTTATGTTGATTTGTTGATACTAAAGATATATATGTAGATGTTGTGCTTTTAATCGATTTAACAGAACGATTATCATCTACTAAGGATATAGAATTAGGATTATTATTAGAAACCATAGTAGAAGAAGAAGAAGAAGAAGAAGTGGCTATTTCTGTTGGTATAATTGTATTTGGTTGTTTATATGTAGTTGATGGTTTAGAAATTAATAACTTTCTTGAATGTCTTGTAGTAGATAGCGAAGGATAACTAGAATGAATAGAATCTGTAGTAGTAGTAGCAGGAGTAGTAGTTGTAATTGTATTATCAGTTGTAGTTGTATTATCAGTTGTATTATTAGCATTATCAGTTGTAGTTGTATTATTAGCATTATCAGTTGTAGTAATAGTAGTATTATTAGATATAGGATTATATTGAAGTTCAGAAGGTATATTAGATCTGTTTGCTAAAGGAATAGAAGAAGATAAATGAATATTATTATTTTGTGGAGATATATTTGAGTTTTCTAAAGGTAATGAGGGAATAGTATTTAAATGTCGATTATCTTGAAATTTTGTTGGAGATAATGATAATAATGAATTTGTTTCTTTTGAAATAGGTTTAAAGAATCTATTCTTTGCAGAAGATAATGACGATGAAAAAGAGAAAGACGAAGGAGGAGATAAATTATGAATAGGAATATTATTAGAATCATAAGAACTTGATGTATCTTTAGTTAATAAAGATTGACTAAGAATAGAAGATGCGTTAATAGGTTTTGATAGAGGAGGTGATATGCCAAGACGATTTCCTTTAGAAGAATGTAAAGAGATAGTAGAAACAGGAGTAGATGTATTACTAACAGGAGTAGGAGTAGACGTAGATGTAGAAATAGGAGTATTATTAGTAGATATAGGAGTATTATTAGTAGTAGAGATATTATTAAGAAGCGTATTATTAGTAGATATAGGAGTATTATTAGAAGAAGTAGGTGAAGAAGGAGTAGAAGGAGGAGGAACATAGGTATTACTCTTCAAAGAAGTGGATACCATTGGTTTAGATAATGATGATTGAGTAGGAGGAGTATTAGTAGTATCACTAATAGTATCAGTAGTATTAGCAGTAGTAATAGTATTAAGAGTAGCAGTAGTATGAACAGTATCAATTGTATTAGCATTGGTATCAGTCATAGGAGCAGTATTAGTAGTATTAACACTAGTGACACTATCAATACCATTAGTAAGAACTCTATTAGAATTACTATTATTCTCATTAGTATTCTGTATATTTTTCGTAGTATTCAACGACTGTGTATTGTTTAATGGTGTTTTTACAGGATTCACTGTTGTTTCTGAAGGAGTAGTACTATCATAATTATATGTATTCTTTTGTAGACGTGAGGGGCTTAAAGGGAATGAATTTGGAGGTCTTATTCCTGATGAAGTTCTACTATAAATAGTATCATTTGTATTAGCAGTATTTATATAATTCTCCTTCTTTTCAATAGTTGAAGAAGTATTCATATTATTATTATCAATCTTATTATTATTATTATTAGTTAACTTTTATTATTATTATTATTATTATTATTATTATTATTATTATTATTATTATTATTATTATTATTATTATTATTATTATTATTATTATTATTATTATTATTAACATTATTATTAGCATTATTATTAGTATTATTATTAGTATTATTAATATTATTATTATCTATCTTCTTATTAATATTCTTATTAAATAAATTTTTCCTATAAAAATTACTTTTATAATTATTACTATTTCTAGAATCACGATTTTGATTAGTAGAATCTTCTTCTTCTTTATGTATCGATGTTCTTTCTTCTTTCATATAACGATGTCCTAATATTCCTTCTCCAGAAACAGGGGCAATCACCTCTCTATCAATACCAGGCATAATATGATTGGATGAACCATATATAGAAGTGTTCAAAGAAGGATATTTAAAGGAGGATAAAGTATAATTCTTAAGAGATTCCGCAGGATTCGAATATCTGCTTGTAGTATTACCAAAAATAGATGTTTTATTAGTTTTCTTAAAACCTGGTTTATAATCTTCATTAATACTATGTATAGAAGTAAATGAAGCATCTAAAGGATTCTCTATATATGAAGAATTTAATAAAGTCTGAACAGAATAACGAGCATTCAATGTCTCTATAGAATAGTTATATGGATGATCTTCTATATATTTATTAATTTTAGGAATATATTCTGTCATCTGAGATGGATCCGCAAATATATACTTATCACGATTCCCATCTAATACCTATATACAAGTATTATTATATATCATATTCATTATAATTAGATATAACAATATATTAGAATCATAATGTTTATTATTATTATTATTATATATTATATATTATTATTATTATTATTATAGAACAAGCTAGCAAAAATTATTATTATATGTTACACAATAAAATAATTATGAAAATAATTATATTATATGAATAAGAATAAGATTAATAGCATAAATATGCTTTAAAATATTCACAATTTATATACTTTATACACTAAAATGATAAGAAAACTATATATATATATACTTCATTTCGTTTTTCTCTTTTCTTTGAGATTTCGTCCATATAATTCGCTAAACCATATCGTTTCACATCTGATAGCTGATTAACATAAGAATCCATTAATAATTCAATTTCAGTAGTTATAGCCATAGGATTATTTTCAATATGTTTTGAAAAAATATGGAAATCTAATTCTTCAAGAAATTCAAATTGAACAACTCGTTTGAATAAATCGACACTCTCTAGATCCTTAGGGTTCCAAGTTTCTTCATTAAATGGATCTAATAAATCGTGAGGTGAACCAGGATTATCCACACCTACATACAAATTGTAAAAATAGTATAGTTACATAATGAACAAAAACTTTAATAAAAATATATATATTAAAAAAAAACTAGTCATACCATGATTGTAATGATCATCTCCAGGTTGTAAAGTTATCAATATAGGAGAGCTACTTATTTCAAACCAACGATATCGAGGTGGCAAAACACCTAGAAAAAATAACATGATAATTCTACATAAATATACCAAAGTATGCTGCATTCTCATCATCCATAATGGAATCGAAATTTTTTGTTTCATATGTTAAATCACACCAATCTGTAGCATCTATTTTAACAAGATCATTCAAAACTGAACTTGAGAGTTGGTCCATGATTTTATTTCTTGTCTTTCTCTAATCTTAATTATTGTTATCAATTATTTTATGAAGGCTCTGAAGAAATATATCAAAAAAGAAAATAAATCAATTTTTCAAAAAAAATATAGAAAATTCCGATGATTATTTATGATAAATCTTGTCACATTTTCATTTTTTTTAATATTTAAAAATTTTAAGATAAAGTGTATATGGAATACTTGAAAGCCAATTTTAGACATTGCAAGGTTATCTCATGTGTTTATAAGCCGTATTTATAAATGGGAATCATAGGAAGCTAAATGAGTGATATATTTTCGAACTGTGACTTTGAGTTGAATCATTAAATAGAATTGTGTTTGTATTCTATGAGTGATTTCTTATTGATAAATTTGACTCATTTGATTATTCTGAGTTAATTTCTAGGAGAATAATGAATAATTCTATAATTTTTATTACACCATCTTTTATTTGAAACAAAATGATTTAAATATAGTTGCAATGACTCTGAGATATAGGATAAACAAACTATAACAGAATTCAATTCATATAAATAGTCCAATATACTTTGTAAAAAGAGTATAATTGACTCAATATATAGAAATCAAAAGAAAAATAATTCATTAAAAAAACATTCTTTAAAAGAGAAGTTCAGGGAATTTTTCAGAGATATGAATAAGAAGATCACCAAAGAGAGAATTAGCCCAAGCAAACCAAGGTCTAGTATAACTATTAACATTATCTAACCAGAATGTTTCATGCATATAACCAGTAGTAGCACTATTTTGTAACCATTCTAAACATTGCTTAACTTCATCTCTATCCTATATTTATTATTATTATTGTTATTATTATTATTATTATTATTATTATTATTATTATTATTATTATTATTATTATTAACGTTTATTATTATTATATAGATATATATACTTCAGAAGTATAAGCTCTCATAATAATACTCATTGGCCAAATCCAACCAATTCCTTGATGAGGACCACCAGTACCTTCACCAGCACTACCCTATATATATATATATATATATATATATATATATATATATATATATATATATATATAGGATTATATATAATTATATAAAGAATATTATATATATAAGATAACATTTTTTAAATGAATAATAAACATATATATAGAAAAATAATAATAATCAATAATCAATAATCAATAATCAATATATATATATATATATATATATACCTTCCAATAATAAGGATTACGTTCACTTAAGATGAACTTACGTGTTTGAAGATAAAGAGGATCCGTATTAGAACAAACACCTAAATGGAATATATATAAGTATAATTATATAAACATACAAGTCAGAAAAATATTGATATATATACATAATAAACTCATTTAATAATAATAATAAAATAATAATAAGTTTACTAATAATAATAATAATACTAATAATAATAATAATAATAATAATAATAATAATAATAATAATAATAATAATAATAATAATAATAATAATAAACATAATAATATATACCAAGATAAGGTAAGGATAGAAGAGATGGAATATTAGCATCATCCATAAAGTAATTATTACCATATCCATCACATTCAAAGGTATAACTAGTTTCACCTTCTTTCTCTATAATACCATACTTCTTAACACCTTCTTCAATATCATTGGCTAATTGACTAGCTTCATCAGCTAAATTATCATTCTATATATATATATATATATATAAAATAGAATATATAATAAATATAATAGAATAGATAATAAATATAATAGAATATATATACACCACGAATGGATCTAAGCATAGCAGCAGCACGTCTTAAATTAACTATATATATAATAAGAATAGTACACATAATAAATAACTATACAATGAAACTAAATAATATATATAATAAAATATCAATAAAACAACATATTAATATATATATATATATATTTATATATACCAACAAGCATAAGGTTACCAGGGATATTAAAAGGAAGGAAAGCAGCATCATCAGAAGGACGGAAAGCAGTACGTACCTATATATAAGGTTATATATATATATATAGTCTTTATCACTTTTATATCAAAACATCAATTATAAATATAATACTATTAATCATATCAAAATTGTATTTCTTATATTGAAATAATTAAAAATATCTTCAAAGCATAAAAAGTATATATATATATATATACCATGTTAGTATGAGCAGCAGGCCATCCTTGTTCATCCTTAAGACATTCCGTAGGAGTAGTAGTTTTACGACTGAAACGATACTCTATATATATATAGATATAGATAGATATAGATAGATATATATAGATATATATAGATATATATAGATATATATAGATATATATAGATATATATAGATATATATAGATATATATAGATATATATAGATATATATAGATATATATAGATATATATAGATATGTATAGATATATATAGATATATATAGATATATATAGATATATATAGATATATATAGATATATATAGATATATATAGATATATATAGATATATATAGATATATTATATATATAGATATATAGAGATATATACCAGCACCATAGCCAGGTCTAGTATGCCATTGGTTCTCCTTAGCTATATATAATATAATATAATATAATATAATATAATATTATATAATATAATATAATATAATATATATAATATAATATATAATATTTACATAATAAATCAAAAAAGAATTAATAAATAAAAATATAGAATCCATATATATATATATATATATACCAGTATGAATAATAAGTTTGACAGCTTTTTCCCATCGTTCATCGAAAGGTGTTTTATCGAGGGTAGCGTTATAGTAATTATAACTTAATAAGAGAACAGCAGCTAAAGAATCAATTTCATATTTACGTTCAAAGATCTCTGGAGTTAAAGCATTAATACGAACACCCTATATATATATAATATAATATATTAATTTATATATTAATTATAATAATTTACCATATATATATTAACAATATATAATAAAATATAAGAATAATATAAATACCATAATACCAGTTCTAGAAGAACTATCATCATGATGAGATTCAACATTACCAAATTTATCATAATTAAAGGCATTAGCATAAGGATCCAATAAAATAGATTTTACTTGACGATTTATAACACCACGGATCATACTAGCTAACTTAGGATCTTCATTAGCAAAACGGATATAAGGAGAAATTTGATTAGTACTATCTCTTAACCACATAGCAGTGATATCACCAGTAACAAGGAATGTATCTTCGTCAGAAGTAGATTCACCAGTAGTGTAAGAGAAAATAGTTGTGTCGAGAGTATTAGGATAACAATTTTCAAAGATTTCAGCTAATCTCTTATTAGACAACTTATTCTTAAATTCTTCAATGAATTTATCAACAACAGGAGAAACAAATTTTCTCTCATCAGAATTAGGACGTGCTAGACATATAGCAAATAAAGCAACGAAAACAAAGACAAAAGCTTTCATTTTGTTACACAAAAAACAACAAATAAATATGATTTATTTCACTTGGAAAAAAGAAACACCAAAGAAGAACAATGTTAATCTCATTTTTTATGGAGATACCGAGATGAAAATGAGATCTCGAAATAACCAATCCTCTTATGTGTTTTCTTTATATACGGATTCTTCTTCTATGTATTATTATTTGCATATAGAATCTCAATCTTAACATTCGTCATCTACTCTTATATAAGAAGGTTTATTATCGACAAATCAAAAACAAAATATCGATGCATTGTTTTTATAATAATACTCTTTTGATTAAATAAATGTTTGTTTTGAAAAGTCCATAGAATAGGATTCTTTTTTATTTATAAAAATTACTTTCAACACGACAATCTTGGATTCACAACGAAATGAATCATATAAAATCAATATATTATCATTAAATAGTGTTTAACTTATTTATTTGGAATATATCAATGTATTTCCAATTGCATTTAATGAAATTATGTTGCTTCCTAATAATAAGAAATATCTATATCGCGTATTAGACAATCAAGAGAATATTTTGTATGTATTGTAATAAATGTTGATAAAGAATAACAAGAAATAGGATCACTTAAAATGAATTAAAATCAATAATAATGTAAATATACGTTGTTTTAATATATGTATGTTGTTATTCATTATTGCTACGATTAATACAATCACTTCGTATTCATTTTAAACACCATAATAGAATAAACAGCAACAAAATATAAAACCCGCGTAATCAATTGTAAATCATTTATATTTTATAATTTTATTTTTACATTATTTTGACAAATCTAAAAATGGAAGAAAAATATGATTTGTCAGGATTATTGAACAAGATAAGGAATGATACTCCAAATGAGACAACAACTCTTCAGTTACTCACGTCAATGGGGCAATCATCTACAAGTATTATGAGAACTGGTCTTTTTGATGAATACACAGGTATACAATTTGATTTTCATATCATTCATAACATCTATTCTTTTGTAGTCCCACTGTCAAGTGTTCCATTTTCACCAACTACAATAGAGGCCAGTAATCAACCTGATGATATTGTTGTCGAAGAGAAAAAAACGATAACTAGCAATCTTATTTTAGACTTACTACCTTTCCGTACAGTAATTGTGTTTTCTAAACCATAGTCTATTTGTATTAGGTTATCCAACTACCTGAATACACTTTTCCAAAGAAAACAAGCCAAGAGAATATAAATAAAACTAGTTCAATCCCTACTTCAAACACAAGTAACAACTCTTCATTTGAAGTAAATCATCAAATAATATCAAATCAGAATTTAGTGGAGACATCTCTACCGAAACGATCTCAATCATTACCAAACTGTGAATTTATAGATAAGAAGAATAATTCTTTACAAAGTCATAAATGTATATAATTTGTTTATATATATGTTAAATATTTAATTGCCAGCTATATACATTTTTCTTTGATTTTTATTTGACTAATAATAATATTATTATATTTATAGCTCCATTATCTAGTGCTATTCAGAATTATTCAATATTTAACAAATCTTCTTCAAATATATCTACTTCTGTTATAAGTAATAATATGACATCAGATGAAAATGAGATAGATACTAATAATAATATAGATGATGATACTGTAAGTTTTAGTTTATTCTCTCTTATTACATTGTATATTCTTAACTTTATTAACATATATATATTTTGCTTTGTCATAGTCTTTATATGTAAGAATATATAGTCCCGTGGGAAATCTTCATTTTTAACTGCACGTCAACAATATGATAAAGATCAGAAAAAGAAATATGGAAATAATTATAAAGGAGGGAATCTTGGTTCATCCAATAATAATAAAGGAACAACTACAAAGTATATAGTTTTCTTAAAGTCATTGAATAATAGCTATATTATTATTTGCTATATTATTATTATTATTATTATTATTATTATTATTATTATTATTATTATTATTATTATTATTATTATTATTATTATTATTATTATTATTATTATTATATAGGAGAGGAGGGACTTTAGGCGTAAAACGACGATTCAACTCTCCTCAAACAATGGATGTATATATATATATATATTATTTTTAAAATATATATTCATAAGTATATGCAATTTAATATGTGTTTTTATAATCAATATAGGATGAAAATATATCTATTGCCAAACGTATCTTGAATCATAATAATAATCCTGGGAATTCCACAAAGAAGGAGGCTGACACAATAGAGGACCAAGAAGGTATTTATTATTATAAATATAATTATTATGATGATTAATATAGTATTTTTTATATTTTAAAATATATTTGATTATTATAACACTCTCTCTGTTTATATACATTATATTATATATAATATAATATATAATATAATATATTATAATATATAATATAATATATTTATAATATATAATATATTAAAATGTAATATATATATATATATATATATATATATCTTAATAGATATGCCAGAGGAATACCGTAATATTGACCCCGCTATGATTGAAAGGATTGAAAATGAAATTGTATATACTGGTACACCTGTCACTTGGGACGATATTGGTATATATATATATATTATAGGTTTTTTATTATATATATATATATCATATATATCATCATTATACTTCACTACATTTTATTATATATATTCATATATATTTTTTGTACTTTACGATCTAATTAAATGTATATTAAAATATATATATATATATATATATATATATATATATATATATATATATATATATATATATATATATATATATATAGCTGGATTATCTTATGCTAAGCGTTGTATTATGGAAATGGTCGTATGGCCCATGCAAAGACCCGATATATTCACGGGACTGAGAGAAGTACCTCGAGGTATATATAGTTCTGTGAATATTATATATATACTTATAATATGATATATATACTTCTAATTAGCAATTACTTGTAGCGTTATATATATATATATATATATAATATTAATAATAAATTATATATATCATATAATAAATAGAATAAACTATATATATATATATATATATATATATATATATATAGGACTTCTATTGTTTGGACCTCCAGGTACAGGGAAAACGCTTTTAGGGAAGGCCATTGCCTATATATGTAAATACACATTCTTCTCTATCTCCTCCTCTACTCTTACCTCTAAATGGGTATATAGTTAGGCTATTATTATTATGCTTATTATGTTTATTATTATTATATTTATTATTATTATATTTATTATTATTATTATGTTTATTATTATATTATTATACTTTTTAACTTTTTTTTTTTAATTTATTTTATTGATTCACGATAATTTTGAGGAACTATATATATAGATAGGAGAAGGAGAGAAGATGGTTCGCGCGCTATTTGCTGTAGCTTCTGTCAGAGGAGTATATGCTATTATTATTATTATTATTATATTTATATTTATTATTATTATTATTATTATTATTATTATTATTATTATTATTATTATTATTATTATTATTATTATTATTATTATTATTATTATTATTATTATTATTATTATTATTATTATTATTATTATTATTATTATTATTATTATTATTATTATTATTATTATTATTATTATTATTATTATTATTATTATTACATAGCCGAGTGTTATTTTTATTGATGAGATTGATTCACTTCTTACTCTACGAAGGTATATATAAGTCTATCTTATGATATATATATATATATATAAAGTGAGGGAGAGAATGAGGGTACACGTCGTTTGAAAACGGAGTTCTTAGTGCAATTGGATGGTATTACTAGTAAAGGAAGGTATATATATATATTAATATTGTTTTATGTTTATAAATATATTGATACTATTGATTATATATATATATATATATATATATATATAGGATACTAGTTATTGGAGCCACGAACAGACCACAAGATCTAGATGAAGTATACATATATATGATTATATATAATTTATAATATACATAATAAATAATATATTTACTATTTATTATAGGCCGCTAGAAGAAGATTCGTTAAACGACTGTATATCCCTCTTCCAGATACAGAAGCACGTGGACAATTATTTGTGTCTCTACTTAAACAAAACAAGTGTAGTATTAATTTAGAAGGTATTATAGATGAATAATATATATATATATATATATATATATATATATATATATATATATATATATATATAATAGATAAGAATGAAGGTAGTGAACTATATCAATTGATTAATATGAGTAAAGGTATATACATATATATATATCCTATATATATTCTATATATACATATAGGATATAGTTGTGCTGATATATATAATCTTTGTAGAGAAGCAGCTTTAGGACCTTTAAGAGATATAACCGCGGGAATCAATGGGGATTTACTCCATATGAATGTAAGTAATCAAAATAATGAATAATTATGTTATTTTTATATATATATATATATATATATATATATATATATATATATATATATATATATATATATATATATATATATATATATATATATATCTTATATAGGTTGATGATATGAGAGGTATTTGCTTTTCAGATTTTATCAGTGCATTTAAGCAAATTCGTTCTTCTGTTGGTGTAGGAGAATTAAAAGCATATATAGAATGGAATAATATTTATGGAAGTACCCGAATTGAAGAGGAAGTATTAGATATAAATTCTGAAGATAAAAAAGAATAATAATGTTATAAAATATTTTATAAACTGTTTTTGTTTGAACCAAATAAAAATATTTATAATTTTTTAAATATAAAGTACTCAATTTAGACTAAAAAGAAACCTGAAAGCTATACGGATTTTCAGTTGCTATTTCAAATATAAACACTGATAAATAATAACAAAAAAAGTAATTCATTTTTCAAATTATATTCTTTCAATTGAAAAATTATGTATTCTCATTTTTAATCGATCAAAGAAGACATTTAATCATGTTTAATCATATGATTCCTTAATATAAATAAAGATAATTAAGTTAGACCATCTGAATAAAAGAGTCGAAATACATTTCTGCTTTTGAATCATGATTAATTAGTGGAAACTGGAGAGAAATCAATTTTAATCCAGAAAATCGTCCAATCAATACATATATGTGTTTCAATGATTGATGGGTTGTATTAGAATTTATCACAATTATTTTGTTTGTCAGTTCAAGAATGAAATCGTTTTTATACACAATTCTGATAGGAACTCTTTTTCTATCAGTACAAGTATTCGCTCAGAAGAGTTTTTATGGTTCTATTGATTTGATTGATGGTGAATATATATACAAAGAAGGAGAAGACAAGAATTCTCTTGCATGGGGTAGAATGGATAATGCTATTCATCAAACAGGTTGGAACTTCTTATCTATAAATACTAATGAGAAGAACTCCAATGAAGACCAAGCTTATGCTGCCGGCTTATTAGAAGGAATTCTTACCCATAATCAAATTTATACTCACATCAAAAACCAAAAGACTGAAGAGAAGCCTCAAGAAAAAGTTCGTCGTTATTTTGAAGAGAATGCTAAATGGGATGAAGAGCAAAAGAAATCTGGAAAAGATCGTCTTTATTGGCATCATAAGGAAATGATGGACCGTCAAGCTCAAGGAGTTATTGATGGATATTTTAGAGCAGCTTCTGAAGAACAAGTAATAATATTATATATATTTTTTATATATACATTTTTTATTGACTTAAGAATTGTATATAATATAATCTATTATATATATATATAAAAAGTTGTGACTGCTTGGCAGATCAAGGTACTTACATATGAATATGATATTTGGGATTTAAATATAGTATTACCTGATGTTAATACTACTAGTGCTACTACTCATAAGTATTATATATATCATATTAATACTAATATTATATATATATATATAGAATCAACATTATTTATATATTTAATATACTATTTCTTTAATTATTCATTAAATAATTATTCTTTATATATTGTTATCTATGTATATATCATCACTATATATATATATATAGTTTACGTACATCTATTGAGGAATATCGTCGTAAAATGGATCATTGTTCTGCTTTACTTCGTATTACCCCTAATTATGAAGATATATATATATCTCATATTACTTGGGCAGGTGCTGAATCTATGTATCGTTTCTATAAAGTGTACGATATGCCGTTACATGTAGACCCTCAAACAAATGATGTTATTGTTCCTGGTCACAAGATTAGTATGTCTAGTTATCCTGGTAGATTTACTAGTGGAGATGATTTCTATGAAATTAGTAGTGGATTAATTGTCCAAGAAACTACAGATGGTATATATATATATATATATACAGGAGTAGTGTTGATTATTTTATGTTATACACTCATTTTATTTTTATATCTAATATTATATTCATTTTTATATTTATATAAATTTATATATATATATATATATATCAATATATATAGCTATTTGGGATGAATCTCTTAATAAGAATATTCAACCTCATACTGTCTACCAATGGGCAAGAAACGCTCTTGCAAATAGACTTGCAAAGTATATATATATGCTAGTTATACACGTGTTTTCATTCTTTTATTTAAAAAATATTTTATTTATTTATTTATTTATTAATTTATTTTTTTATTTATTAATTTATTTAATTAATTAATTAATTATTTATTTATTTAATATTATATATATATATATATATATATATATATATATATATATATAGTAATGCAAAGGAATGGACGGATATCTTTGGTAAGTATCAAAGTGGTACTTATAATAATCAATGGATGGTATATGATTTAAAGAAATTCCATCCTTATGAAGGTATAGAAGATGGATCTTTCTATATATATGAATCTATACCTGGAGAATATAGAGTTGAAGATGAAACACAGTATTTATTATAGTATAATATACTTTTTATATTGTTTCTTTGTAATATTTTATATTATATATATATATATATATATATATTTATATATTGATTATTCTATAGACACCTTCGTGACACCCAATATTGGGCCTCTTATAATATTCCTGCTATTCCATATATTTATAATATCTCAGGATATCCTGATAAAGTCAAAGAAATGGTATATATATATATATATATATATATATTCCTATTACTTCACCTCTATATTCATTTAAAAATATTTTTTTTAAATAACTCTTATTTTATTCTTTATTTTCTACTATTACTATCCATGTATATATATATATATATATATATAGGGTATATTATATGATTATACGGAGACTCCTCGTGCTCAAATCTTTAAACGTGATGTTCATAAAGTAATAGATCTCTCTTCTATGCAGTATATGATGCGATATAATGACTTTCAACATGATCCCCTTAGTCGTTGTGACTGTAACCCTCCTTATACTTCTCAATATACTATCAGTAGTCGATCCGATCTCAATGATATTAATGGTACATATCCATTCCCAGCTCTTGCTTTCCGTAATCATATGGGAACAGACGCTAAGCTTACTTCATATAAGGTATATATATAGATAATTAGAATTATAATGTTAATTGAAATATAGTTATTATTTTATTTATATATGAAATATGTATGAACTTATATATATGCTTTTAATTATTATTATATATTATATTTTTTTTCTTAATATTACTATTTATCTTTTTTATAAATTTATTATTCTTTTATTTCATCTACTTTTATTTTCCTCTTCTTCTGTATTTATATATATACATATATATATATATAGATGTTCCATGATAGTTTCGCTAGTGCCTTTATTTCTGGTCCTACTTATCAGAATCAGCCTGCATTCCAATTCTCTTCCTCTCCTCTTAAAGATCTTCCTCATGAAGATATGCCTGATAAATGGGAATTCCCATGGTTTTATATTCAAAAAGATCAACTAACTGGAGATCTTAAATATCAACCAATGAATAACTAAAACAAAAAGAGTATTTGAAATGAATATTGTTATCCTATTGTTTTGTTTCTATTCATTTCTTGACATTATTTTATTCAATTTATGTTTAATATATATCAACTTAATTCTGAAACTACTATTCATTGATAAATATATATTTCACTCTCTTTTTAAATAATAACAGGAACAATATCAGCCTGTTTCAGTATTAATCATTTAAAAACCCATTAAAATAAGATATTTAGCATGATTTATTCTTATAAGAATAATTATGCATTAAAGTAACGTCTTCTTTCTATAGGTATAATAATGAAGCATTTCGTTAAAAGAAGATAATGGATCTTATTGGCAATCCAAGCCATTATTTGATATGAAATCTATAAAATATATTTAGATACTTCTAAGTATTTAATCCTCTTGCTGAGATACTCTAGAACATGTAAATGAAATACTCTCTTAACCATTTGACTTTATAAATAATAATATTAAACATATTGAATATTTATTGAGTAGTTCTATCTATACAGCTCACTTAGAATAAGTTTTATAGAAAAAATGATTTCCCGCGAAATCCATTTTGGTTAATTCATTACAATATGAACTATATCTTCATTTCTATACTTGATACAACTGATATAATACTTCATAATCAATTTCTTTTTGATAATAACTTAATACTCTCACAAAAAAACAAAAACAAAATTATTTTTTAATTTAATTTTCATTTTTATTTTTGGAGGGATACTGATAAAAGTCCTTTTTACAATTTGACTTTAAGAAAAAAAGTGTTGTTAAATCAAATAAAGTGAAAATGAGTAATGAAAATGAAAAATCGTCGTCTGATAATGAACAATTTGGTCAACGAGAGTATTCTCAAAAAACAAGAGATCGAATTCAAGATCTTCTACAACATAAATTAGGTTCTAAATACTTATCAACACGATCCGGTCCTGGTGGATCTAAACTTACGTAAATTCTGAAAATATATATTTTAATTTTGTTGTATTTTAGGTACTTGGAGGGTTGGAAAACAATTGAGATAGCTAATGATGTCTTTGGGTATTTTTTATACACATATGTTATTTTTATTGTATAGTTATAATGGTTGGAGTGATACAATTCGTGAATTAAATATAGATTATTGCGATTTCGTAATTATTGATAGTTATACTGTTATATATTGTTCTTTTTTTAGGATAGAGGGAAATGGAATGTTGGTGTTTCCGCTATTGTCAAAATTCTTTTACAAGATGGTACCTTTCACGAGGATATAGGGTATGGTGATGCTATGTTAACCAGTAGAGCTCTTGCTATTGGAAAAGCAAAAAAAGTATATGTTTTTCATTCTCATTATGATTTATTATATATTATTATGTATTCTACAGGCAGCTGTTACAGATGCTCGAAAAAGAGCCTTGAGATTATTTGGAAATGTTCTTGGGAATTGTGTATATGATAAATCTCATATTCAAGAAGCTAAAAAGCCAAATCATACGTATATATATATATATATTATTCATAGTAATAAATTAGTTTTATTTTATTGTCTCTATATTAGTATTATATTATATTTTATTATTTTTTTATATAGGGAAGGTCTTTTGGAATCTACTTCATCTATTATGAAATCACTTCCTGATAATAATAATAATATGAATAATAATAATATGAATAATAATAATATGAATAATAATAATATGAATATGAATATGAATAACAATAATATGAATATGAATAATAATAATATGAATATGAATAATAATAATAATAATAATAATAATAAGATGCTTGCTATAATAGATTCAAAGCCTTCATCTTCAGTTCCAATTCATCCAAATGCTGTTAACTCTGTCATACGTACTCAGTACCAACCTCAATATGCGTCATCACTAACTCCTCAAGACCCAAAGTCATTGAATTCTAAACCTATATATAATAATAATACTACTAATAATAATAATATGAAGAGTAATATAAATACCACTAATAATTCAAATATAAATAATACTAGGAATGTAGATACTCCAATAGATAAATCAGCAGGTACATTAGATAACCCTCATGTTCATTATGTTGATATAGATTATGAAGCTTTACAAATGATTGAATATGATCAATTACAAAGTGTAGAGAATAATAAAAACATTCAAAATAATAATAATAATAATAATAATAATAATAATAATAATAATAAGTTAACTAATAATAATAATAATAATAATAATAATAATAATAATAATAATAATAATAATAATAATAATAATAATAATAATAATAATAATAATAATAATAATAATAATAATAATAATAATAATAAGTTAACTAATAATAATAATAATAGCATTACAAATATATCAATTCCATCATCTTTAGCTTCTACTATACCTAGTTCTATAGCATCATCCAATCCTCCTCCTTCTCTATCTAGTTCTACTAATAATAAGAATAATGATGATACTCCAAATCATATAAATATGAATAATAATATCAATACTAATAATTCAAATAATAATGCTACTATGAATCCTACTTCTATCTCATCATCGAATCTTGTTACTCCAACGAAATCACTTCCTAATACATATATATTCACATCCTCCTCCTCCTCTATTCCTCCATCTCTTTCTTCCTCTTCTTCTCCTTACTCTCCACCATTAAACACATCTATATCAACTTCTACTTCTTCTTATGTCACACCGCCTTCATCTTCTTCTCCTGCTCTTCCTTCACCTATTAATACTCATCAAAATAATATAAATAATAATATAAATAACTCAGTTAAAAACTATAATCATAATATAACAAATAATAATGACAACGCTAATTCAAATTCTCATATATCAAATCATATATATCCACAAAATACATCTTCTATGTCATCCTCTATACCTTCTTCTTCTTCTTCTGTTCTCCCTGTGTCTCTTTCCAGAGAAACTCTTCTTCATCATCCAACACCGTCAACTCCTGCAAAAAGCAAGCAAATAACCACGGGGAATAATGAGTATCCTGTTCAAATGAATGTTAATGAATCCAATAAAGAAATTCCTTCTTCTTTAAATATACCTTCATATCCTATAAACAACAGTACTACTACTATAAATAATATACCAAATTCTACTCATGTGAATACAAATACTAATATACCTTCAAATAACAATATACCATCATCTTCTAATCCTTCATCTTCTGTACCTAATAATCACGGGAATTCTTCTGGTATGCCTCCTTCCTCATTAAGTTCTCCTTCTTATTCTATTCCTCTTCAATCCTCTCCTAATCATACATATATCAATACAACAGCAAATGAACACTATCAAACATCAATAATAAATAATACTCCAAAACATATATATACAAATAATAATACGAATTCAATGAAAAACTATACTAATACTACTATTTCTGGTGTTCCTACTCATTCTTCTCCTGCTATTAATAATATACCTCATGCCACTATAGAGACCTCAACTTCTACTCAAGTCAAGATTAATAATGTTTCTAATAATGTTGCTAATAATGTTGCTAATAATGTTTCTAATAATGTTGCTAATAATGTTGCTAATAATATTTCTAATAATGTTGCTAATACTACTACAAATATTAATACTACACCTATGATACCTATGTCTAGAACCCCTTATTTGATGAATACACATGTAGTAACTGCTCTTCCTACTTCATCTCCTCTTCCTTCTGTATCTACTTATAATCCAGATATTAATCATACAATTCAATCTATACCAGAGAATCAAATTAATAATTTACAAGGTATAAAATATATTATTCATTTTTTTTTTTAATTTATTTATCCTCTCTATAGATAATTCATCCTCAACAGTAACGAAACCCATTTTAAAAGAGTCAATGTCTACATATGTTCCTTCCTTAAGACGTCCATCTTCAACTAATATTCCTGCATCTCTCTCTCATCCTCAACCTATATCACTTTCTAATAATAATAATAATAATAATAATATGAATAATAATAATAATAATACTAATAATAATAATAATACTAATAATAATAATAATACTAATAATAATATTAATAATAATAATAATAATAATAATAATACTAATAATAATAATATTAATACTAATAATAATAATAATAATAATAATAATAATAATAATAATAATAATAATAATGCTACAACAGCTACTACTAATATACCTAGAAATGATAATATCATGATGAATAACAACGAACATATCAATAATACTAATCATATACGACCACCTTCTCTTGCAAGCAATAATCAAACAAATTATCTTCAATCAAGTATATAGATTATCTATTTTCTTTTTCATTTTCATTCCCTATTAATCATTATAATCACAACTTATATTATCATTATTATTCATTGAATAGATCCAACAACTTCCTATCCTTCTTCAAATGAATATAATCCGCAATATCTGCCAAATAATCACGGGGCTGTCAAACGACCCAATCCACCTATGGTAAATATATCTATTTTATATTCATATACTATATTTTTCTTTGTAGGGTGTGTATAGTGGTAAACAAATAAAACAGTAATTATTATTTAAATATTTTTCTTTCTCTTTGAATTATAATATATTCTTGTTTTGTTACATTTAAAATAAAAAATATTGTTATATATATATATATATAAATATATATATATATATAACAAAACAAAATAATTCATACCATTTAATGAACTAAAATAATATACAAAAGAAAAAAATTACAAGAATAAAAAGGAATCATAAGTATTAAAATTTTAAATAAAAAGAAGGGAAATAATATTCTGTTTCTGATCCTTGTGTATCAATCCAAGCAAATCCTTCTTTCATTAATTCATGGATCATATCTATATATACATCAACATCTAAATTAAGACTACGTAAGACAGATTCACTCACTTTACCACCATGTTCTTGAGCTATATTCATAATACTAAACTTACTTTCATTTAGTTCTACAGGAGTATTAATAAGAACTTCACGATGTCCAACATCTTGAGTTTTTAAATAACTAGCTAATGGCTTAATCTTATCAATAGCAATTTTAACATCAGCAAGAGAAACTTTTTCTTTTAAACCTCTTGTGGCATTGACTCGATTCACAAGATCATCCAAAGGAATAATGCCTCCATTCAGATCTCTCGTAACAAGGCAAATATCAATTACACTAACACCTAAATTATTGTAGTATTTACCAAAATCAGATCCAGTACCGAAAATACGACTAAGGAATGGCATCTCTGCAGATAATGGATCAATACCAAGTTGTAAACAAAGATCATAAAAGTCTTTTTGCATTTGTTTTTGTTCATTTACACTCATACCTTTGAGAGCATTTTGCTGATCATTTGCCATAATCTCCAGAGCCTTCTTTAATTCAACCATAACAGTTTCTGATATTTTGATTTGCTCATTAATCTTTTGAGTACGTAATTGTGCTTTCTCTTTTTGAAATGAAAAGTCTAAACCTGACATACTTGATCTTTATACTTTCTTAAAATATTTTAAACTAAATAATATATATTATAAGTGTAGAATAACACAATATATTTTACAAAAGACTGAAAATCTCCAGTTTATTCTGTTTTGGGGTCTGAAAGTGACTGAATATTGAAAATCCGTATAATCATTAATAAAAAGGAAAGATGTGCAGAGACAAGTGTATAACCGCGATACATCGGTAATCTGAAAGAAGATCTTCAATGTTAATCTTGTTTTCTTTTCTCTATTATTATCGGATAGCCATCAGGGTTCTTTCAAATAATTATATAAACAGTTATAATATCAAAAAGAAATATATATAATGGCATTTCAAGGTTTTGTTGATGAATTTGATTTTAAAACAACATTAGTTGAAGGAGATTCAGAAAAAAAGAAAATTGCTGCTTTGACGAATGTACTTGAACAAATTGATTTTGGTGTTCCTTTCTCACAATTAATTGCAGATACAATCATATCTGTATATACTTATATTTTTCTTCATATATTGTTGGATTTTCTAGGATGGTTTATCTCGTAAGCAAGCGTCTCCTCAAATTCGTATGTTGTGCTATGAAATTTTTGGTAATGTTGCTACTTATGGTGATCCCAAAATTTGCAATACTTTAATTGAATCTTCAAAGAATGATATTTTAGGTACAAATGCTGATATTGCTTTTTCTGCTTTATCTGCTCTTAATGCTCTTCCTAATTCTTTCCTTGTGTCTTATGTTGCTAAGTTAGATGTATTTTTTTTTATTATTATTTAATGTTTTATTTTTTTTTTTTTTTTTTTTTATTTTTATTTTTATTTTTATTTTTATTTTTATTTTCTTATTTTCATTATGTTATTATTTTTAACAATAGGCCGAAACTGTTGTTCGTAAAGTATTAAAATCTCCATTCCCTATTGTTCGTAAACAGGCTTGTGCTACCTTTAGTTTATTAGCCTTAAGATGTCAATGTGCTTTATCTGGTGTTGCTTTTAAAGTATATATATATATATATATATATAACATTTGTTAATGAATATGATAGTATATACTATATTATATTATACTATATATATATATATATATAGGATCAAGCCTTCGAGAGTGCCCGTGATCGTACTCAAATGATTCATGAAACAACTGATAAGTGTATACAGATATATCGTATAGTTAATGAAAGCATCATGGATGAAGACTTATCTGTGGCCGCAGAAGCTTGTAAGGGGGTATATTAAACATTATATTTTATGATTATTATTCAGTTTATTATTATTTTTATTGTTATATATTTATATTATATTTATTATTATTATATTTATCATGTTTATTATATATATTCTTCTCAATTTATCTTTCTATATATATAGTTATTAGCTGTATTGGAGGAGAATGATGATAAGAAGATTAGTACTATTGATGAAACATTTAATTTCCATAACTCAGAAGAATCTAAAGAAGTATATATATATATATATATTATTATTATTATTATTATTTCTCCTTCTATTTCACTTCCTACTCTCTAGGTCCTTAATATATCTCCTTCTCTCGTTTGGCCCCTTGTTCCAGATGTCGCGGAAATGATCTTATCACATGCTTATAGTATCATTGATAGATGCAAGTATATATATATATATAGTATTATTATTATTATTATTTATATAGTATTCTTTTGTTTTAATTATATTAGTTTATTTTTATATTTCTATTTTTCTATATATATAGATGTAGTCAAGGTTTAGAAACTGCATGCTTAATTGAAGGTATTTCAAAAGCTCTTCTCACTGCTCTTAAATTCAATGAATATGGTATATTATTATTATTATTATTATTATTATTATTATTATTATTATTATTATTATTATTATTATTATTATTATTATTATTATTATTATTATTATTATTATTATTATTATATAGCTGGATATTCCTGGGTTCCCCGTAAGATTCGTTTAGAACATCTTCACACAGCTCTTCAAGTATATATATATATCATATCATTATATCATCTTCTTTATGATTCCTATCATTTCTATTATTAAGATAATTATTCTATTTCTTTCATATATTTCTACTAGATTGATTGTGATATTGTTACTAAGACTTGGGTTGAATCTCTTCTTATTCCTTCTCTATCTTCAGGAGATCAACCTGTCATGTTTATTGCAGGTATATATTACACTCATTATACTCATTATATTCATTATACTCATTATATATATTATACTCATTATATTTATTATTATTATTACTTAATATATATGTACATATCTATATATATCCTTCTTCTAGCTAAATATACCATTCTTCTCAGTCAGTATAAGTTAACAGGTATAAACAGTAGTATTTGGGGATCTATGGCTTTCTATTCACTCCTCTATTTATGTCAAGCCTATGTAGGAACTGTTGATCCAGATAGTATTGCATCCCTCATGGTGCGCGCCATTCGTTTCGTTCCAGAAGATCAATTATTCCCTAGAGATGATTCGGTTGTATTTAATATTTATGGTCAACTACCTTTCCCAATGTCTAGGTATATTATTAGTATTATTATGTTTATATTTATGTTTATATTTATTAGTATCATTATTCTTATTATTATTATTCACACTACATTTATATTTGTTTTTCTATATATATATAAATAGAAATTGGTTATTATTAGATCGTCAAGAAGATGGATATAAAAACCGAGTTTTCCACACTCCTGCTATTCCTGCTGTATACAGAGCTATCTTCAATATTAAAGTATATATATATATATATATATTATCTATTATTTATTCTCTTTATTTATATGTGTTATCTATTCTCTTTTATTTATATATATTATCTATTCTCTTTATATATATAGAATGCTACCAAGCGTTTAAGTTTATTAATGGAGATTGGACAAGTGGTTATTGATTATATATATACCTCTAATGATTTTACTCATATACATAAACTTATTAATAATAATTTCATTAAAGGAGTCTTCAATAACGATGAAGGTAACTATTTCAGAGAAGAAGTATATATATATTTATTATTATTATTATTATTATTATTTTATGTATATTTATATATATATAGATTATTGCTGCTCTTTTCCGTCGTATTTCAAGCCATTTGGATGATTCCGAAGGGGAAACTACTGCTAAATGGAACACAATCGCTATTTATATGCTTCATGCTTCTTCTGTATATATTCATATATAGTGATATCATAGTTATTTATTCTTTCTATATTTTCTATTATATGTTGTTTATTAATCTTATATATATATATATATATATAGGAGTGTCTTATTTGGAAGAGTGATATTGGTATTGCTTCTGAACAATATATTGACATTCTATTTAAAATATGTAAATATATCAAAAATCATGAAGAAGATGATGAGAATAAGATGTTATTGAACAATGTTCTTCGTAAGGTAGCTATAGTTATTTTACCATCTATTCCTACTCAATCTCTTCGTTTACAAGTTATTTGGGTTTTATGTCAATTTATTACTGATGGAAGTATTCAACGAAAGTTATTATGTGATCTAATTAAAGAATTAGACCGTAAAAAGGAAAGTGAAGAAGATTTTGAAAATATTGTTAGTAAATTTGAACACGTATATTATATTATTATATTGTATTATTATGAATATTATATATTATTAAAACTATATATATATATATATATATATACTGTAGACTTCTCTCGCTAATGCTGGTAATGTATATCGTCCTGTGACGTCGTCTGCGTCATCAACCGTTCTTCCTGATTTATTACTTAGGTATATATATATATATATATATATATATAATACTATTCATTCTATCTATTTTACTTCAAAAATAATTATTCTTAACTAATAATTCTATAGATGTATCTTATATATTGTTATGAATAAATCTACTCTTTCTGTTCTTGCCTACAAAGCTATTTATAAGTATCTTCAACAACCCCTCGATAACCCTGTTAAAGAAAATGCTATGAATATTTTGGCGCGTATTTCACTCGCTATTCCCTCGGATTACACAGAAATCTTACCTGTTATTGCGGATAAAAGTATAATATTATTATTAATATCTATTCTTATTAATATTACTTTTGGATAATCTTATTATATATATATTTCTTATTACTCTCTATATAAATATATCTATATATAAATTGTTAATAAACTACATATATATAGATTTCCGTCAGCGTACACTTGAGTCTTTCATGGGTGTATATCCTCCCTCTCTCGATACAGATCTCATTAAACAACAAAAGATCAGAGTATATATTATTATAGCATTATATTATTATTATTTATTATTATTATATTTATTATTATTTATTATTATTATATTTATTATTATTTATTATTAATATATTTATTATTAAGTTTATTATTATTTATTATTATTATATTTATTATCACATGTATACTATTATTATATGAATATGAATATATAGGGTACAAACGATACATCTGAACAATATCACGAAGCTACTCTCTCTCTTAAAGTCGATGCCAAGAAACAAACAGTGGCTACTGTCAATAAAGATCAATCTTCTATTATTATTCGTCCTCCTCCCACGGTTCTTCGTTCAACTTTATCGGGATCCTCCGATCCTCTCGTCATTACCGCCTCTTTCCGCGGGGATTCCAACAATAGACATCTTATTCTTCGTTTACTTCTTACAAATATTACTAATGTAGATCTATCTAATATTGAGTATATATATATTAGTATATGTAGTAGTTATTTTATTATTTATTATTATTCTTTTATCTTTATATACATAAAATCATTCTATATATATATACATATTATATTATATATTTTCTAGATTGAATGTTGCTGTTCAAGGTGCGTTACATTTATCTACAGTGACACGTGATGCTCACTTTAACATGCAAGGATCCCTCAAGCCACGTGCTACAGTCACATGGGAAGTCCCTCTTAATGTTGAGACATTTGAACGTGGTACGGCTACTCCATTAGTTACATTTAAAAAGGGAGAAGAAGATATTATGAGTGGTACTACTCTTATTGAAGGTCTAGGTATATATTTATATATTATATTTATATATATTTATATATTATATTTATATCTTTATTTATATCTTTATGTTTATATATCATTATATTTATATATCATTATATTTATATATATATATCTTTATATATATATATCTTTAATGATTTATTCATTATTCTAAGCACATGACTTGACTTTATTTATCTAATAAATATTTCCTTGATTATATCAACTATATACTTCTTTATTCTATGTTATTATATTATGTATTTATTAGGTGATTTGATTTTACCTTATACTCCTATTGAGATTAAGTTCACAGATATTTTATTACCTGCTCCTTCTTATCAGTTACATGCTCATGCTTTTAGAATGTTATGGGATAGATTACCCCATTCCTTATATGCTGATTGTTATGTAGATACATATAAACAATTAACACAACATAATATTCGTGATTTCTTACAAGGTCCTGTACATGCTATAGGTGGTGTTCAAATCCCTCCTTTCCCTTCAGAGAATATAGTACAAGTTGCCGGATTATCAAAGACATGGTCTGGTGATTGGATTGCTTTTTATTGTTTAGCTACTCTTTCTTATGAAAAGAAAGTGGCGAATTCTCCAAATACTCCGATGGGACAAGTATATACGAATGCTGTTACAGCTAGTGAAGATAGCCCTATTTGGTTCTTACAATATGAATTCCGTTCTACTTCATTAAATGCTATTAATACCTTAAAAGATAACTGTCAACAATGGCTTGATGATTTAACTAATGAAAATGTAAAGTTAATAAAATTATATCAAACTACTACTAGTCCTGGTTATACAGAAGAAGGTCAATCTATTATGTTGAATGGTCTTTGTAATATTACATTACATCAAAAGATGACCAAAAAAGAAGCTCTTAATAAATGGAAGAAATTGTCTGGAAGAGAAACTCAAACTGAAAATTAAATCTCATAAAAATTAATAATTCAATGTATGTCATTTATTTTTTATTTTGTTTTTGGTTCTATTTCATGTATTATAATCTATAAATATTCATATATTATTTGTTTCTAATAGTGTTTTCTTTTTTTATATATAAATGATGTGTCTTTCTTATTTTTATGAACATTTTTTTGAATTAGCAAATATATATCTTTTTATTGATATTATTCTAGCTTATTCAGTGACTTTTTTAATACAACCACAAAGTCGATCATCATTTTATTTCTTTTTTATTGCATTATTTTATACTTTATTTTACCAAATGAATTGTTTTGTTTTGTTTATAACAGTGACTGTATTATAAACTTTGTTCTTATTCTCACATGTTTTAATATTTTTATAAAAAAATTATATACTATGTTCGACATGTTAATAGAAAATTTTTAAAAAAGCAAAACAATTCTTTAATCTACTTAGAATGATAGAGACAACTGTAAGGATAAAAGAAAACATGAAAGCAAAACTAATACAAACAAGACAAAAATAAAAATAAACAGCAATATTTCTCAAAGAATCAAAATATTTAGAAAATAGTACAACAGGTCTTGACTTCTTTGGGTTCTTCAACTTGAGGTTCTTCAGTCTTAACTTCTTCTACTTTAGGTTCTTCAGTCTTAGGTTCTTCAATCTTAGGTTCTTCTACTTTTACTTCTTCTACTTTAACTTCTTCAACCTTAACTTCTTCAACCTTAGGTTCTTCTACTTTAGGTTCTTCAATCTTAACTTCTTCTACTTTAGGTTCTTCTACTTTAGGTTCTTCTTCTACTTTAACTTCTTCTACTTTAGGTTCTTCTTCTACTTTAGGTTCTTCTACTTTAGGTTCTTCTTCTACTTTAACTTCTTCTACTTTAGGTTCTTCTTCTACTTTAGGTTCTTCTACTTTAGGTTCTTCTACTACTTTAACTTCTTCTACTTTAACTTCTTCTACTTTAGGTTCTTCTACTTTAGGTTCTTCTACTTTAGGTTCTTCTTCAACTTTAACTTCTTCAACTTTAGGTTCTTCTACTTTAGGTTCTTCTTCAACTTTAACTTCTTCAACTTTAGGTTCTTCTACTTTAGGTTCTTCTACTTTAACTTCTTCTTCTACTTTAGGTTCTTCTACTTTAGGTTCTTCTACTTTAACTTCTTCTTCTACTTTAGGTTCTTCTACTTTAGGTTCTTCTACTTTAGGTTCTTCTACTTTAGGTTCTTCTACTTTAGGTTCTTCTACTTTAACTTCTTCTTCTACTTTAACTTCTTCTTCTACTTTAGGTTCTTCTTCCTTTACTTCTTCTTCTACTTTAACTTCTTCTTCTACTTTAACTTCTTCTTCTACTTTAACTTCTTCTTTAGGAGCTTCGGTCTCAGCAGGGCTTTCAGAAGGAGTATCTTCAGTAGGAGTAATACAAGTATTGTCTAATTCACCAGAAGCTTTCATTAATTTAAGCATAGGAGTAAGGCGTTTTTCACTAAGTTCCCAATCATTATTCTTTTCTTTAAGAATAGCTCTAAGTTTTTTAGCAGCCATTTTAGAAACAGCACCAGATTGTTCAGCATTAACAGCAAAGATAGCTTGTTTGACTTCTTCATCGGTAGGTTTATAAGGCATATTGACTAATTAAGCAAAAATAAGTAATTAAAAAAAGGATTATAGATATAATCGCAAAATAAATAACATGATCATCAAGACATTTAGATTACATGACATCTAGCATAATAATCGATAACCGCGAATATATCTCAAATTAACTGCGGAAAAAGGATTAATTCAATATTATGAAACTTTCAAAACAAATTGTGAAAGTGCTTTATGATTGGCTATTTATTTGACATGGTTGGACCTCCTCATGTTGTTAAAAAATTTGTTTGATGTCACTATCAGCGATATTTTAATTATTAAATGTATCTGATTGGTTGATTTTGGTTCAAAACTTGTTCCACCAATGGAATGAGATTTACTTCAGCGACTTAGGCAAAAATCGTGAATTTTGACAAAATTTTGACACTTTTTTTCAGTTTAGTTTTTCTTAGGTATAAAAAACCATATTAGACATATTTTATTAAAAAATTGACATTATTTTCTCGTCTTAGAATGTCACATAATATCAAAAACGTTTTTAGTTTGTTTTAAGTCGAAATTTGGTTAATTCATCGGGTCCATATTATAAAGTTTTTTATAGTTGTGTTTGGAGTAAAAGATTTTTAAGAGTCATATATACGAATAAAAATTAATAAAATGGCCGCTATGGCTCAAAACCAAATTTCAGCCAAAAATTCAAATTTTGTTATTTTTTTTTCAGTGAAAAAAAATAACCGAGCCTATTTGTTTGATGGACAGTCAGACCAGAGTCTTAAATTTTTGAAATACTTACGGGAATGTTTTTCCCATTCAAAACTTGGTCTATTTCTATTTTTGAATTAAAACATGTCTAAATATAATTGAAAATTGTTTTAAGACTCATTTCATATCAGATATGAGTATATGAGCCACAAGACACCCTTAATGATGCGTCAATAGAATATTTTGCATCAGATTCAAATATTTGTTTGTGTGTTGATTTCACAATTGTATCATAGCATAATCACCCTAAATTATATGCTATAAACATTATAGTTGCCCAAATTATTTCATATCGATTTTGAGTAAATCAATATAATTTGTTAGTTTTTATTTAAAAGTAAGAAGACACAACTAATTTTTATTCTATATGACGAACAGCTTGTAACATTTGAATTAGGTCAATGAATGATTAAAAAACGAAGAAAAATTTTTTTGTAAAAAACAGCGAGTTTTCTTCGTTTTTTTTAAACGAAGAATTTTTATTATAATTATTGTTAACAAAATGTCATAATTTATTTTAAATTGATAAATGTGTTTGATTATTATAGATATAATTGCTACACGTATTACTTTATAATCTTATAGATTTTTTTATATGTTGTTGTTAATCTGTTGTCTTTTTAGTTTTTCCTTTCGATGTTTACAGTTGTTAATGAAGTTATGCCTTTCAATAATGGTTTTGGATATTTATTAGAGTATTTAAGAAGTTATGCTGCCACAATTCTTTTGTGAATTAACTACATCGGTTAAGTTTTATGATTGTTACTATTGTCTACGGCTTGTCTAATCATATTAAACAAGAACAGAATATGTTTTTGTGCAAAAATTAAATTCATGTTTTGTTCTGATTTAGAATTACATACTTTTCTGTATTTATTCATTTATTTAACTTTACTAAAAATCATTGTATAGTAATTATTATATATATATATTATATAATAGATGTCTATCATTATTATACTTATTATTATACTTATTATTATTGTCATCATTATCTTCTTTATCTAGTTATTACTCCTGCTATCCTCCTACTACAGTCACTTGTTTACATTGTTTATTAATGATGACTTCTATGAGACGTTATCTCTTTGTTAAACCTGAATCTCGTTTAGAATTCTTAAAATTATTAATTGAAGAGGTTTTTGAACAATTAACTCGTAGTCATGCATTTGATGATAAAGATACTTATCATATGTTCTGTCAATTATTATGAAAACTTAAAGTATATAGATATATTTATTATTATTATTATTAATGTATTATATGAATTCTATATACGAATATATTATACTATAATTAATATATATATATATATATATATATATATATATATATATATTCCTATTTCTTTAGGCTAATTTCCAGTTATCAGAACTTTTCAGAACTCCACGATATAGTGAATTTATTCGTCTTTTAACAAATTTTACTATTGATTCCTTTAAGAATTGGCAATGGTGTAGTAATTCTTTTAGTTATTTACTTACTTTATGGAGTTGACTGATTTGTGCTGAACGTTATGTTCAGATCGGTTCAGATATTGATAATACAAGTTGTTTTAATGAATCTGTTCATCAATTAATACAAGCATATATTAATGGTAAAATGGAAAGTGTAGATGATTATGTTGATGATGATATGAATAACCCTCTTAGTGATACAGAAAGCTTAGCCATAGAAATGCAACAATTACCTCAAATAGTCAGATATTTTTTTAAGTGAATACTACATATATATGTAACTGCTTTGATCCTCTTAATGAAGAATATAATGTATATAGTATTATTATAATAATCTCTTTTTTTGTTTATATTTGCATTTAAATATACGTTTATATTTATATTCATTATTATATTTATTACTTCTATTCTCGTGTATTTCTAGACCCTTCTTTATCAATTTTCTAAAGTATGAGTAAATACTACAGATTATCAAGAATTGGCGAATAAAACAATTATTGAGCAATATATATATTCTTAAACAATTATTTATAGGCTGTCTTTCGTGGTTTTGTAATACTGTTGTTACTGTTTTTATTAATCAAGTATTCAGCAAACACAGGTTCAAAATAACTATCATTAATAGGTACAGAAGTTATTCAACTTAAACATAATGCTAGTTATTGACTTAACGTAAATATATATAAACTATATTATAATATGTTATTATATATTATTATATATATTATTATATATTATTACATTTGTTTTTGCTTTCGTTTTTACAGTATATATATATATGTATAAATATATATATATAGAATTGATTTAGTAGGATTAATTCCAACATGGAATTATCATTAAATTTTCTTTGAACAATTCAGAAATATAGATATATATATGAGAATAAGAAGCGTCTTCCTGATGATACCTTTCTTGATATGAATTCCTCTCGAAAAGAGCAATTATATATATTTATTGGCTATGTATTAATAGATAGAAATTAAATATATATATAAATAATTTATCAATATTGCATTGATGATTTATCTTATTTTTTGTCTAGATGTAAGAAGAGTAATATATTAAATCACTTAATCGATGTAATTTTGAATAACCTTCGTTATTGGGAAGATAATACAGTGATTATTAAAAATTGCTTAGATATATTCCTTAATCTCTGTAATGATCATGCCTGCTCTCAATTACTATTAGATATATCAACTACTCAATATCCACTTGAAACATATACTGTATATATATATATATATATATATATATATTTATTTATTATTACAAGCGTTACACAGAAATATTTATTTACATTCTATAGATTCTGCTTTTCATAATTTTATTTCTCACTTCTAGATTTTATGATATTATAATAAGAATAAAAAGAATCATGTAAAGAAAATAATAAGAATATAAGTATGAGTGCCTTATAGGTACTAATTATAATAATAATATATTATCTTATAATAATGATAAGAATTATATTAATGTTATAACTAAGAAGAATAATATGAATGATGAAATTAACTTTTTTGGCGATAATAATAGTATTATTACTTCCTTATAATACTATTACTTATACTATTATTATTACTACTACTTCCTTATAATATTATTACTTACCTATAAAATTATTACTACTACTTCCTTATAATATTATTACTTCCTTATAATATTATTACTTACCTATAATATTATTACTTACCTATAATATTATTACTATTTACCTATAATATTATTACTTACCTATAATATTATTACTATTTACCTATAATAATATTACTTACCTATAATATTATTACTTACCTGTAATATTATTACTTACCTGTAATATTATTACTTACCTATAATAATATTAATACTACTTCCTTATAATATTATTACTTTCCTATAATACTATTATTACTTACCTATAATAATATTACTTACCTATAATATTATTACAACTTCTTTATAATAATATTGTAATTGCTTCCTTATTACTACTACTTCCTTATAATATTATTACTTTCCTATAATAATATTACTACTTACTTATAATAATATTATTACTACTTACTTATGATAATACTAATTCCTTATAATATTATTACTTCCTTATATTATTACTACTTACTTATGATAATATTAATTCCTCATAATATTATTACTTCCTCATATTATTATTACTTCTTTATAATATTATTACTTCCTTATAATGTTACTACTTACTTATAATATTATTACTTTCCTATAATAATATTACTTACTTATAATAATATAACTTATAATGTTAGTACTTATAGTATTATTACTTCCTTATAATATTATTACTTACTTATAATACTATTACTTCCTTATAATATTATTACTTACTTATAATATTATTACTTACTTATAATAATATAACTTATAATGTTAGTACTTATAATACTATTACTTCCTCATAATACTATTACTTCCTCATAATATTATTACTTACTTATAATAATATAACTTATAATGTTAGTACTTATAATACTATTACTTCCTTATAATACTATTACTTCCTCATAATACTATTACTTCTTTATAATATTATTACTACTTACTTATAATATTATTACTTACTTATAATATTATTACTTCCTTATAATATTATTACTTCTTTATAATATTATAACTTATAATGTTAGTACTTATAATATTATTACTACTTACTTATAATATTATTACTTCCTTATAATATTATTACTTCCTTATAATACTATTACTTCCTTATAATACTATTACTTCTTTATAATACTATTACTTCCTCATAATATTATTATTTCCTTATAATATTATTACTTCTTTATAATATTATTACTACTTACTTATAATATTATTACTTCATTATAATATTATTACTTCCTCATAATACTATTACTTCCTTATAATACTATTACTTCCTCATAATACTATTACTTCCTCATAATACTATTACTTTCTTATAATACTATTACTTTCTTATAATACTATTACTTCCTCATAATACTATTACTTCCTCATAATACTATTACTTCCTTATAATATTATAACTTATAATGTCAGTACTTATAATATTATTACTACTTACTTATAATATTATTACTTCCTCATAATACTATTATTTCCTTATAATACTATTACTTCCTTATAATATTATTACTTCTTTATAATATTAATACTTCTTTATAATGTTACTACTTCTTTATAATGTTACTACTTCTTTATAATGTTACTACTTCTTTATAATGTTACTACTTACTTATAATATTATTACTTACCTATAATAATATAACTTATAATGTTAGTACTTATGATAATATTATTACTTCCTCATAATATTATTACTTCCTTATAATACTATTACTTCCTTATAATACTATTACTTCTTTATAATAAGATTACTTCTTTATAATAATATTACTTCTTTATGATATTATTACTTCATTATAATACTATTACTTCCTTATAATACTATGACTTCTTTACAATACTATTACTTCCTCATAATATTATTACTTCCTTATAATAATATTATTACTACTTACTTATATTATTATTACTTCCTTATAATACTATTACTTCCTTATAATATTATTACATCTATATAATACTATTACTTCATTATAATATTATTACTTACTTATAATAATATTATTACTACTTACTTATAATAATATTAATTCCTTATAATATTATTACTTCCTTATAATATTATTACTTCATTATAATATGACTTCCTTATAATACTATGACTTCATTATAATAATATAACTTATAATGTTACCATTTACTTATAATAATATTATTACTACTTACTTATAATATTACTTCATTACAATATTATTACTTCATTTTAATAATATAACTTATAATGTTACTACTTACTTATAATAATAATATTACTACTTCATTATAATATTACTTACTTATAATTTAACTACTTACTTATAATATTATTACTTCCTTATAATGTAACTACTTCCTTATAATAATATTACTTCTGTACAATACTATTACTTCTTTACAATACTTTTATTTCTTTATGATACTATTACTTCTTTATAATACTATTACTTCTTTATAATACTATTACTTCTTTATAATACTATTACTTCTTTATGATACTATTACTTCTTTATGATAATATTACTTCTTTATGATACTATTATTACTACATCCTTAAATATTATTACTTCCATATATTACTGCTGTATATTACAGTTATTAATAACAAAAACAAAAGTCATATCAAGTGTATTAACAATAAGAATAATAATAAAGCATGAAGAAGAATGAATGCTATATTAAGAATCAGTAATTTGGATGCAAATACTAAGATACTAAGATTATAAATAATAGTACATATACTAATACTAATAAAGAATCAATAATATTAATAGTCTTCTCTATATAACAATCAGAAGATCATGAAGTATAATAGTATTACTAGTATAAGCCTTTTTATTCTAACAACTGATTATATTTTCATCGTAATACAAATATTTCTTCAAAATAATCTTCCTCTTGTTAGAACATACCCATACTGTTATGTCTCCTTGTATTTTTATATAATAAGCTGATGATGACACTACTACTATTACTAAACTCCTACAATTTTCTTCTTGTTTTCGTTATAATACGCATGCTCATAATAATTATAAGAATTCTTAAATATAATAGAAATATTTTGTGCTACTACTACCGTTATTATTATGTCTAGTTGTAATGATATTAAAGATATTTTATATGTGTCATGTCTTTTTACATTCTTATTCCAATAATACTATATCTAATACTAATGATATTCTGCTACTTAAACTATTATACACCAAATCCTTTTTCTGTCTATTGCTTCTAATATTGTTAATACTTATATATTTGGAATATACTACTATGCAATACCTTTTATATTTTTCCTCTTTCTTCTCCTAATACTACGTATAATAGTAGTTATTAATAAGAACAATGATAAGATTATAATTATGTTTTCTATTCTTGTTTTCTAATTTCTCTTACATTTTGAATCAATTAAAATATTATGCTATGTCATTAAATGATTGTACCTCCTTTACTAACAGTTTTTAAATTAATTTAAATACCAAAAATGTTATGATATCAATATGTAATTCGGTTTTCGTAATCATATCTTTAAAGAAAGAATACCATAAGTAATAATACTTGAAGTACTATTACTTTCTTTATAACCTCTACTGATCTTAGATCATAAATAGTTCTATCACAACTATCAATGAATGTCTATTATTACTACTAATAATACTATAGATTAATGAGATTATAATATAGTATTGCTATGCAGATTCTCCTTTTAATTATTTTTTTCTTCTATCTCTTTTCTTACTCTCATCATATGACTGTTCATACAAAAATCATATATTACTCATTATGGTTTGCCATTAATATTTCATTTATTAGTAACAAAAGATCTACTAATATGGTTATTGAAAATGGTTTAGTAAAATATATAGAAAACATATATTACTGTAATAATTACTTTATGAATTAATAACAATAAAATAGGATTATATATTAAACATTTAAAAAAATATATGAGAATTTAGAAGATTAAATTAAATAAGTCTATGCTCATTCTATTTTGAATAGAACATGTAATAGTTTTTAAATAAGATGCTTTATTATTATGGATAGAAAAATACAATGAAATAAGGATATATTCAGTAAATATGAATGAATTTAGTACAAATCAATATAATATATATATTATTCGATATAATATTAGATACTTGAAAAGTTCGATGATTATTGCTTCATATATATAGATTATTGGTGAAAAAAGTTGTAAATAGATATGAATTTGAACATTTTTTTATGTATTATTTAAAACATTTATTCACTGTAATTTTAACTATTATGAAGTTGAATTAAGTTAGAAAAACCTACTATGATCTGCTTTTATGTTATGAAATTCATTAATAACAAGAACAACCAAAAAGTGATTATAAGAGATAATATGTATGAAATTATACATTAAAAATATAAATTATAAAAAAGTCAAAGTTTAAATACGATTATACATATAATTTTATAAGTATTTACATGGAAATGTACCCATTCACATGCATGTAGTCTTTTGGTATAAATGTTGTATAAGTATAAACATCTTCTGAAGTTACTGTCAACGTAGACCTTTGGATAGTCTTTTCTTTGGTTTGTTTTTCCTATATAAAGAAGAATAAAGTATAGAAACAATAAAAGATATTATTTGACAAAATTTTTTATAGTTAATAATATATAAATAATTAGTATTAAGAATATATATATGCATATAAAGATGAAGGTAATCATTCTGATAATTAAATATATATAAAAGTAAAATGAATTCATTATAATAATTATTATATTAGTAATTAAAAGATTTATCTACACAATGAAATATAAAAAATGATACTAAATAACTATTACTAATATACATACGATGTATTTATTATGATACTAATATGAATATATTATTATTTATTATTAATTAATATAAGTATATACTTCACAAAGAATGTCATCAGGGGTTTTATTTGTATGTATATCCATTACTAAAACGTTTGAAGCAAGAAATATGTTAATATTTTGGAATCCTTGAAACCCTTGACTGTCCATAAAGTGATAATATAATCCTGTTGCAGATGATAATGCTGGACCATAATCGTAATTCATTACAAATATGGAATCATTCACCTTTATATATTTTAAGGCCTTTACAAGATGTGGCTGATGATTATTTTCTTTTTCATAATATATCAAGTATGAATTATCTATTCTATGTACACCATCATCAACTTGGCTGGTTGTATATATAAGTTTGTTATTAACAAGGATTCTATCATAGAAACTAACAGATAGTTTATTATAATTATCCTTCAACTGATGAAAATTATTTTCTATAAATAAGTTTAAATTATAATTTCTATTTTCTCCTGTCCAACCAATAATACCATCTATTAGATAATTAATAAGTGTTTGAGATCCTTCTTCAAGAATTATTTTGAGAAACTGGAAAAGTACTTTATCTGGCATCTCTATCGGTTCAGAATAATGAGAACAACTAGCAGAATATATATATGTTTTATTGTTTCCAACAGGATTATAGTAAATAGTATTCTTATCATGTTGCATATCTTCACATGGTTGAGATATATTACTTATTTCGTTTCTGTTATTGGATCTTCCTTGATGATCATTAGATACTAAAATTGTTTCTTTGGTTATTGATGACATGCAGCAGGAAATATTAAATTCATTGCGAGAATGAGATGAGTGCTTAATTTTAGAATAATATGATTCTGATTTCCAAGTTGATGTTACTGATAAGCTTCCTGTATTTCTTAAACATGAGACCAAGTGCTGGATAGAATGTATTTGAGATGTAATTAATTGCTTTGGCAGTATAAGCTCACAGAGAAATGTGAATGTAAAACATTTCTTTTCAAGCATTTCCAAGTCTTCGATATCATTCGCTTTATATATATGGCAATCATGAATAATAGAAGCTAATAATTCGAAAAGAGGTATTATAGGACTGTCTTTTGAATTAAAATCATATAATATTAATGGTAATATTTTAGAAACGAAAAATATTTTCGTGTGTGTATTTATTTTGTTGAACATTGTTTCATCTAGTATATAACGAAACTGGTATTCACAATCCCCATATATACTATTAACTGCTGAGATACGTGTTTCCAAAATGCTTTTATTTGTTGGGTTTAGTTCAAATGGTTTCCTCTGGTTTTCTTTAGTATTATCATTTTCTTTTTCATTTGAGGATGTCTTTTTATTCGATTGATCTTCCTTCATATTACTTACATTACTATCTTCCTTCATATTACTATCTTCCTTCATATTACTTTCATTACTATCTTCCTTCATATTACATTTATTACTATCTTTCTTCTTCTTACCTTTATTACTATTTTTCCTCTTCTTACCTTTATTACTTTCTTTCTTCTTCTTACTTTTATTACTTTCTTCCTTCTTCTTACTTTTATTTTTATTTTCCTTCTTGAATCCAAATAATAAACTTAATAAAGTATTACAAACATTTCCAAAAAGATGCATAGTATCTAATGGAAATGATGTTGAAGGATTAAAGTAGCTAAGTTGTTCAGAAGTACTTCTTACCTTTTTTATTCCTTTATTGTAGGATGGATTATCATTATTACTACTTCTTATTTCAGTAATTACTTCTTTAGAATATGGATTGTATCTAATATTAGTAAATGAATCTTCATATAACTTACAACTCTTCGAAAAGGATTTGTACATGATATATGGTTTACTATTTATATAAGTATTCGTTTTATTAATCCATTTAAGAAGAAACTGATAACATGGAATATATATATGGACTCCAGTATTCGACTTTTGAACTGATATAGATACATGAGAATAGGAACACTTCATACCTTCATGTAATAGTTCAGCATGCTTATCGCTTTGCATATCGCAAAATCTACAAGGATATGTAGATGATGGACCTAAAAATTTACCTACATGAGATAATGCTGCAGAATCTCCAAATGTATTAATTAATATGCCAACTACTTTCCTATTCTGTAATCTCCCATCAAGATAAATATCCATGTTTATTCCAGCTTGGAGTAACTTGAATTCAGCCATCAGTATATCAAGGCATAAGTCAATAGAAGGCTCATCTACGCAAGTATACATATAGAACTCTCTTTTATCGTACTTTCTAAATTTCTTATAATTTAATAATTGGATCAAAATTGGGTTTGAAGAACTATTCTGCTTAGTAACAGCCTTATCAAACATCGATATACCGTCTGTAGTAACGTTGAATGATAAAATGATATCACCATTATTGGCACAATCTCTAAGATATGATTTATAATTCATTCCTAGCATGTAATTTGGTATATTTTGAATCATTGAATCTAGGTTACTATTATTAAGACTACTATATATTTGTTCTATCTCATCTTTTCGATAAAATTCAATATCTTGTATATAATATGGAGATGAAAGTATGGCTTGAAGTCGGGGAATTAGTGGAATAATAACTTGTTTGTTACCTATATAAGAATTATATAATGTTTTGTGATATATATATATATATATATAACTACTTCTAGAAATATATACATATATTTCCGTTGCATATAGGATTACTACATGTTATATCTTTAAATAATGGATATGCTTGTATTGTATTATATGTATGTATTACATGACACTTATTACATGAAAATATATTTATATGAAGAGGCTTATATATAGAATTTCTAACATATTTTCTTACAATATTTTGTGAGCATTTGGGTATTGTTAATATAGGAAGATCAATGTCAAATTCGCTTATTAAATTATTTATTAATTCATACAAATTTGCTACTTTTTGAAAGCTAATACCTAGTTTTCTCCAACACTCAAAAATTAGGTCATTCATGGCATCCTCTTTTGTACTCACTTTCTCATGAATTATCTAGATAAAATGATTAGTAGGTATTGTGTTGAAGAAATATAATAATGGCTTATATTAAAAGAGAGGTATATATTATATATATATTAATATAAACCGTATACTTTTTGTGATAAGATGAGTTGCATGATCTGCCTTATAATATCACCATTTTCTATCTCAATTGGTGTATTCTCATTATTTAAAGAAATATTCACATTGTTGATTTCATCTGCAATCAAGGTAGTTGATCTATGATAAGTGTCATGTCTCTCAGATAATAATGTTGCTATGATCATTAATGTTATTTCTTATTTTTATATCTTACTATTTATTCCTGATTTCTTCTTATTAGATATCTTATGTCTATAATTATTCATTATAACAAATACTATGAAAAATGTTTATTAAAAAAAATAAAATTCATTTCTTCTGTAGAATTTTACTGATTATTATCACGGTTTTCATATATATTTTTTTCTTTTACTTTCTTTTTCATGGAATCATCTACTTTATCTTCATTAGAAAGAAATAAAATTGATAGTCTTCAAGAAGATATCTATAAAGCTATCGAACATTATTTTAACGAATTAAAAGGTGAAGAGACAAATGGTATTTCAATTTAATTCTTTGGTAATAATTATTTAGAAAAGACTATTCGTTGCTCAGATGTTTTTATAGAATGTGAGGCTATGATAAGAAGACTTTCCATTAAAAGAGATATTCCATTTAGAAACAAGAAGTTGAATTCAAATAAATTAAAAGTATTTATTGTATACATATATAATGTTTAATTCAATAGACTATAATAAAGGTAATTCCTTTTTGCTTACCTGAAGCTATACGAAAAAATGCAAAATCCATGTTTACATTAAAAAAGAATAATATATGTTTAGATCATGAGTCAGAGGTCTACATATATATTTGTCGTCTTGCTCGTCTTTATTTGCATACATATGAGAAACAAGATAATTATAGTGATGAAATTATAATGGTTTGTGTTCGTGAATGTATTACTAATCGTCGTCGAAAAGGCTCGTTTCCTCAATTCTTTGGGTTTCATTTAGATAGAGAAATAGAAATACATGACTCAGGATCCTCTGAGATTGTATGCTTTTATACGTTTCTTTTATCATTCTTTTATATAATATTCTTTATTTTTAGTTTGGCAAATGGATTCCAATTAGTCCTTTTCCAAATACAAGTTCTTATACATATATACATTATGAAACAATAATAAACAATTTGCAGAAATGCCAAGAGATTCTACCATTCTCAGGATAAATCTTTGAATTATTCTATTTTTCTTTATTCCTTTATTCTATTTCATAATGATTGGCTATTTATCTTCTACACTATAATTCTTTTGATTTATATTAAAATGATTGGCTAAGTATTTTTAATAGAATATATTTTTATGCTGACTTTATTTTTTGTTTTACACCATACATTCATATTTTATTTTATTGCTTTGTTTATCTCACAACAAAAATATCAATGAACATATTCAATAACTATACTCTTTGAAAATGTATTTTACTTTTAAACAGTATTAAAGTATTATTGTGTCTAGGTGTCTATCAATTTTCGAATCAATTATCTTGTTAATGTATATAATGTTGTAAAATATCATAACATCTTTTTATATAGAATGTCAGGTGTTTGATTATTCAAGGGTAGCAAGTATTTTGTTTCGTATTTCTATAATTCTTTGTTACTATTATTTAATTAACTATCAATATCCCTTTCTTTAGTTGCTTCATATAAATTGTAACGTGCATTGAAATGACAGCTATCTTTAACGATGTGAATTAGGTATGTATAACTATTTATTGATTTGAATAATTCTAACTTATTTTTTTTATATAGAGTATTTATAGACAGAAGTAATTACCACCAGTAGATAGATTTAAAAAAATGTTTTAATGTTATTTCACAATTAGAATTTATTTACAATTTACTCGTTTTGTTTTCTAATTTTTGTTATAATGGTTAAAGCCATAGTTGCGTATAGAGTAGTTTATGAAAATAACAAAGATAAATTTAAATCATTAAATAGTTTTTAAATTAATTATTCAAAGAGCGACCAAAAATAATCATCGTGTATATACTAAAAATCTTCATTGGGTTTTTTTATGCTTTTTGTTGTTTATTCTGTGGAGGGTATTTTTTTCCTTGTTTAATTGTTCTGAAAAAATCTTAAATCCAAAAAGCAAAACGTGACAAAGAAGGCCATTTTTATTCATGGAAATCGCTGATAGTGTGTTGTTTTCTTCTTTTTTAAGGAGTCATCCTGATAAAAGAGATTCAATGTTATTTCTTAATGATAGAACTCGTAGGTCTCATCTTATCATAATATTGAAATAAAAATTTGCATTTCGTTTTCTATTAGTTTTTGAAATGACATATAAATATATACTAAATATTTATTATTCAACGGGATAGTACTTTGATTATTTGTTTCAACATAAGAACAACAAAGATGGAAAATAGATGGCTCTGAAAGGCATATTAAAATAGAAAAAATAATAATTATACTAAAATACGCGAAATGCGAGGAAAAAAGGAAAAATATAAAAAAGGTCTCAAAAGGAAGTATTGCATTTTGAAATGTATAGATAGAGAAGTGTTTCATTTGCTTTATACTTATCGAGAATAGATTGTTCAACTTGTTCGAATCTGTAGTCAAAGTTCCATTTCTTTATATGTTTTTTGAGACAGTATAACGAACTATAATGATTTACAAAATAAATTAATATAATAGATACTATAAATAAATATAGTTACATACACCCGTTCTTGGATCACAAAAAGTGTTTGAAGTTTTGGAAATACAGAAAAATAATAAGATAGTGTACATAAAAGATCATCAAATACTATACATATTTTATTATTTCAATATGATTTTAATATAAGAACATACGTTTGCTGTCGTAGAAAATATCAGAACCAATGATCCAATCAAGCGCTGGAATTTGACACATATTTGAAGCGAAATGACCCCAATTTAATGAGAACTAAATGAAATAAATAAATAATAAATTGATAAAACATATTTAAATAGATCATACGATTGAACAAGATTCATAGATATTATTTATAATACAATTCATTTCACAAGTCTTCAGTAAAGTTTCAGGATTATCCTTATCTGTTAAATACACACGTGCACCAACTTTAGCTGCGACTATTCCAGATAGGCCTGGTCCACATCCTAATTCTAGAATATGTTTTCCAGAAAAAAATGTAGACTTTGATGCAATATAATCCGCCATCACTTGGCCTGATGCCCATACACAAGATCCAATGTTCTCATCATATGTTTGTACAATTGGAATTGTTACGTTCTTTCCATAAATTGAATAGACATAATCTTGTTGAGTCGTCATTTTTTAATATAGATACAAGAAGGAGACAAACTATTAGACTACAATTAATAATTTTTATGTAATATTATAACAACTAATCAAAACAAAACAAAAAATAATAATTTGCTCGAAAAAATTGGTCAAACTATAACCAAAATTCTAAAATCTCGTAAATTAGTTCATTTTAATTACTTTTGTGTATATTTCATTCTATTTTTATGATTTATACATTTTTTTAAATCAGACACATAGTTATAATTGTATCTTGCATTCATTATCGCTATTATGTTGCTAAAGAATGGAAATATATGATTTATAAATCACTTTCATTAAAAAATAATATTTATTAATGATTGCTACCATATAACTATTCATAAAAAAATGATAATTTTAAACTAGAATTAAATCAATTGAGTAACCATTTGTTTTGAATAGAAACAAATTCAATATTTGAATACAGGCTGCTCTTTATAAGTCGTAAAACATATGATATGAGTCAATTAACACTTTATAAAACATTATTCATAAAACTTCCAGCTTAAGAACACATCACTATTATCAAATAGAAGAAATTATTCTTTTAATCAGAGTAGCACCTTGGCGCAGGGGAAGCGCGTTGGGCTCATAACCCAAAGGTCCGTCGATCGAAACGATGAGGTGCTAAAATTTTTTCATTTTTTTTATAGTTTTTAATAATTTTTTATTCAATTGTTTTTTTTAACATAATAAGATATAGAACTCTGTGATTCGATTTGAATTAATGGATATTGTTTGTTAATAAATGATAAAAGTTGCCTTTACGATACTAATTTCCATTTGCTTTGTTTTGACACATGAATAATTGAGTAATTTGGTTCTTTATGATATTAAAAGAATTAGTAACATTCTCCGAAAGTAGATTTATTATGTATGCTGGATTGTTGATAAAAATGTGTTTCTAACATATATTAGATATCTTTTGAAAAGTGTAAGAAAAGTCTAATTAATAAGGATATTTTATCTTTATATCATATATTACAACGTTTACAACAAATGATAGAAAGAAAGATAAAAATAACCAAAACTATAAATGAATACAGTGCTAGGACTATACATCAAATAGAGCAAGAATTTGTTTAAAATCTGATTCTGTTTTATTTGTTAAATAAGGAGAATAGTTAGCTGTAGTAACATACAGTAACTGTTGATTATAATTAGTAAAAAATATTCTTTCATACATTTCTTGTTTCATCATAGTTTCTTTCGTTATTTCTTGTTGTAGTGTACTTAAACATTTCAATATATATTCGAAAGAAATCAGAGAATCTTCAGGTATAATTTCATCTTCATCATCCGTATTTGATAATAATATCATAAATTCTCGTATTTGCCGAATTAACAACTGATTCTGTTCATTCTTTAAATAGATATAATCATAACTTTGCTTAAATTATGTTCATATTTAAATACCATCTTTAATATGTGTTTTTGGAGAAATGAGTATTTTGCATGAATCTCTTTGAATATTTTTTCATTAAGATTATTTTTTATTCTTTCGCAATTTTTGAAAGGACCCCAACAATCAGACTGAGAATATCTGCATATAATATATACAAATGCATGAGAAACAATAATATCTTACGTAGACAAATTCAATTCGCTCATTATATCACTTAATGGAGATACAAATGATGCATTAACTTTTTTCCATTCAGAAACTGTTTCTTCGATCTCACTCAGTTTTTCTGTTAGTTCACTCATTGCTGTTATTTATATATAAGATGATTAATTTGTATGTATATGTAAAGGAATAAGAATTATTGTATTTACATAAAAGTATTGGAATTATACTGTGTCTTTCAGAAAGTTCCGTGATTCTGGTTGTTTCTGGTTTACAAAGGGTAAACAGTCTCTTTTCTAAAATAATATTTTATGCCTTTATAGAACAGTTTGTGCTAAAACAAATTGTTTTTTAAGTGTTTAAATAATATAGTTGATACAATCTAATAATAATGAGCCAGTCACAATCAACAGGATTATCATTAGATGCTCTTGTAGGGTCTCTTAAGAAGACGGACAATTTTGAAGATATTCACAATCAAGTCCAAAATCTGAAGAAAGCTAAAGAAGAAGTTAAAGCTCCATTACCAAAAATCGTAAGAGAAAAGATTGAAAGAAAAGTTGCTTATGGTGAGACAGCAAAGAATGTTAGTTTATGGACTGGAATAGTTAAAGAAAATCGTGAAGCTACTCAACTCCGTTTTGCAGATGTTGCTTCTGAACGTCCAACTTTAACTCCTGCAGCCTTAGTATCCAAACACCAATCAAAAACACCACTTGAAAAAGAAGTTGAAGTTATTTTAAAAACAAGTGGTATGAATGATAAGAATATTCAAAAGAAAGAAGAGGACGAATTAAAAGAACATAAAATTACCCCTAAAGAAGTATATATAATGATTTTGAATAGTTATATTCTATTTTATTCTATATATATATATATTATTTATAGATGCAAGAGAGATTAAATGAGTTACGTCAAATGAAACAGTTATTATTTTATAATGAACAGAAACAAAGACGTGTAAATAAGATTAAAAGTAAGAAATACAGAAGTATTAAGAAGAAGGAAAGATTAAGAAAAGAAGAAAAAGAAAAAGAAGTATATATATATGCTTATTTTTTAGTATTTTGTTTTGTAAGTATTATTGAATTTATATATATATATATATAGTTACGTCGCGAAGCTGATCCTAGTTATGTTGAAGAAGAAGAAGAAGAAGAAGAGAAACGACGTGTGGAAGAACGTATCTCTCTTAAACATAAGAATACTTCCAAAGTATATATTATATTATATACTATTCTATTATGTTATATACTATTATATTTGTTATATACTATATATTATTATATTATATTATATTATATTATATATTATTATATACTATACTATTATATTATATTATATTATATTATATATTATTATATCATATAGTGGATTCGTCATCAACTTCAACATGGTGGTCAACAAAATCAATCTATTAAGGTATATATATATATATTATACTCTCTTCTATATATGACTCTATTATGATTCTATTTATTATTCTATAATTATTATATATAGGATGCTATTAATGAACAATTGAGAGAGGGTGAACGTCTCAGCAAAAAGATGGATTCAAGACATGATCATGTATATATTTTTATTATATTTAATATCCTTATTTTATATTATATATATAATATTTATTATATTTATTATACTTATTATATATATTATATATATTATATTGATTCTATTATTATATATATAGAGTGAAGATAGTGATAGTGATATAAATAGTGATGAGAACTTAGAGGATTATACCAATGACGCGCGTAATATTTTGGATGGAATTGATACTGATACTTCAGATCAAAAGAAAGGCATTTTCAAGTATGTTTATAATAGTAATAGATATTATTGTATATGTTATTCACGTATTATTGATATATTTTGATTATAATATATTATATATTATATATATATATATATATAGGATGAAGTTTATGCAGAAGGCTCTGGAGCGTCAGAAGAATGAGGCACGTGAACAGGTTCAATCGTTGCTTCAAGAATTAGATGAAGAGAAGAAAATGGATGAAGAATATGAAGAAGAAGAAGAGAAAGAAGAAGAAGAGAAAGAAAAAGATAAAGAAAAGAAGGAAGAAGAAGAAGATGAAAAGGAAGATTCTACACTCTCTTCAAAAGTAAATGCTTTCCAAAATACACTTGATACTGAGGGTATAGTTCGTCGTTCTCTGAATCCTAAGAAGAAGGTATTAGCTGTTAATGGATATATTGGTATCAATGGAGAGACAAAAGATACTGTAGATGTTCAAGAACAAAAAGATGAGTCTATATTAATTAGTACTCCTGCTATAGAATCGGAAACTACCGATGAAGCTCCTCGTTTTAAGATGATTCCCGTGGAAAACGAGGAAGGTAAAGGAGCTCGTCTTTGGAATTTTGATATGGAAGAAAGTGATAGTGAAGAAGAAGAAGAAGAAGAAGATAAGAAAGAAGATAAGAAAGATGAAGATGAAGATAAGAAAGAAGATGAAAAGAAAGAAGAAGATGAAAAGAAAGAAGAAGATGAAAATGTATTCTATTTTTTGTTTTTGTTTTTGTTTTTAACAACATTTTGTTATTTATTTCTAGACTTTTCTTTCTTTTCTTTATAACTATTTAATTCATTCTATTCTTTTTTCTTTTTTCTGGATATCTATATATTTAAATAATATCTATATACCTAAATAATATCTATATACCTAAATAATATCTATATATTTAAGTAATATCTCTATATATATAGTATAATCCTTGGCTAGAAGATAGTGGTACTCACAGTTCTGGCTTATATAAAGATGAGAAGAAGAATAAGAAAGGAACAAAATCCACACAGGATAATGAACAAGAGGAAATTAATATGATGCAAATACTTAGTACAGTTCAAGTATATATACATATATAGAATAAGATTATATATATGAAAATCAATATATTTTAATTCTAATTATTATTATTATGATAATGAGTATTATTGTAATTATTGTATATATAGAAACAGCAGAAGAAGAAACAAGAGAGAGAAGAGAAGAAGAAACAGGCGAAGAAGGAAAATCAAGAAGAAAAAACTACTACTGATTCTAAAGATAATAAAAAAGAAGAAAAGAAACGTATATATAAATAATAAAGAATTTGTGTTAATATCTTATTTATAGCTGCTGTTAAAGGTATTTTGGATGAAGATACAGATGAAGATGTATATATATATATATATATATATATATATATATATATATATATATATATATATATATAATTCTGTTATTTATTCTACATATAATAATATTCTATATATAGGATTGGAGTGCCTTATTAAATCGTGCATTTGCTGACGCAGATAATGATGAGGATTTCGCACGTGCAAAAGAAAAAGAGATTGAAGAAGAAGAGGAAGCGAAGAAACCAAAGGAGAAACCCCTCCAAAGTCAAGATGGATGGGGAAGCTGGACAGGAGAGGTATATATATATGATAATATATATATATGATAATAATAATAATAATAATAATAATAATAATATATATATATATATATATATATATATATATAATAACAATAATGATCCTAATGATCCTAATAATAATAATAACTTTTTAAAATAATGAGTTTATATTATATATATATATTATCTTTATTTATATAAAGGGTTCTACAGTTGTTGCTAAACCTATTCACAAAAAGAAGAAGTCTAATGCTATGCATAAAAGTATATATATATTATTATTGTTATATATAAACATATCAATATATAATTATTTTTGTATTGAATTTTTTATAATTATCTATATATAGAAGAGAAAAAGCCATATGTTGATGATTTGAAGTCAAAATTAAATAAATTGAAAGAGAAAGGAAATAAAGAAAAACAAGAATCTGATGAATCTGAAGGGGATACTAATAATATAGATAAAGAAGAAGATTCTAAAGAAGAATTCACAGAACGTAAAGATAAAAATCTTAAAAATATTATTATTAATAATAGAGTAGATAAAAAGGTATATATATATATATATTGTATTTATAGTCTATATTATTATTATTATTTCTATAACTAATTCTATTTATAGAAGAATTGCTTTTATATAATTGTTATCTATTACTTTATTTATTCTATTATATAGGCTAAGAAATATATCTTAGAAGATGTTCCTTATCCCTTCGTATCACGTGCTCAATATGAACGTAGTATGCGTATGCCATTAGGTAAAGAATGGAATACCAATAATAGATTCCATGATCTTACACGTCCTGAAGTATATATATATATATATACTTTATTGAAATGATACTATACTTTATTTATTATATATATATCTAACATTTATATCTGTAGGTTAAAGTTCGACAAGGTTTTATTATTGATCCTATTAAAATGACTGAAAACCAAAAGAAACGTGTCATAGAAGATCGTCAAAAGAAAACCAAAAAGACCAAAAAGTAATTCTTGTCTTTTTTTTATGCGAATCCTATATTATTTTTTGATGAGTTTCATTTATTAATTATTCTTTTCTAACTCAATGATCATGTTCTATTTTTAAAAAATTATATGTTTGTATTTATTTGTTACTTTGTTGTTCATAATAAATAAATCTGGTTGCGTTCTTTTCAAATTTAGTTTATTACGAGAAATAAAAAATCATTTAAAAAAATTTTAATGAGAAAAATGAATTACCATTTTTGTTTTAATATATCACAATAGTTTGCAATTAGAATTCACAATTATAATCATAATGAAAGCATCATATGATTAAAGTGATTGCCCCGATCATGATTCCATTCAATTTCTCAATGTATGTGAGGATATTGATTCATTTTATTCTATAATTACAGTGAATCCTATTTATAATATAGCTCAAAAGGAAAGAAAACAAGTAAGAAAAAGGTCAAATATGAAAAAAACAAGAAAATATATAAAAAAGTTGGTGAAAATCGGAAAATGCCACGGTACTCGATTGACCTAAAAAGTTGTGGTTGTTATATTAATTTTTCTTGTATAAAAAATGAAAAATTGTTGACCACTAATTTATACAAAGAAAATTAATAGGAGAACCACTCGTTTTTCTTTTCATTTTTGCCTTAAAAACAAATTACTTTTGTCTTAATTATTGGGAGTATATTACATATATTACTAAAGCATAAAATGGAAGGAAAGACTGAACCTGTTGCTGTTCAAGCTTTTGGACGTAAGGTAAATATTCAAACAGAGTTATCCTCATACCTTTTTATTTACGAATTATACATTACCTTTTTTCTCTATGTAGAAGACAGCCGTTGCTGTTGCTCACTGTAAGATGGGTAAGGGTATTGTCAGAGTCAATGGTCAACCCATTGATATCATCGAACCCGCTTGCCTCAGATTAAAAGCCATGGAACCTGTTCTCCTTCTTGGTGCTGATAAGTTCAACAAGGTTGATATCCGTGTAACTGTTCGTGGAGGTGGTCGTGTTGCTCAAATTTATGCCATATTTTAACAACAAATGTATTTTCTTATTTTTTTATTCATATAGCCATCCGTCAAGCTATTGCTCGTGCTATCGTCGCTTACTATCAAAAGTGTATGTTCAATTAGTCATATTTTTATAGATTATATAAGTTTTTTATCTTGCATCATTCTTATTATTCCTTGTATTCATTTTCCAACAGAATACATATTATATTCAATTTTCAATACGCACAAATTCTACATACTATTTTTTTTCATTATAGATGTTGATGAAGAAAGCAAGCGTGCTATCAAAGAAGTCCTCATCCACTACGATCGTTTAGTTCTTGTTACTGATATATATTATTATTATACTAATTGTTTTCTATTTTATTTTTGTCACATTCATTTATACTCCTTTATTTAATTTGATTTCCTATTTTTTTTTTAATATATATTTGAAATGTTAAAAATTATATTTATTATCTTTACTGATTCTCGTAGACGTGAACCCAAGAAGTACGGTGGTAATTCTGCTCGTGCTCGTTATCAAAAATCTTACCGTTAAACAATTATTGTTTACCTTTATGGTTTGGTGTCCTCTGTACTCCCTCTATGCTCAATTGTTTTTTGTTTTCTCTTTTTAAAGTATAAAAAATTATTTAATTTATGATTACTACAAAAATAATAACTTTATATGATATTTTGTATATATATGTATATTATCCTTAACAAAACTCTTTTATTATTATTCAATTGACATTCATTCTTAAACGCCTTTATACTTATATTGCAGTGTTTCAAGATGTCTATAATGAGACCATAAATCATAATTATGGCTTAAGATAGAATAAATCATAATAGGGAACACGAGGAAGATAATAGGTAATAAAGGATAACCAGGATATCCACTGAAGTATTCAATAATATATGTAAGGAAAGGTACACAAAGCGCAATAAGAATTGTAACGTTGTAATATTTGAGCCATAGTGATATGAGAGTAAAAATAGAAACGATTAAACAAGTAATAAATGAATCATTGAACATATCTGGATCATATTCTTTATATGTTGTGAAATAAACAAGATTGTGCAATGCACCTCCATCCTCTTCATATCTTAATCCAAATATCAAACAACCAATAGTAATTAATAACAAGATGGAAAAGATAGTCTAAATAAAATTATGAATATTAACAAAATAATTAAATATAAGTAATCAAATACTCTTAGTGTTTTTTGTTGTGTTGATAAATCCTCACGAAGGGCAGTTAGTAATTCACTCTGATCAGACTCATCAAGAGCATCTGTATCATCGAGTTTCTTATATATTTGACGTTGACGACTCATCTTAAATGATAAATTATTTTTTTAAAATTCGTTTTGTTTTGCTTTTTAAATAACTTGGATATATCTTTTCGGTGCTAACGTTGTTCAATGAAAAGGAATATATTCGTAGTACATGCTAAAATAAATAGAATGTATATATATATTTTTTAATATTGACAACATGTTTTTTAAAGTATCATAAATTGTTGTTTATATTTACGTTTCTTTAGTTCAAATATTTAGAACTCATAAATTATATATAATATTTACAAGAAAATTGTTGGCAAAATGAGGTTAGAAAAAAATGTGTGAATCCAAATTATTTTTTATAACAAAGATAATATTATATGTATAATAAAATGAGTTGTTAATCAATAACAAAACGAAACCAAGTGAGACTAAATGATGATAAAATAATAAAGAATAAAAATGATAAAAAATTAGTCTAAAATGATGTCCTCATCACTATCGAGGTCACTTGGAGTAGATATATGAGATTCATTTACTATTGTTTTAGGAAGAGGAATAGAGTTTGTGGATAATTGACTGTTTTGTGTATTCTGTTCAGAAAGTGAAATGTCAGAAAAAGACATACTTTCGATTTCACTAATTGAATAGGACGATGGAGATAATAATTGTGATTGATCTGACTGTATAGTGTTCACTATAGATTCTTGACTAAATTTCAATTGTTTTGGTTTTAAATTTTTTCTTGATTTTGATCGTTTATATATTGTCGGTGTAGATAAGGGTAAATTATCATTATGAAGAGGAGATGACAAAATAAATGAAATCATTTCTTGAGAATTTTCTTCTTTTTCTTTCGATTCTTTTGAAACTATTGGAGTATTCGTTTTTAATAATGAAGACTGATTATGAAGTGTATGTATATTATTATTATTAGAAGATGAAGATGAATTATAAATTATTTTAAAATTGTCTTCTATTTGTTGTTTATTTGTATTGTTTAAAAAGGAGTTCATAGATTTTTTATTGTCATGAGATTCATGCTGATTTATATGATTGGATGATATAGTAGGAATAGAAGGAATAGAAGGAATAGTAGGAATAGAAGGAATAGTAGGAATAGAAGGAATAGAAGAAATAGAAGAAATAGAAGGAATAGAAGAAATAGAAGGAATAGAAGGAATAGAAGGAATAGAAGGAATAGTAGGAGATGAGATTTGTGCATTTTGTATTATAGAATCACCTTGTAATAATGACTTCATATTTGTTTGTTTATAATTATTACTAGATGTATTGCTGTTTAATTGCTCTGCAGAATGTTTTAATATAGATAAAGGCATTGAATCTGATGTTTCTAATTGATTCTTTATATGGCGATGATAATGTCTCTTAGAAATATATTGAGAGATCTTTGATTCTCTACGTTTTCTGAAGCTATATCTTGTATCTTCTTTATTTGAAGAGGAAGATTGAAACTCATTATTTTCATTTATACTTATAATAGTATCTGAATTATGAGGTAGAGCTTTTGAAGAAGATATCTGTGGTTTTTTGTGGCTTTTAGTTGTTTGTATTATGGAAGATGATGTATTATCTTTATTATTATTATTATTATTATTATTATTATTATTATTATTATTATTATTATTATTATTATTATTATATTTTATTTTATTATTATTATTATTATTATTATTATTATTATTATTATTATTATTATTATTATTATTATTATTATTATTATTATTATTATTATTATTATTATTATTATTATTATTATTATTATTATTATTATTATTATTATTATTATTATTATTATTATTATTATTATTATTATTATTATTATTATTATTATTATTATTATTATTATTATTATTATTATTATCTTTATTATCTTTATTATTATTATTAATAGAAGAAGGAGATGATGAAGAAGCCTTCGTATTAATAAAAGGAGGAGGAGGAGAATCATAATGAGTATATATATTCTTAGCTATTAATAGATCAATCAATGAATCGTATGAATGTATTTGATTACTGTTATTTATAGAAGAAGGAGGAGTCTGTGATGTACATTCTGTCTTACAAGATATATTCGAATAGTCCAAAGAATTATTTTTATTTTGCATGCATTGATTACTATCTTTAGTATTGTTTTCTATTTCATGTAGAATATTATTGTTATTAACAATATTATTATTATTTGTATTATTAACTATACTATTATTACTATTATTATTAACAATATTATTATCATTTATTATTTCTTCACTATTAGATGACGTTTCTGGATTTTGCGATTTGTTATTATTTGTATATTTTAATAAATGTTTATCTTCAGATTGATTACTATTACTTATTGATATAGAAATAGAGGAGAGAAATATTTCTGAATATGATGATATTCTATGATTTATATATGTATTTTTATAAATATCAATCATTTCATTTAATAAAGGAATGCTACTTTCTGTTGAGGAATAGTTTTGATATATTTGTTCATCTGATATATATATAGAAGAAGGAGGAATATGTTGCATATTTAATGATATAATAGATTTATTTTGATTTTTATTTATGGAATATTCTTGTGAAGATAATGATGAAGAAATAGAAGTAGCAGATAGAGAAGGAAGTTGATATCGTTGATTGAAAGAAGGAGAAGGAGAAGGAGAAGGAGAAGGTGGGAGTAAAGAAGAAATAGGATAGAGAATAGAGGAGAGTTGAGAGATAAAAGAAATATATTGAATAGAATGAGGATCTTTTGAAATAGAATATACATGAACATCGTTTTGTATACATGTATATAATACAGAAGAATACGACACAGAAAAAGTAAACAACTATATATATATAATGAAAAAAATAAAATAATAATTAATATATTCTATATACATTATTAATAATATCGACGAATAGCTTTAATTGTGGAAAACAACTTTTACTTGTAATATTAAGCTCATAAAACTGATAATCATCGCATTTAGTTAGTATATCATTCGAATATAAAGTAAATAATGTATATATATGACTAAAGGATTGATAGAGATGAAAATGAATTAGTGAGAGAATTATATCTTTAGAATAAACTGAGAGAACAGAAGAGAGAAGAGATACAACTTTTGGATGCAATAACTACATATATAATATTATTTATTATTAGTATATTATTAAAAATATAAACTAAATGATGAATAATTGAAATTTGCTTGCATAGATTTATATATATATATGCATGAATATATGAATGAATTTATATATGAATGAATATATGAATGAATATATATATATACTTCTTGTGGAGGAATACATGTAAATAATAAATAGAATTGAATAAATGTAATAGTAGTTCCTGAAGATATTTGATTTACTATATTTTCATGATCATTCTTTAGGTAATAAGAACAAAGAAAACTAATAAATGACACTTGTGGAGAGACTATATATATTCATATAGTATATATAATATAGAATAATAATGATAATAAACACTAATAAATAAATAAATAAATAAATAAATAAATAAATAAATAAATAAATAAATAAATAAATAAATAAATAAATAAATAAATAAATAAATAAATAAATAAATAAATAAATAAATAAATAAATAAATAAATAAATAAATAAATAAATAAATAAATAATAAATAAATAAATAAATAAATAATAAATAATAAATAATAATAATAACATAATAATAATACATATTGTAATTTGACTTCGAAGTGATATTAAAATTGAATTATAAACTGATAAGTATGTATTTACAGGAAGTTCTATATATATAATACAATAATATAAAGTAATAATTATTATTTTTAAATACCTATAGAAACGTTTAGTGTTTGAAATGCATTTATTATATCTGTATATATCATATATATATCATTATCAGAGAAGGATATATGATTGAAATATATATTCATATATATAGATGTCCATTTATTTATTATATGCTCTATATATAGAGATATTATATAGTTCTATATACGGAATAGATATTATAAGACAAAATAAGAATACTAAATAATATATATATACGTTCAATAGTTGAAGACAAATAATTATATTTATTTATAGTATTCTTATTAATATAGAATGAATATAAATCATTTAATTCTTTACTTAAAAATACCGAAAACGAAGGAGGTGTGAAGGATATATATTTCTGAATAAAACAGTTGGTTTTTTTCTTATTAAAAGAATTAGAGTTTAAAGTAGATATATTCCTTTCTAAAGAGGTATTTTTGTGATCATTGTCATTATCATTCTTATCGTTCTCTACTATCGTAGAAATATATATAATAAAAGATTGCGTAACATCACCATAAACATAATGGATATAATTATATTTATTATCACTGTTAATAGCATCACAATCATCAGATAGGGTAGTCTTATTGTCTGAATATCTGCTTAGCCATGCTGAATATAATGTATGAAAGTGTTTTAGCCAATCATTAAAATCTGAAATGATCTTATAATTATGTTCAGATGCACAAGAAAATGTATTTTGTTCAATTATTGTTTGAATATAAATATACGATTTGAATAAAGTGAAAAAGAATAATTGTAATGATGAATAGGAGAACATATGAGAAGAAGTAGCAATATACTATATATTTATATATATAGTTGAAAAGAAAAACATTGATTTTCATGCAAAATAGTAGAAAAGATAATACGATGAAACAAAATAATGTATAAATATATTTAATAAATCGAGAGATTATGTTAATATATATATGATAAATATATACGGATGTATATAAAGATGGATGTGCCATAGAGAGAATTGAGGGGATATCATTATAAAGAAAGAGATGGAGATCTTGTGATGTTTCTGATAAATAAGGTATAAAAGAAGAGAAAAAGAGAGAATACTATAGAGAAAGACGGTAAGGAAGAGAAGGTGAGAGGGAAAGAAGTATATAAACACTTTTAAACAAATTATATAATATATATATATGAATAAAGAATATAGATAGATAAAACTAATGTATACTTCTTTTTGAAAAGGTGAGTGACTGCATGAAGAAAGAATATTGATATATATTTCAGGTATAGAAATATTAATATGAGAAGAAAGAAGTGATAGAAATGAAGAGGAAGAGGAATGGTAGAAGAAAAAAGAGAAAAACAATATATGAGAAAGGTATATATAATTAGGAAGAGAGGTCTTTTGAAGATAATTCTATATATATAATGAATAATATATATTATAAATATAATAATAATACTAAAAAATACATCAACAAATGTCTCCATTGCTTTTTGATTATAATCACGGGAATAGCATTGATGAATTAGTGAAATAGATGGATCTCGAAGGATATTCTGGATATATTGATACTATATAATATGTAAACAATATTTATAATAGTATTTATTGATAAAGAATAATTTATTACATGAAGTAATTAGTATAAATATATAAAATAAATATACAAAAGTTAATTTATAATAAACAATATAGTTTAATAATAAAATTATGGATTCTCTATTCGTTTGGACAAATGTAAATATAGAATTCTCAATGGAATCTTTCTCACATGATTGAGTTTCGTTACAAGAGAGAACAGTAGAATGATTGGGTATAATAAAAATATTGTCAATTACATTATTTATAGAGTGAATAGATTCTTGATTACATTTAGTTTCTGAATCAGGCTGTTGAATTCTATTGATATTAGATTGTATTGAATGTTTCTGTATAAGTAATATATTACAAATTTGATATATAAATGATGTATATTGATCAATCGATAATGATTCAATAAAATGAATAAGTAATTGTTTGTGAAGTGATGGGAATTGAGAAGATTTTATAGATATTGTAGAGAGGAATCTATGAAGATAATGATGAAATAAAGAAGGAGATAAAGAAGGAGAAGAAGAAGAAAGAGGAGAAGAAGAAGAAAGAGGAGAAGAAGAAGGATGAATCTCTTTTGATTGATTGGATGAAATAGATGGGAAATTTGATTCTGGATTCTGAATGGGTGATAAAATGTTATTCATTTGAATATCTCTAGTAACGTGATCTGATTGGAAGGATTCTTCAGAAGGATTAGAATGATTACATATTGGATTTACTAAGTTATTTTTCTGAGTATAATTTATAGTATAAGAGAAATGATATATAGTATCATTAGATGCCAAATACTTGGTAATACAATTATAAAGAGAAGTAATAGAGAGAGATACAGAAGATTCATATATTTTATCTTTCTGTATAGTTATTAAGAACAACTGAATCTGATTTAGAATATCCTATGAATATATAATGAATATAATTTATATATATATGAATCATACAAATAAATAGTAAAAAACTAAAAAAAATATATATATATATATACTATATTCATAGACATATAATGTTGTTTTGTCCATTGTATTAGATCTTCAATAGGTTTATTATACGTAAATATACTATTATAAAGCCATATTTTATAATTATAACTACGTTTGTAAGATAATAAAGGAGAGAATAAAAAGTGTGTTTTTGGCTGTTGTGATTGTTTTTTTGTTGAATTTCCTTTTTTATTAGAAGTCTGAGAAGTGAATAAATATTTATCAGCTATTGATAACGATGAATTAGTAATAGAAGGATTGCGATTGTATAATATAGAGAAAAATGAGGATGAAGAAGAAGAGATAAATGTATGAAGTATAGTATGTAAAGAAGAATAGAGAATATGAGATATTTCAATGGAATCGTGATATAATGTATAATCGATATATAATAAGAAGAGTTGTGCTTTTTGTGATTGTTCTTTGTTCGAGATATAGAAGTCTATAGAATAAAGGAATAATTCTAAAAGTGGATAAATAGTAAGAGACGACATGAGCTTTGATTGAGATTGAAGAAAACTGAAGAAGACTGATCGAAATAGAGAGAGAGGAGTAAATATACAGAGATTCTGTAGAAGAAATAAATATAAATGGAATGATGTATACGAATTTTGATTTTGTGTATTGATACTATTTATATCATTTATTTCATTTGACTTTGTAGATATATATGTGGGTAGACATTCTAATTGTATCTCTGGAAGAATAGTTTGTATATATGTTTGTATAGATATATAATTTGCGTTAAAAAGATGATTATTTTGTGTGTATATCTGATTGTTGATATCATTTTTATTCATAGTATTATTTGAAGAAGAAGGATTGATAGTATTAGGAGAATTAATAGTATTAGAAGGATTAGTAGTATTATAAGGATTATTATTATTAGAAGAATTAATAGTATTAGAAGAATTAATATTATTTGAAGAATTAATATTATTTGAAGAATTAATATTATTTGAAGAATTAATAGTATTATAAGAATTAATATTATTTGAAGAAAGAAAAGGAGATGATAAACAGTGAGAGCAATAATTATATGAATATTTATCATTATTTTTTGTTTCATTTGAATTATTTTGAGATTTATCTTGTTTTTGATTGTTTGTTTGTTTCATATTGACTGGAGATACATGAGAAGAAGGAAAAAGAAAAGGGATATTAAGAAGATCTTTACATGTATATTGAAGAGATGTATATAGATTTTGTTCTAGGGATAAACATAATGAAGGAAAAAGTGTATGAATATAAGCTTTTAAGATTATTTGGAATAATGATATACATAGAAATGTATATAGATGCGTATAAAGAGAAGAAGAAGAACAGGATAATAGTTTATTATTATTAATATCTGTATTTATAAAACAATCTGAATTTGAATTTAAATTTGAATTCGTCGAATACTTCTCTTTATATTGTTGGTTTGATACAGTATGTTTATCATTGTTTTCATTAGAATTATAGAGGACTTGAATATGAAGAAGATAATTCATAAAGAATGAATCTGGATTATGGAGAGAATAAGAAGAAGATTGTGATATATTATAGAGTAAATACAAGAAGTAATATAGATATTCTTGGTAACTATATAGGATTATAAGACATGAAGAAGAAGAAATAGAATATACTTTAAAGATTGATTGATACAAATATCATAGATATTATTCATAAACTTGGTTATATATCTATAAAAAGAAACACAGTTTAGTAGTATAATATAGATATATATATACTCGAAAGCTATATAAACATTATTTTGATTGATAATAATATAATAATGATATATATTTATAAGTAGCATCATAAATTTATTCTTTATATTATTGTCAAAAAGTATATTTGTTATATGCGTTGACAAAGATTCAAAGGAAGAAGAGAGAGTATTAAGAAGAAAAGGAAGATAAGTATATATAGAGATAGAGGAATAATAAGAGATAGAAAACAAGAATAATGCTTTTTGATCTTCTTTTAAAACTATATATATATAACAACATATTAAAAGTATTAGTAAGTTATTATTTTAAAACTAATATTAATAGATGAATATGATATATATATACTATTTGAATGAAATATTTGTAGATGAAGTTCAAGTAAAGAATATTTACAGGATAGAGACGGTTTCATTTGAAGAAGAGTAGATAAAGAACGAATATCATATTCATTAACAGAAAGAAGCACTCCAATGTCTTTAAATAATAAATAAATAAATAAATATATATATATATATATATATATATATATTAATAAATATATATAATAATAATAAATATATATAATAATAATAAATATATATATAATAATAAATATATATATATAATAATAAACATATATATAATAAAAAATATATAAAGTACATAATAATTAACATCTATATAGTGAACAATGTATAATAAACATATAAATAAATAAGAAGATTGTATACTTTCCAATAAAGGAATTGATATGGATATATAAGGAGAAGAAGATATAGTTTTATACTGAGGGTAGTCTATTATAAATATATATATAGGTATAATATACATAAAGAATAGAATATATTAATGAGATATACTAGTATCGAGTTGATTTATTGAAGAATATAATTGTTTCAACGAGGAAGGAAGAGAAGATGATAAAGAAAATGTTTTCGAAGAAAGAAGAGAATTCAAATTATGAATCTAAAAATACATAATAATAATATCGAGAAAAGAAGGTTATAATTCTATACTTGTTGATAATTTAATAAATGTATTTGTATTAATAAAGAAGGAATAATATCTTCTAAATACATTAATGATGATGATAATTTATCATTTTGATTTGATGTATATATAAGTAAATAGCAACGAGAATATAAAGATGTTGTATTTATGGCATTCAAGTAATACTAATATTTTATATATTATCATAGAAATATAATAAAATACTTGATAAAAACTGTCTGTCAATAGTAGGAGAATTTTTGGAATCCAGTGAGACTCAGCTGCTAGAGAATTTATTGTGATCTACAATAATAATAGTAAATTTCTATATAATATCATACATTAAGGATCCAAGACAAGTTTTGCTGATTCATAGAATCAATACCATTTGCATCAAGGCAAATGAAAAGTTCTGAAAGGAAACGTTCGGACTCAATTACATTTGACAATACGTTAATAAAAGATAGTACATTTAAAGATGAATTCTAAGTGTATTTTTTAATACATATCTTACAAATACATACTGAATAGAGAAGATTATGAATCCATAATTCACATTGCATTGTGATTCAGAAGTAAATAACTATAAAATCGAGTTTGATATGTTATTTATATGTAATGATAGCAATGTTTTCTTTTTGAATAGCAATAAAAAAGAAATAAAAGAGAATTGTTTCTAAAAATTGATTTTTTTGTTTTTATAATATTATTAATTAATTTGAAAAATAAAATTATGCAAAAATATTATTTGCTTTCTAGAATCAATACACAATTTGATTTCAACACATATTTTTATATTTTAAAGCCAATGGTGTCGTTGGATTTATGAAACAGTACTAACAAAATTTCTTATATCCATTTTTGTGTTATCTAGAGGAGTAAGGCACTATACTAAATTGATATTAAAGTTCTAATAATGTGAATTTGAGTATTTACTTGCTAATTTCTACTCATTTTGTTCAAAATGATTTATTAATGATAGATAGCATTCATTTCAGTATTTATAAACTAATGATTATTCAAATTTATGTTTTTTAGATCTTATTTGTCTAAAGTTTTTTCGTTTTTATGAATGACTGATCATCCATATGAATTGTGCTCAGATAACATCATAGACCGTTATAATATTATTTCTATATTTATATACATGATTTATTTTAGAAAAAAAAAATGTTATAGACATTTACATGCGTTAAATTATTTACAAGAAAACATTATAAATAAAAAATATCCAATTGAAAAATTGCATCATAATATTAATCATTTTAGAACATACTTGTCTTGTTACAAATAACATATACTGTTTCAATAAGCATGATAAAGAGCTCCAATAAAATTTTGATTTAGTTTTTCTCATCCTTAAAGCAATATTAAGTAACATATGAATCATTACGATGAGAATAAACTTATATATAATAATTTCAATTTCACATATCATTAAATAAAGAGAATAAAGAGAAAAAAAATGAAGAAGCTAGTTTTTGATAATCACCATGATATGACGGTAATCATGAATAAATGAGAAAACTCTCCATAATTCCTTGGAGAACCGCAGAATGAAAAATGCAATCGAAAAATAGTGAATAATTTAGAATAATTTCTTGAAATGAAGGATCACGGCAGAATAATTAATTTATTTCCTAAAGAAACTTATTCAGATAAGTTAATTGTTGTCGCTTCACAAATTCTTTCATATTCGGATGTGTCCATTAATATTTGGTTTACCAATTATTTTCTTGTTCTGATCTGGTTCTCCAATGAGATAGAACAACTGTTTTCACCTTCAAAAAATTATTTTTTGTTTGTTTTTTCACATACAATTATTCATTCATTAAATAGAAATGGTATGTTTATAAGGATATATAATGATGTAATTGTTGTTATTTTGGCTGCTAGACCCGTTGTTTCCGTTTACTCTATTGCCAGTGAAAAGGTATCTCAATTACCTCTTCCTGAAGTCTTCACTGCTCCTATCCGTACTGATATCATTCACTTCGTTCACACCAACGTTGCTAAGAATCACAGACAACCTTATGCTGTCTTCGCTCGTGCTGGTATGCAACACTCTGCTGAATCTTGGGGTACTGGTAGAGCCGTCGCTCGTGTTCCTCGTATTTCTGGAGGTGGTACCAACAGAAGCGGACAAGGTGCCTTCGCTAACATGTGTAGAAAGGGTCGTATGTTCGCTCCTACTAAGATCTGGAGAAGATGGCACAGACATGTCAACGTTAACCAACGTAGATATGCTATTGTTTCTGCTCTTGCTGCTTCTGCCGTTCCTGCTCTTGTTATGGCTCGTGGTCACAACATCCAAAACGTTCATGAAATTCCTCTTGTCGTTGATTCTGAAGTCACTAAATTCACTAAGACTAAGGAAGCTGCTGCTTTCTTAAAATCTATTGGTGCTTATGCTGATATTGAAAGAGTTTGCGATACCAAGCACATCCGTGCCGGACAAGGTAAGGCCCGTAATCGTAGATATGTTACCAGAGTCGGTCCTATGGTCGTCTATAAAGATGAACACTGTACTAAGGCTTTCCGTAATCTTGCTGGTGTTACTCTCTGTAACGTCAACAGACTTAACATTCTCTCCCTCTGCCCTGGTGGTCACGTTGGTCGTTTCATCATTTGGACTAAATCTGCTTTTGAAGCTCTTGATTCTCTCTATGGTACTGAATCCAAGAAGGTCGGTTACACTCTTCCTAAGGGTTTAATGAGCACTGCTGATGTTTCTAGAATCATCAACTCCGTTGAAGTTCAATCTGTTGTTCGTCCCGCTAAGAAGAACGTCAACTATCTTCCTAAGGTTAATCCTTTAACTAACAAGGAAGCTATGGATAGACTTAATCCTTATGCTGCTGTCTTCAAGGCTGCTGAAACTAAGGCTAATGCTGAAAATAAGGCTAACAAGAAGGAAAATATGAAGAAGAAGAGAGCTGCTTCTAAGAAACAAGCTGCTGAATCTAGAAAGTATTACAGATCTATGATGGCTTAAGTTATTTAACTTAATCTTAAAGGATTCAATTATAATTTCTTGTTTGAATGAATATATATATTGTTTTGTTTTACTTTATTACATCATAATTATAATTTTTAAAATGCTATTAAAAAATTATGAACAAAACTTGTTATATTAGAATAGAAAGTAGAAGTAAAAATAACAACAACAAGAATAATACACATAAAAAAATTGTTCAAAATTAAAAATATATAAAAAAGTATTAATTGTTTACTTTCTGCCCTTAGATTTACCACCACCGTTTCTACTTCTTTTTACAGGTTTAAATTCAGGAACATCAGCTTTAGATCCCTAAAGTTATGAATAGGATAAGATGTAATTAATATAGCAGGTATATATATATATAAATATCTTAATAAATATATAATAATGTTAGTTTAAAAAAAGAAGAGAACATACCTTTTCTTCAAGAATAGTCTTTAAGTTTTCAGAACCAAGAATATTACTATTAGTAACAGTAGATATTTCATAAGCTCTTTGAATTTGTTTACTCTTCTTATTACCGAAAGTATCAACTAACATCTTTCTACGAGTAAAGTGATCAAATGTCTATAGAATAGAGAAGTTAATGAACTATTCATCAAAGAAAGAAAATATAAATATCTGTGGATAAACAAAATATTAAAAAATACTAATTAATAAATGAAAAATGAAAATCAAAAAGATTAAAAAAAATATATATAGAGAGTAATATATAGGTATAAAACATAATAATAATATATAATAAAAAAAATATATATATATATACAGATGAAGTATTCTTATCAGGATTAAGTGAAGAAACAGTTTGAACAAGCGGAACAATAGCAGAAGCTTTCATACAAGTTATCGAATTCTTCTTCGAATTATAAACTCCAACTAATAATCTAAAAAAAGGATAAGAAATAAAGAAATAATGACATTATAATCATAAATAAGATTAATAATAGTAAAAGGAAAATGAGAATATGTATATGAATTATGATTTTATGGTATTAACGAAAATAATTTTAACATTCTATATAAAAAAAAAATACATTTCATTTGTAGGTTCTTCAGGAGCGACACCATCATATTCCATATTATTTGTTTTAATTTTAATAGCAACTTGCTTAGGTTCTACATGATTTATGTAAGCAGCACTTTTAGCATCTTCGAATTCTTCAACAGAGGGAATAGAGTTTTGGAATCCAAATAAAAGTGGTTTCACTGGAGTTTCTGTGTATTTTACTTGTACGTTCATAGCTTTTTCCATTGTAAATGTTTTTCTTATTATACAAGATTGAATAGAAAAAGTATCAAAATAGAAATAATCAAAAAGTCCATTATTTTTTTCGGTGATTACCATGAATAAATCGTATTCTACTAGTGTAATTTTAAATTGTTGTTAAGACTGTCTGAAATTATTTCAGGCATAATATGAAAAAATTATTATTGATATGAGTGATATGTGTTAATATTACTGTATTACGTATTTTCTTATTATTTTGAATGATTCATGAAAAAACGATGTGAATACTATTAAAAAAATATGTAATATTTGGTGAATTATAATTATTTTTTTATCAATGTGTGTTTTTACTTATGAATACACAAATAACAATGCCCTTAAGATGTTTTAGATCATTTGAAATATATTATAATGTTCATTTATTTTTATATGAGTTAAAAAAATAAAATGGGTTTATGAACAATTAAACAATATTTGAATAACAGATAGTACGAACATATTAGTGAAATTCTTTAAGAAATGATTATTCATTATTGTTTGTATCAGAACTTTCATTTTCCTTGTTACGTTTTCTTGAAGGTAATCCTTTAGAAATGGCTTCATCCCAATCATTTGAAGATTGAAATAAATGTAATATTTCAAACATATTATTAACAGTTAAAACTCTCGCTGTAGATAATTGTTCAATAGCCTGTAGTGGAAGACTATATATATTAATTTAGAAATTATATTATGTATATTTTATAAAGAAATTGTAATATATTATTTTATAAAGAAATTGTAATGTATTATTTTATAAAGAAATTGTAATGTATTATTTTATAAAAAAATTATTAGCTATATATATTATAATGTGAGATAAGTATATATATATATTATAATGTGAGATAAGTATATATATATATATACCGAACAGTTTCAATTCCCAATTGTTCAGCTTTCTCTAAAGTCAAATGAGGGTATCGATTACGATCTACTATTCCTCCTATTATATATACCTATATATAATAATAATAATTAATATTATATACTATATATATAATTAAAATATAATAAATATAAAATAAAAATAAATAAAAATTTAATAAAAAAAAAAAAAAATTAAATTATAATAAAATTATAGTAAAAAATATACTTTATCTTTTTCAAAATGATCTAGATCTTTATTGGAATCCGCTGTGAAATATACTATTTTTTCTTTTGGATAAATCTCTTCAAAAGGACGTGAATCAAAAGTCATCTATATATATATATATAATACATTATTTAATATGATAAAATTAAAAAAAAAAAGAAATATCTTTAAAAAATAAAATACTATTCATACTAATAATATGATATATATAGAGTAATAAATCATTTTAAATGAATACTTTCCATGAATCAAACCCGCCAATATGTGTCAATTTATCTTTCAATTTACCATCAAAACTGGATATCATTATTCTATAATGTATTATATATATATATTTCTAATTAATAATTATAAAAAAAAAAAGCAATAAATAAATAAAAACATTTTTAAATATCTTTGATAAAATAGGTTACACGTTATAATATATATACTGGAATGGTTGATCTTTTTTACGATTCAATCCATAAGTAAACCTAGATAAATTAATAGACATATATATATATCATTCTCATGAATATATGTATAATAATAATAATGACTCTATATATACATGATTTGTTGACATAAGCTTGTGATTTCACCTTCTTCCATTAAATGTTCGAAACTACAATCAATAACGAACTGACGACCTTCTTTCAATCGTTCTTCCCATACTTGATGCCATTGCTTTTTATTCATTAATCTATCTTCCTCTTTGAATTCTATATATCATTTAGATAACGAATATAATAATTATAATTTATATAATAATTATAATAAATATAATAAATATAATATATATAATAATTATAATTTATATAATAATTATAATATATATAATAAATATAATAAATATAATATATATAATATATATAATAAATATAATAAATATAATAAATATAATAAAAATAGAATAATTAAATATATAATAAATATAATAAATATAAATAAAATAAACATATATATATACTTCTTTCTGAAGTTTGAGGATCATTTGACTTTTGTTCAGCTATTCTCAATTTTTTTTGTTCCTTCTTTTGCTTTTTCTTTTCTACCCAATGTTCTTTCAGTTTTTCTTGCTTTATCTGCTTCTTATACTGACTTTTTGATATTGGATTACCTTCTTTATCAAAGAATTCAGTCTGTTTGGGTAGTTTCTGATGCTCAACCTCCTTCTCAGAGTCATCCTTAATGTTCTGTTGGCAATCACTCATTGTCTTAATTGTTTTTAATAGAATAGACTTCAAAAAAACATTTTGTTCTTGGGAGGATACAAAATACTTTCTACCTTATACAAAAAGATTCTTTTGCCTCTAAAACAGCTCAAAAATAGCGAGAACAACTGAAAACCATATTATTAAAGACTTTCTTCCTTATGTACCAAACTAATGGTTTCCCCCTATACAAAACAATTTCTTTTGTTATTATCATATTTGTGTTTGTTTAAAAGTTTTGCCATTGCAGATAGAATGGTCGAAAACTTTCCATTAGTCTTCATCTCTTTCTGTCTCGTCATTTATATGATGTATTTTCTGTTTCATCTAGCACCACTTCTAATCGGTATTGAAAAGTCAAATGAAGTTAATCGTTCTTTGCTTTCAAGATATTACATTCATGAAAGGTCTTCTATCAGAAGAGATTCAATTCTTAAATCTATGTCCAAACCTGTATTAAAGAAACCAACTCCAGCTCCTGTAGATTATTTTGTTCTGAAAAGAAATTCTACAAATCATTCACATTTATATTATCTATCTCTCCTATATAAAAAAATAAATCCTTCTATTGATTTAATGGCAGATGTGGAACAAATGAAAAAAGAAGAAAAAGAAATAATGAAAGATAAGATAGATACAATATTAGATCCTGATGTTTGCTATGATGATGGACGAACTTTTGTGAATCGAACAAAATTTTTAGGAGCAATTGATTTTAATAAGCCAATGTTGGTCGATGCATTCTCGAATGAATACAACAATACATTGACTGTAACAATAATGTTTAATTTGAAGTCAATGTTTAATACGACGGATCGTCTTAGTTGGTTTCGATCAAATTGGACTTGTCTTTTCAAAAATCCTTATGATGGAAAAGAATATCGTGTTTATGATAGTGAACCAGATAGAAGAGAGATTTTCTTATATAACAAAATAGTAAAGTGTTCATTTCCTTTTTATAAAGAATGGAATGAATTACCTTTGTCTATATCTATTTCAAATGAACAAAGACACCATGTTTGGAAGGATGTCTCTTTTTGTCGTTATCCAGAAAGAAAGCAATATCAGTATTTCTTAGCTTCTTGTACAATGATTCAACATAATGAACTTCATGAAGTATTACGTTGGTTAGCTTATAAGAAATATCAAGGATTTGAACATGTTACTATATATGCAAATGATGATCCTCGTCGTTATTATTATATATTACATGCATATATAGAAGAAGGGTATATTGATATTATTGACTGGAATATTCCTCAAAGAATGGCTTTTAGTTCACAAGAAAGTCAATTAGCAGATTGTGTTCATCGTTATAAGGGAAGATCCAAATATTTATCTTTAGAAGATATTGATGAATATTTCCAACCTATGATGAAAGACAAGAAAGTTGTCGATATTATAAGGCAATATGATAGAATGGAGAAAAAAATTGCTATTTTTCATGTATATATATATTGTTTTTATATACATATATATTATGGTATTTTTATTATTCGTATTTTGAATTATCTTTTTAAAAATAATATTATATATATATATCCTTTTAATATTTTTTGCCATCTACAATAACATTGATTCTATCTTTTTTTAACGATTTATATATGTTTTTTATATAATAAATTATTATTTTCAATAATCTAGTATATTAATAATAATGCATATTCTATAATACACTATTATTGTCTTTACTCAAGTATTCATAATAATAATATTTGTATATTATCATTATAGATTCGAAATTGGTTCTTTAGACCTCAGGTATGGACAGATTATAGTCGATATACATTCTATAAAGAGAATTGGCCTTTTGATTATTTTACATATAGTGCCATTCAAGAAACTTCTGTAAATCGTGAAAAAATGATATTAAAACCAGATGAAGTATGGTCTTTAACTCCTCATAAATCTTTATTTAATGTACCTACTCGTGTTTTAAATCCAAAAAATGAAATGAGAACTGCTCATTATAAATGGTTTTATAATGAACAAAATTTTGAAGAAGATGATTCTATGAGTATGTATAAATCTATTTTAGATGAAGAATATCGTCAACATTTATAAACTTTGATAACTATACTGAAAACATAAATAGCATCTCATCACTATTCTTTATCGAAATGTTTCTGTTATTATTATTTAGTTGTTCGTCTTTTTTTTATATTTCTTTTCAGAAATCTATTTATTTCTCTTTTAGTCATTGAAATTTCATTTTTTTCAATATTTTCTAAAATTCTATTGATGTATTCGTTATTTATTACACATATGTTAAGAATTTTAAACCCATTTTCCACCATTTGTTTTTTTTTATTTGAAAAACACATTCAAATGCTCACTCAGTAATTCTACTATATTCTCTATTAATAAATTATATAATTAATTGCATCAATACAATTATATATATATTTTTAGTATTTTTTTATTACCATTTCATTTTAAATTTACGTAGAACCATGCAACAAATTAACGAATCCATTAAGAAATTAGGAGGAGAACTTTTCTTATATAATAATCCAAAGCAAGATGAAGTTACGGAGGATATTCAAGATTTATGTCCAGTCACTTTGTCATTTAACTATGTTAAGGTATCTGGAGAACTCTTTAGTGCATTGGAGCTCATTCTCAGCAAAATTTCTAAAGAATTTATATTCCAAATAGATCTGTCATGTATACGCTATATCTTTATAATAATAATACATTACTTTTTTCAGATACATCATTAAATGACGCCATTGTTAATAAATTGTGTACTGTCTTATCTCTGGATTGTATGAAAAACTTAGAAGTGTTGAACTTATCAAGTATGAAAAGATTTCTGAATTATATATGTTTATTTTAATAGGTAATGATGTTTCTCTTGATTTTGCAAAACAATTATGCTTTCTATTTGAGCAACATAAATTAAAAAACATCAAATATATAAATCTCCAAGGTATATTTGCAGATATATATAATATTTAAATATTATTTAATAGATTCTCATCTTTCTGATGATACCGTTATTTATATATTAAATATATTAATGAAGAATACTTGTCCTTATTTGGAAGTAATAGACTTTGGAAGTATGCTATAGATATATAGTTTAGATTATTGTAAATAATACGATTATATATATATATAGGAAATGAGTTAGGTAAGAATTGTTGGCCTCGTTATTCCTTGTTTTTAGAAAGTGAGTGTTGTCCTCAATTAAATACTATTGGATTATCATGTATATATATAGTATTATAATTAGGATTATTATGTATGCTATAATATGATTATAATAATTATTGTGATGACTATAATTGTTTTAATTATAATAATTATTATGATTTTAAGTATAATAATAATACTTATGATAATAATAAAATATATAGTTAATAATTTGGAGGAAGAAGGTATTAAAACGATATGTAATGGTCTGATACATAGAAAGAATAAAACTATACAGAAAATAGATTTCAGAAGTATATTATACTATAGTTGATATTCATTTTGAATGAGTAATATTATTATGGCCATTCATATTTGATATCAGGCATATTTTCATATATAAGTTTTTTATGCATTATTCTTATTTTATTTCTTATGCTAGTTATTGTTACTAATTATCTTTGTGTGTCTATATTTACATTGTTATTAATATTATCATCATTATTATTAAGTTATTATTAAATAATTCCTATTTCGATTATTATTATGATTATTATAACAATCACAATTCTTACATTTATGATCTATTCTACTCTCTATTATGTCTATACTTATTGCCTAGGCTGTCATATTGGTAAAAATGGGTGTAAAACATTAGCTCATGTGTTTGAAAGTGACTCTATTCCATTATTAAAAGAACTTAATTTGGCATGTATATACTTATTTATACTCTTTTTAATCTATATTATAATTATATATTATATAAAATTGTTTGTATTTCGTATTCCTCTTATGTTTTATATATTATATATTTATATAAAGTTAATAATATGGAAACAGAAGGATGGGAATATATATATAAATGCATTTTTAATCATAAACTACCTCTTTTAGAGAAACTTGATCTTGGAGGTATATATATTTATATAGATTTTAAATATCAACTTCTATTATAGTTATATTATATAAATCATTATGATATATTAATATTTCTTTTTCATTGTAGATAATTCGTTAGGTTTGATTGGGTGCACCTTATTATGTTCAGCCATTAGTCATAATCATTTACCAAGTATCACAAATCTTCATCTTCGACGTATATATATATATATATAGTATATGTATATATTATTATTCTTTTCTATTCAGTTATATATATATAAATATATATATATAGTATATGTATATATTATTATGTCTTTTCTATTCAGTTATATATATATAAATATATATATAGTATATGTATATATTATTATGTCTTTTCTATTCAGTTATATATATATGTATAGGAAATGATTTTCCTGAAGATGCAGGCTTAGAATTTTTTAAAGCATTTATTTCTGGGAATATGCCACTTTTGAAAGTATTAGATCTTGATTGTATATATATATATATATATATATATTATTATTATTATTATTATTATATATATTATTTATTCATAATTCAATTATAATATATATATATATATATATATTGAACAATAATAATAGTATATACATGATTAATTATATTATTATATATTATATATATAGGGAATCAACTTGGTCCTAAAGGTATTGAATCTCTCTGTGATGCATTTGAAGCAATAAATCCATTACATCTATCAACTCTATATTTATCACGTATACTCACTACTATTATATTTTATAATAAATCTTACTGTCAGTTATCATATAGAATTATTACTGTTTTTTATGTAATAATAATTATTCTTTCTATTCTATACTATTATTGTCTGATTTGAATGATATATATATGAATAATATATATATATAGATAATAGAATTGAAGATGAAGGGTTTATTCGATTATGTGAATGCTATCATAAAAATAATTCATTTTCTGTCTCTAATCTTAATGTTAGCAGTATTCTATATAATTATTATTATATTATTAATATATAATTATTATATAATAATATATATGTATTATGACTATTTCTTCTTAATCTATAGATAATAATATTACAGTTAAAGGAATGAAGGCATTCAATGAAATCTGTATTTATGAAAATGTTTATAATCTCTCAACATTACTTTTATCAAGTATATATATCTATATATATATTATAACATTACTATATATATATTAATATTTTATAACATTACTATATATATATAGATAATTCGATTGAAAAAGATGGATGTTCTTATTTGACTGATGGATTATTTATGGGGAAATTCGATAAATTGTCGTTACTTAATATTTCTAGTAATTATTATACTTATATAAATATTATTATTAATGTATATAATTATATAAAGAAAGTAATTTTCATATTTAAATTATCTATTTATGTATATATAGATAATAAAATAGGAATTGAAGGATGTATGTATTTATGCAAACATCTTGAAGATGGTCTGTGTAAAAACCTCAAATCACTCGTTTTAACAAGTATATATAATATATTATTTATCTTTGTTTAAAAAAAAAATCTATATATATATATATTTGTGTTTAGATAATGATACAAAAGAACATCTCAAATCATTTATTGGATACTACAAAGACAATTTAAAAACACATATTGCTTTCTAAGTGTTTTTTTTAAAATAATATCTCTATTATATTCAATTATTTCTAGCTGTTATTGTTAATCTTGTTTTTATCCGTATTCTTTTCATTTCAATATTGTAATTTGAGTCTATTCATATTCTTTGGAATCCTAGTTTCGTTTTAATATCGTATTCACTTAAATACTTGGATAGATTTATTACTTTCACGATATGATCTTATCAAAATAACTCTAAAATACCTTAAGCATGATCTAAATATTATTTAAAACCATTACAACTCAATAAGAGTTTAATAACAACTTAATATTCTACTATCCTTTTTGAATTAATTATAGAAATAAAATAAAATTCTTTAGTTTACTTTGAATAATTTTTTTCACTTGATAACAAACTTGTTTATAATTAATTTTGAACTATATTCAATTCAATACTTGAAAAGATCTTCAAAGATAGCATTTCTCTTTTTTTGTGTTTTCAGCAGGAAAAAGACCTGTTGAATCAGGGAATGTGTTTTATCAGTCTGTAAATGATTTTTTGTTGTTTTTCTCTGCGTTTAACAACTAGTCAATACATTTTAAAAATTTATATATTATATAAAGAAAAGATACAGAATGTCAATGATTTCATTTAAAGGGAAAGTAGTTGTTGTTGGTAATGTATCAGTGGGAAAAACATCTATAGCTGCAAGATTCTACGAAAATAAGTTCAATAAGAATAGTATACCAAGCGTTGGAGGTATATTTCTGAAAATCTTCTAATTATTAATCAATTTTTTTTTTATTATTTATAGTCTCTTATTTTTCACAATCTGTAAGTGTTGATGATCGTATCAATGTGAAATATTGTATATGGGATACTGCTGGTCAAGAAAGGTATAGAGCTATCAATCAGTTATATTATAGAGGATCTGGAGCAGCAATTATAGTTTACGATATCACAGATGCTGTATATTCTTTATTATCATTGTTACACTTTTTATAAATTTTAATGTTATTATTTTTATAATTTTAAATATAGAATTCATTTTTGGCAGTAAAAGAATATTGGATTAATAGTGTTCGTAAAATAGCTGGAGATGATATCAGTATTTATATATAAAGTTATTTTTGATTATTAATTGATTATTCAATCAATATGTAGAAATCATATAGTTTATTCATATATATATATATATTATTATTTATTTATAGTTATTGTTTTAGTTGGAAATAAGTGTGATTCTATTGCAAATAGAGCCGTATTAAAAGAAGTATATGAATTTATATATAAATTGCTTCTATATCTATATATCGATTTTTGTTAATAATCTTTCTTATAGGAAGCAGAATCTGTTGCTTCACAATCAGATATATTATTCTTCGAATGTTCGGCGAAGACAGGAGAGGGAATTCAAGAAATATTTCAAGCCATAGGTATTTATATATAGATTAATATATATAGTGTTTTGACCGTTACTTTATTCATATATATATTTATGTATAACATTATATTTATTTCATTTTAATAAAGTTAATTAATTATTATATATATATATATAGCAAAAACAGTATTAACAAGGTTTACAGAACAAAAGAATATTGAAGGATTCACATTATGCCAATTAGAAGTTAAACCAAAAACTATGTATATTTATATAATTTTTATTATAAACAATAGTTTTATATATTTCTTATATATATATGTAGAACAATAGAATCTAATAAAAAAACAAAAAAATGCTGTTAAAAAATCATCTTTTATATTTTTCATATTTTATTTAAATAATTATTAATCCTCTTTTATATGTTGTGTATTATTTCATTTCATATATATCTCTCTCCATTTCTATCATGGGTTTCATGACTTGCATTATTATCTTTTGTTTCTCGTAAATATCGCATTCACTTTCATTGTTTTTGTAATCTTTCTATATATTTTATTTTGTATATCTATATGTAATATAACTGTCATATAAATTGTTTTGTTTTGAAAGTAATCAAGGTGATTCTATCATTATTTTATGTAATTTAATATATATTTGTGAATTGCCATATATTTGCTATTTTAAAGATTAAATATATTACTACTTGAATGCTCAGTAGAACTATTTTCTATACTATTATTAATATACATAATGAACTACATTTTTGTATATAGAACTAAAAGCATAATTATATATATATATTTACATTAAACAACAACAACTAGAAACATATAATGAGTAAATATCAACTGAAATGAAAGACATAAACTATTTTCAAAGCATGAAATATATATATCATGAAAACAAATAATAATAAAAATGTATAGAAGAATACTTTACGAAAAATAATAATATTAAAAGAAGGAAAACATGATATATACAATATATACCCATTATTTATAAATATCAACTATTATATATATATATATATATATATATATATATATATATATATATATATATATATATATTTAATTGTTTGGAGGTATATACACTCCATTTTGACTATTAACAGTATCTTTTGAGACTGAATATGCACATTTGGGTTGATTCTTTGATATCTGAATACGTGTAGCAAGACCTATATGCTCAAAGATTTCTTTCATTTTCATTGGATAATCTAGATGGCCGTTAACAATTTGAGAGAGATTATAGTTTTCAATTCCATCAACAGGGATTGACTGCATTCCACAAGACGTAGCTTGGAAGGATTCTATTCGATGAAAATAATACAGTAACCAATCATTTTGCGTATATCCGTTAATAACACGATTACATACAACAGCTCTGATTTGTTTCCATTCTTTTTCTGATACTTGTGCTGGTAAACCTAATAAAACTGCATCATATATTATACCTCGTTTATTCTGTTTATAGAGTTCCAATAAGCATGAATAGATCATTAAAGACCCTAGTGAATATCCATATAAAGAAACACATTTATTATTCTCCATAATAATATGAGCTAATACAATCCCTCCACTTTGAGCGCGGTTTCTTGCTGAAGACCAGGGATTATCAAGAACAGAAAGAGGAGTTAGTATTTGAAGAGGTAAAGCAATCACTAATGCATTCTGAAATATTAACTGTTGGGAGAGATTTAACATTATTGACTTTTGAACGGTCTGGATCTATATATATATATATATATATATATTCAATAATACAATAGACATTCATAAAACTGAATATAATATAAATAGTTCAATAATATATAATCTATAATAGAATACAGTTGTGTCAAAGAATAAAGAATTGATTTTCTTCAAAAGATCTTTCTCCCATTCTAATAAGTATACATCACCATATTTACATTCATTCTTCCACCTAGGGGATATCATATATAATAAGTATAGATGTATTATAAGTATAGTATTAGTATTATAATAATATGAATATAATATGCATAATAGAAGGTAAATAATAAAATAATAAGTATAATAAGTATAGTATTAGTATTATATTGGTAAATAAAATATATATAATTATACCAGGGATACTGTTCCGAGATCCCCCACACAATATCTTGCGAGAAACCATCATCCAACCATCCTGGAACACAAATAATGTCATTTAAACGATGCGAAACGGATAAATCCTTAATTGATATATCTTCTATATCTTTCAAACGATTTTTCATTTTTATTCTATATATATATATATATATAAAGAGTATATAAATGTATATAGTTTTTAATAAAATAGATTAGTATAAGGATTACTAAATATATAGTGAAATAAAATGAATATCAGTTATATCATATCCCTACCCTCCATAGCTGGCTCCCCCTATCGTCAGAGTATTAAATAGCACGCTCATCCCAACAGTTGTTGTTGCCAAATATGTTCCTGTTGCTGTATATATAGTTATATAATATTGTAATAATAGTATATGAATACTCTATATATATATAATTATAATGATGTACCTGCTAATGAGCTACCAATAATGGCGCCAACAGACCCTCCAATGGCGGTAAAAGCAGTCCCTACGGTAGCAAATCCAATAGCTAGTGCTGGTGCAATAATAGGGGCTATATATATATATATATATATATATATATATATATATATATATATATATATATATAATAGATATTAATAATATACTAGCTAAACCAGCAATAGCACCTATTCCAGCAACTAAACCAATCTTTAACCATTTACTCTTCTTCTATATATATATTATATATATTATTATATAAATTATTATATATATTATATATATATTACTTTTAATTTTAGTTTTTGTTGTTCAATTTCATGGTTATTTAATGCAGTATATAATTCTAAAACTGTCTCCGATAAACGAACTTCAAACTCATAGATAGATACTCTGGATATCTATATAATATTAATAATAATAATAAAAATATTTATTAAAATAAAGAAATATCATTAATTAACATAATTGATATAAACATATACATTATTTATATAATATTGTATATAATAAATATATATATATGTATATATACCATATAAGTTTCGGCTAGTTTCATAATCATATGTCTATATATACTTATATATTTATTATCAAGAACACCACACAATAGTAATTCACCAATAATATTAAATGGCCTTTCGATTGGAGGACCACTATAATAATAATAATAATAATAATAATAATAATAATAATAATAATAATAATAATAATAATAATAATAATAATAATAATAATAATAATAATAATAATAATAATAATAATAATAATAATAATAATAATAATAATAATAATAATAATAATAATAATAATAATAATAATAATAATAATAATAATAATAATAGTATATATATATATAACACAATGAATAAAACACTAAACTTTAAATAATTCATATATATATATATATATATATATATATATATATATATATATATATATATATATATATATATATATATATATATATACAAATGTGAGTAGTATATAGGTGTACAGAGTCCTTCATTTAATAAATCTGTGATCTATTATAAGAATAAATATAAAAAAAGCAAAAAAAAAAATGAAATGTATAAACTACAAATAAAAATACTTCTTCTGTTGATTCAGGTGATAATTGCAAGTATACGGACAACGTTCTTTTTGCGATGATTCTTATCAAACCAGAGTCATCATTCTTATAGTTTTCCCATAATAAACATGACAATACAACCTTTCCTAATATAAATCTTTGAGATTCCTGAAGCATAGAAATATGTGTATGTGGTTCATCTTTCGGAGAGAGAGCCTGAGTCGGTGTGTCACTCTCATTTAAAGAAGATTGAGACGAATTACCATTATCTTTATCAAGTCTAAGAATAATAATAATAAAATAGTATGTAAATGATACCCTGTATTTGTTGATGAGTTTAAAAAGTCTATATATGATAGTTATCACAACGAAGATACATACAATTGGATAATTCAACTAAAGCTTCATGAGGAAATTCACTTTCTGTTGAAGTAGTCATCAAAATTCAATTTTTCAGTCTATTTTATCGATTTATATATGAATAAAATATGAATGTTCTTTATTGAAAATAATCGTTTTTTTGCCGAAATTTGCCAAAAACTGTATATGGATAAATCTCCCGGTATTTCAGGGTTTGCCATAGAATACCCAGGGTAGAGATACTACCCTAGAAGGTTTTTGTTATACGCCTTGAGCTTCCAGAAATTCCTTTAAACTGGCTCTTTTTAAAATTTTGAACCTCAACAGAGTCTTTGTGGCTAACGCTGATTTTTTTTAAGACAAAACTAAACATACTTTTTAGTTCAATTTTCAGTTTACACTCTACATTTCATTTTTAAAATTGTATATGAGTTTATTTTACTTTTATGAACTCAAATATAAATTTTTAAAATTATTTTTTATTGTATTAGTCTCATTTGAGCCTTGTTTATATAGTTAAAGTATTTTTTAGTAAAATATATGAAAAATATTTTTGTTTATTGAATTATATAGATAATAAGGAGAAACAGTATTCATTAAGTAACATGATCAGCATACAATAGTTATTTATAGTGAATCTAAATAAATTATTAGTAGATTATGCTATATAAATAGTAATCATGTTTTTCCATTTTCATTAAATCGGTCTCTTATTCTTCAATCGTACTCTAATCCATATTTAGAAGAAAAAAGAAAAGTGATTACAATAGCATTTTTTACGTTTTCTTCTCAATTTGACTTTATAAAGTTTATCCCATAAGATAATATATATTTTCATTTTTTGTGTATTCTATTAAATCAGGATTATATTATAGATTCATTTATTATAGAATCAATTATATTTTATTATGTCTCAACTATTAATTATAGCATATTATAAAAGTATGAAATGCGTATATAGAGAGATGTAAAGTATAAATAATTCATAATAATTGTAAATGATTCGAATAAAAGAGAATTAATGCACAATAAGTGAAAATGTGATCGTTAGTAGAATCTATGATATATAGTTGCTTATAAAGTTATTTTTCATGATAAACCATGCTAGTCTGAAAGATACTAAAAGTATTTCACAGAATATGATGATTTTTAAGTATCTACAATTGCTGATTTCATTGTATCATTGAATACTAAAAAACACTTGTAGTTGATCTAAAATAGTATTATTAAAAATAATTTAGATTAAATGAGAAATTACCTTTAAATCGGTACTTAAAAAGTAGTTCAACTCTGTTATCTTTTTATTTATATACGTATAATAATAAGCATTATCATAATGTAAAAAACAATAAATTTGAAAATATTTTGTTAGTCATGTAATCAAATGAAATTGTTTTTTAAAGTTTTTTTGTATGATTTACATAAATATATATATTTGATAAACAAAATGTATTCAATTTTAAAAGAGATATAAGCAAAATAAAAACCTAGTGATATATTCATAACAGTTTTTGGCAAATCTCTAACCCCAATCAACTATCAAAATATTTTTTACATAAAAAACAATATATATATTTATTTTTCTATTTGAGAGCATTTATTTGAATAATAATGAATTGGATTTTCAAGAACTTGTTGAATGGAATCAGTATCAGTCTCTAATATACATTTATTGATTACACGTACTATAAAAACATATATCTTATGATTATTTTACATTAAAATATATAAAAACATATATCTTATAATGATTTTACATTAAAATATATATATATATATATACATAATGCTTCATTTTCTAAAGCTGCAGCAACACGTTCTTTGTCATTGAATTGTCTATTTACTAAATATAGGATATATATAGTAAATTATCACTTAATAAAGTTAACTAGAGTATAATAGAGTAGCTACAGTATAATGAACAATAATAAAGATATATTTATAATCATATATAATAATTATTTAATAAATATAATAATAAGTATAATTATAAATATAATAATGCTATAATAAACAAAATAATGCTATAATATATTAAAAAATAAAAAAATATACAAGCATCTTCAGATTCATGAGATCCTGGAACAACGAGGACTTTATATTTCATTCGAGGAGGTAAAGATCTCATTAGTTTTGTTCGAATACATAAACCAATAACAGCAGATTGTCTATATATATATATATATATATTGTAATTAATAAAAAATAAAGTAAAAATATATATATAATTTACGTGCAATTAGGTATCGTTGGATTGAAAAATATGACAATAGAATTATTTTTATCATCAACTTTAATGTTTTTTAATTGAATAACATATAATTGTTCTAAAGACACAGGATGTTCAGGATCCTTGATTGTTCTGATTAATTCAAATATTTCTAAAGGATCAATAGGATCTCGTATTCTATCATCATGAAGTTGATTCTTTCTCGAAGTCTAATTTACTAGAATGAAAAACGTTATAAAACTACTTGTGACTTCTCATAGACAATAGGTGCTGAATTATCTTTACTCATCATATAATAATAGATTAAATATAATAAGAAATGAGTAGAAGAAAAGAATACGAAATTTGCCAGCAAATGTTATATGCAAATAGAAACGGAAACAAAGAGAAACTTCAAAGACAGTTTTCAACACTTTTCAGAATAATTGATCAATTTTTTTTCATTTTTTTACTTGTGTCAAATTCTTATTGATTAAAGAGTTATATTCATTAATTATTTTTTATATCCAAATGCAACATACAGTGCCAACAGAATTAGAATGTCCTATTTGTATGGAAAACATAACAAAAGACAATTATATAGAATATAGAATATCTGAAAGTATTTATTTAAACATATTTTATAGTTTATATTTTAAAAAATTCTGTAGATAGTCCGTGGATTCCTTGTCAAGCTTGTGATGATTGTATTGAAATTATACGATCTGGAGCTATGAAGCGTTATCTTCATGATTTACTTCATGCAGATTGTAGACGTTCCCAACTTCGAGTTCTTCATAAAGGTCCTCCATATTATTTAGATGTATATATATATATATATATATATTTTGGTATTCATTTGAATATATAAAACATATACTATTATTCAAAACTATTATTATTGCTTATATAGATGTCTGAGGTATTTCCTAATTTAGAATCATGTCCTATAAAAGAAATATGGCATAGTAAAAATGATACTATCACTTCTGGTAAAGTTGATGTATATATATATATATATATTATATTATATTATTTTATTTATTTCTTACATAAATAACAAATATATATTTATAGGATGCATTAGAAGAAAATGAAAGAAAAGAATTTATTGAAAAATATACATTATTAATTGAAACATCCGATGATAATCAAATTGTCAAAGAAACTGATGAAACTAATTAAAGTTATATATATATATATATGTTTCTTTATATAGTATGTATTTGCTATATAGCTGTTTCTGTCATAACAGTCTTTTTATTTGTTTGTTCAAAGGTAATGTGAAGTTTTAGTAATTATAAGGACAAGGAGAATAATGGAGGAGGATAATACACATACTAAAATGCCAAGAGTTTGATAGAGAGAATTTTTACTATTCATTTTCATTTTTTTTTAAAGGGTTATTTAATTCATTTGTATCTTAATAAACATTTGTATAACAAAACGAAGACACATATATAACATGTAAAAAGTAAGTAATAATAATAATGAATGTTACAATGGGGTGAATCAGTGTTTGTAGCATACTCACTAAGTATGATTACCTAGATAAGTTAATTAGAATACTATATAACATAAATTGATATAATAAAAATTTATATAGTTAAAAAAATATATTTATATACATTCTTCTTGTGAAAATGACGATGAGCAATAATAATATATATATCTTATACCAATAAACCTATATATGTATTAAAATATGATAATTAATGTAATAAGATAGAAAAGAATATACCATTTAAAAAAAATGAATGATGAGAGTTCAACTTTTTTCACCTTCAATGCTCATCTATATATAATGGTGATTAGATCTTTTAATAATAATAAAAGTAGCAGTAATAATAATAATAAAAATAATAATAATAATATATATATCTAAGACCTATAAAAATATAATTAGGTCTATTTAAAAAAGGGTAAAAATAAGAAATGTTGATAGATAGATACTATTTTATCTAAATTCTATTAAATCACGAATCATTACAACCTATAAAAAAAAATAGAATATGAAAAAATATATAAGCATACAATGAGCTAACTTTATATATTTAACTCTAGGATACTGTCAAGTGGATTATTTTTCATAAATATACTATATCATGGTTCATACATTATGTAAATGAACTTTTAAACAGAAAAGAGGAGAATGAATTGTTTGTCAAGAATAATAGTTTTCTTAAATAAGATATATGCAATAGTAAGTTATTTACTACATTTTAAATATATATTTTGACAAGAAAATATTATAATAAAGAAAGATCATGGGAATCACGAAAATCTTATGTAGAAAACAAATTAAAATTCTTTTCTATTTCGTTATTAATAATTTACGAGTCCTATGTATACCAGTAAACTGACTATTAAGAAATATATACTAATAAGTAACTATGAATGAAAAATAATTTAATGTTAATGGGACACTTAATGCTCTGTAATTGTAGATTTAACTCTCTATTGAATGAATACATATAATTAAACTCATTTTTGATAATTCATTAGATTAATGAATTTACTTTAACAATAATTTGGAATATTTTGGTAAATGTAAGTCTTTTTAAATTATGTGTAGTGTATACGTTTTTGCATTTATTTTTTTGTGACACTTTAAAAATAAGATAATTTCCAATTTTATTTTTTTTCCCCATTATCATTATTCATTATGTTCATTATGGTAAGTCACCTTACTTACTTGAATTGATAAAGGTTTCATTACTGATCTACCATCTCTAGGAATTAATTTCGTTCTGAATATATAATTTTTGTGGTTATATCATAAATTCTAAACCAAATCAGAAATAACAATTAATATCAAATAATACAGTTAATAAAATTAAATGAGCAACATAAAAAAATGTCGATTTGTTACAATATTTTAAGTTTATTGTGTAAATAGAGCAATTTAAAATAAATAGCAAACGTATGTAGTAACAACAAAAAAAGTGAAAAATATATATTTAGAATCCAAGGACTTTTAAAAGTTTGGAAAACTTCTATATTAATTATGAAACAAGAGAGTCTGTGTTGTAATACTATTCAAGTATATACATAACTATAAAGAATGATAGATAAATGTTTCTTAAATGAAAGGAAATAAGAAATAAAAGAATATACTGTATAGGATAATAATGAATAAACACTTGTAAAGATTATTAAAAAAAAAATGAATAAGAAAAATGGAAAAAAAAAATAGAATAAAAAAATCCAAATAAAATGAGAAATAGAATAAAAATAAAATCAATATGAATATTTAAAATAGTATATGGTTAATAATTATATGAAATATATAAGTTTTTGACAATAAAATAAATAAAAAATTAGTGTATAATAAATATAAACGAAGTGAAAAATAAATGTAAATATATATATGAATATAATAGTATTCATTTTTTAAAGATAATGAAGTTGATAAATAATATAAGTAAATAATATAAGAATAGTTTAATAAATATTACTAATAAGAATATCAAAATGATTTATTGATAAGGATAGAAATAATGTATATATGTATAAATATAATTCAGTTAAACAAGAATAAAGTGTTGTATTATAAATAAATAAAAATAAAAAATAAAAATAAATTAATAATAAGATTATTTTAAATATCAAATAATTTCTTCTTAAATAAATAATATTCTATATATAATATACAAATAAAAAAAAGAAATGAAATTAGTTTGTACACACAAAAAAAAGAAGATATATATAAAATATATATTGAAATAATAGAATAATGAAGAGAAAAATAAGTATAATAATAATAATATATATATATATATATATATATATATTCCTTATAAATCTAAATTATTACCATCTAAGCTTAATGGTGGAATATTATCAAAATAATCATCATCATCTGTATTGTTATTTATATTATTATTTATAGTATTACTAATATTACTTCTATAACCATTCATATTATTATTCATATTATTATTATTCATATTATAATTATTATATTTGTTATCATTAGTATAATTATTATTAGTATATTGAGGACTAAAAGTAGTACTAGGAGGAGGTGACCATCGTGATGAATGTACATATGGTGAATTTCTATTAATAGTAGTATAGTTATTTATATTCATAGTATTATTAGAGGGTTTTTGTTTAGTAGAAGTATTATTTGTATTTAGAGTAAAAGAGGTATCTGAAGAATGGCTACTATATGCAGATAATGTTGGCGACATTAATTTTGAATAATGATAACTAAATACTGATTTTGAACCATCTAATGTTTCTTTTACACTATCATTAAATGAATTATATGTATCTTTCTTGGTATGTTGATAATTCTGATTAGGAATAGAATTAATAGAATAATCACGTTTACTAGTCATACTATTTGGAGAGAATTGATTTGATAACATAGGTGCCATTTGTTGTTTATATATAGTATTTGGACTACTATTAGTAGAAGAGGAATGATAATAGGTTTGACTACTTGTATAATTATATGTATTTTTAGTTTTATTATCATAAGAAGATTGAAAATGTTCAGGAGATGAAGAAGAAGCAATAGTATGAGACGATAGAACAGGTATATTTCCTTTAGGAGTAATTTTATTCGAAATACTAGATTTTGAGATAAAATGATTCTCTGGAGTAGAATCAGTAGAAGAAGGAACACTTGAGGGTGTACTAGAAGGAACACTACTTGAACCACTATTATATAAATTATTATTTATAGAATTACGTTTATTAGAATTATTTTTAGAAACAGTATTTGTATTCATAAATAAAGTAGAAACTACTGTAGCACTTTTTACACTATTCTTAAACATATTTCGTGATGATATATTTCCTTTTTTCGAGTAAAAAGGAGATTGTAATGAAGTATTCTTTATGGCAGGAGGTGAATCATATTGGCTTGATGGAGATGAGAAAACACTATTATTAGGTATATTATTATTATTATTATTATTATTATTATTATTATTATTATTATTATTATTATTATTATTATTAATTGGAAGCTTATTTCCACTTAAACTCTCTGGACTACAATTAGAAAATGGAGAATCCGAATCTGCGAGAGAAAGTGGAGGATAGGAAGGGATAGGAAGAGGAGGAGTGAAAGTATTACTATTATTAGCAATATTATTATTATTATTATTATTATTATTATTATTATTATTATTATTATTATTATTATTATTATTATTATTATTATTATTATTATTATTATTATTATTACTCTTATTTATAGAATAAACAGAGGTTATACTTTGCATAGAATTCTTTCGTGGATTGTGAGAAAAATTAGTAGTAGATTCAGAATCCGAAATAGTTATTTTCCGTGGGAATAAATAGGATGGAGGTTGTACTTCAGGAAGTGGCCTTAAATGAAGAACATTCTTCTCCCAATCAGGAGTAGTATATTTCTTATCTGATTTCTTAGAATCTGCTGTATAAATAACATTTGGAGATGGCTTTGAATTCCATCTATTTGGAATAGGAGGATTATATACAGATTGTTCTTTAGGAGATAAAGACTCAATATTTTCTTTATTGATTACCATATTATTATTATTATACTCATTATTATTATACTCATTATTATTAAAAATATTATTATTATTATTATACTTATTATTATATTTATTATTACTATTATTACTACCATCATTACTATTATTATTATTATTATTATTATTATTATTATTATCATTTTCTTCCTCTTCCTCTTCCTCTTCTTCTTCTTCTTCACTATCAGTAGAAGGAGTAGATAATTCTGGATTTAAATATTCAGAGAGTTCTAATTGTAACGCAGGATCTGCCACAATCTGAGGATATGCTTTTGTTGTTGGTCTATATAAATATGATATAAATATAAATATAAATATAAATAAAAATAAAAATAAAAATAAAAATAAAAATAAAAATAAAAATAACAATAACAATAACAATAAAAATAGAAATAAAAAAATAAAATAAAATAAAAATAAAATAAATATAAAAATATATTCACTGACTAATTAAACAAATATGAATTAAAAAAAAAATAATAGTAAAGTAATATTCTATATTAATGAAAAGAAATGAAATATATACTTATATCGTTCTTGTTTCGTTTTTTTATGTTTCCCACAACAACAAAGACAAATACTTAGTATTAATACAAAAAGAATAATTCCACCTATAATAAAATACATTAAATAATAATTTTCTAAAGAATTAATAATTTCAAATGTAAAAGAACAAGAACCTTGAGAATTGACTACTTCGATAATAATATGATCACGATATATAATATCACTATGAATTGTATAATTATTAATTAATTGAAAATAATTATATTTTTGATTAATATATATAGCTGTAACAATTCCAGTATAATTAAAAGTTACAGTATATCCTTTAGAATCTGATATAATTTCAAGTTCTTCTTCACATACAGGTTTTTGTAATATACAATAAGTAATATTTGTAGTCCATTGTTTATTCATACAATAAGAATCATAATTACCTATATAATAAGAAGGACATTGTCTTACTTGCATTTGACCATTTATTCCTGGATATATATTAAGTAGAGGAGTTGACGGACATAATAATGGTTGATTAATAGTTAATAAATGAATAGATTGTATTAATGGTGAATTATAATATTCATAGGGATAATCAGAATGGCCATAAATTATACGAATTATTAATATATAATATGTATATCCGTTATATATAGTTGCAGGAAAATATCGTTTATTTATTCCTGTTTGTAAATAATTACTTGCTATTTTTTCTTTATATATTTCTACATAATATATACCATCTTGACTACCTTGTATAGTAATATGATATTCTAATGGCTTTGAACCTTTTCTATATTCTATACTATATCCATTAACTTCTGTATTCTCATTAAATGGCATATGATATGAATAATATTCTAAAACATATTCTGTTTTTAAGGAACTTGTTTCTGCTAATCGAGAGACTAATTTCATTGGATAATCTGATCGGTAATAAGATACTTCAACATCTATAGAGTTAAAAAGAGAATAAATAAGAGAAAAAATTATTATTATTTGAATTATTTTTGAATAATAATAAATATAATAAACTAATAAATATAATAATAAATATAATAAAATAATAATAATAATAATAATAATAAATATAATAATAATATATATATATAATACTATCGGGTATATTTTCATAAAGAGTATATTTCATTTGATCAAAGGATAAAGTATAATGATTTGAATTCGAAATAAATGTATATAATTGACAAGAAGAAGATTGTATATATCGTTCTATATATATAGAAGCAGTTCTTATTATACATTCAGTATTCTTTATATCTTTATTACGTGTATCTTTAAATATAATTAATTTATTCATATATATAGTAATAGAATCACATAATGGATATTGTATATATAATATTCTATAATTATTTCCTTGTGTTTCTACTCGTAGAGATAATGTAAATGATTGACGTATATATATATATTGAGAAGAAGTCGGAACAGAAGATAAAGATAAAGTTCGCCATGAAATAGAATCCCATTTTGTGGGTGGAATCGCATATTTAGTTGAATGCAAAGAATGTTTTATAGGAAAAGTAGTAGAAGAAGATTCTGTTTCATTTTTAATATATGTATTAATATATGTATTAATATATGTATTAATATATGTATGATTATGAATAATATTCCGTAGTTTATGTTTATATTCATGAATCATTTTGTTTAGAGTTACATAATTAATTAAATACCATTTATCATCTAGTGGTATATCTGTATTATATACAGTAATAGAAGTAGAAGACATCAATAAGGAATCAACTATATTAATAGAGTATAAAATAGTATATAATGTATAATTGATTATATAAAGATATTTTAATTTAAAATATTATTAAGAAAATATAATATATATATATATATATATATATATATATATATATATATATATATATATATATATATATATATATATATATATATATACAAGGAGGGATGAGAGTGACTGAATTAGTCTGATAATCACTTTCAGAAGGTATATATGTAAAAGGTCGAATAAGAGCCGGTCCTTCGAAATAGAGGAATGTATCGTTATGGCGAGACGGATTGGTGAGAACTATAGTCATATAATATAAGAATACAAATATAATAAATATTAAGATAAATAATAAATATAACATAATAATATAATAATAAATAAATAATAATAAATAAAAAATAATAAATAATAAATAATAAATAATAAAATAATAAAATAATAAATAATAAATAATAAATAATAAATAATAAATAATATAAATAATAAAATAATAAAATAATAAAATAATAAAATAATAAAATAATAAAATAATAAAGAATAGCATACCAAAAGATTCTTTATCAAAACTTAATTTACTATTAAATATTTGTTTTGATGTATATAAAGAACGAACACGTGAGTTCTTTTTAATTCGATCATCTTGTCCAATAACCGTGAATATACTGGTATCTCCATTAAATACATTAGACCATATACATTTATTTATATGTATTGTATTCGTATTATTAATATAATATACATTTAATAAGAAATTAATTTGTTTTTCTTCATATGCATATGCTAAGAATGAATATTGTTGCATAGAATTAGAAGAAAACATTCCTTGAATTGTATTCGTCATGGTTTGAATAGATATTGTATCTGGTAATATAATACCTCCATTTCTATGTATATATCGATATTCAAAAGGATATAATCCTGAAGTAAGTGGAATAGATTCTTCTTCATAACCATAATATAAAGTAATATCTTGATTAACAGGAGTAGAGAGAGATGTATACATATGATATGTATATAGAGACATATAAAACAAAGAAAATGGAGATGAAGGACAATTTATTGATGCTAAAAATATGATATATATATATATATTATAATGAAGTATTGATATATAATAACAAAAAAAAAATAAAAATAAAAACTAAATAAATATACAAATATAAATATAAATATATACTAATGAATTTAAAGATCCATGCATCAATATGTAATATAGGAATAATAAACGACAATTCATGTTTATAAATATTTTTATTTTCTAAAATAAATTCTTGAAATGGTGTTGATTGACCGTTATAAGAATAGAGGGTTTGTAACGTATATGTACATGCTGAAGGAATAGAAGAATAAGCATAAACAAGAGTCATATAATTTATATATAATGTACTATGGAATATAAAATTTAATGAATTTAGTTATAAATAATAATAAATAGAATAATAAATAGAATAATAATAGAATAATAAATATAATAATAAACATAATAAAATATAATAATAAATATAATAATAATATAATAATAAATAGAATAAATAGAATAATAATAGAATAATAATAGAATAATAAATATAATAATAAATAGAATAAATAGAATAAACATAATATATCTATATACGAGAAATGTTTATTTATCCAATGATATTCAAAGTTACCCGTATATACTTTAGAATCAGTATATATAGAGGAATGAATAGAAGTAGGAGATATAATACCATGAGGAGAAGAAGAAGGATACATAATAATAGGAGAAATAGACTCAGTAACTTGATTATTTAGTGTATAAATAGACGAGGAAGAAGAGAAGGAATTATTATGAATTCCCGTGGGAATATGTGTTTCTTGATTTATAGAAGAAGATGAAAGATTTGAGTTTGTAGCTACAGTAACAATATTATAGAGGACAGAGAAATCCATAAATAAATGACAAGATGTATGACCATAGGGAAGAACAATAAAGCGGAAATCAGGCAGGCTGAAAGACTCTGAATCTAAATTTACAAATGCAATTGAAAAATCACTTAATTGAGTTGAAGAAATATATTGAATACGATAAGAAGTACTATATATATTTATATATATTGTAAATTTTTATGTATATATAATATAAATATATAATATATATAATATAAATATATAATATAAATAATATAAATATATAATATAACTATATATATAGCAGCATTGTTTTGTATAATAATAATAATAATAAAATATATATTAATAGTAAATAATTATACCTATTATTATCTTCATTATATAAATAAGGATTATATATAAGTTGATGATTCACATAAATAATAAATTTAGTAGTCGTTTCTGTAGAGAGAATAAGAAAATCATGTTCTTTACTATAATCCCAGTCATGTTCGTACATATTATGAATAGTATTTGTAACTATATAACTTGCATGAAATGTATCTTTTGTAATGATATCCCCGTGGGAAACAGGTGTATAACTCGAGATTTGAGGAGAAAATACTTCGGGGATAGGGTTAAACTGATCTACTGCAATAGAAGCATAGGAAAATGAACTAATGTAGTTTGAAACTATATATGTATATATAAGTAGGATTCTATATGAGTATCCAAAAGATAATAGTATATATAGAAGAAGAAAAGTATATATAAATATATATGTATATACATGAGAAATCTAAATAAACAGGTGATGAAGGATAGAATTCCCCGCGGTAATATGTCATAGAATCATAGATAATTTCAAATAATATATATATATCATCATCAGCTTCAGGATATTCTTTTCTATATATATATATATATATATATAATAAATAATAAATAATAAATAATATATAATAAATAATAAATAATAAATAATATATATATAATAAATATAATAATAAAAACAAAAAAAATCTAATTTACTTGATTATTTTCTGAATTCTGATGAATTGTTCTGAAATACAAAAACAGTGTTTCGTATTACTATGTTGAGTGGTGATAGGAATATTTCCAATAATAGTACCTAGTTGTGTATATAGTTGAAGATAATGTGTATTATAATGTCCTTCTAATATATGAATACATGCAACATGTTCTTCAGAAGAACAAGATTGACAATTTATTTGTATATATGTATTTATAGGATTATTATCACCTGTTCTAGTAACATAAAAATTAGTATTCATATTGTAAGAACAATCTACTAATAAAGCACCTGTATCTTCTATTAATGTTATTCCTTGTATAGGATTAACCATAGAATAAGTTATAGAAGTACCACCATGTATTGTTGGATATAAATAATAAATACTATTTGTTATATATCCTTCAGAAGGAGATACATACTGAAATATATGTATTTTCGAAGTAGAACAACTATGAAATATAATCTCACTTATACATATAGTAGTATAAGAAGAAGAAGAAGAGTTTTCATTAGTAAATAAATGAAATCGATAATATTGATAACTTTTTATATTTGAAGATAATATATATTCATTCTTATTATTAAACCAAGTATATTGATCATATCGAACATCTAAATAATCCCAGTCAACTTGATTATTACTTCCCGCCAAAATCCATTGGTGGGGAGAACTATCTACATTATTACATGCAACTATAGTATAATTACTAACATATTCGATTCTATAAATAGGATAATTATAGATAAATAATTGAAATATAGAATTAATTAAATTATATATATATGTGTTAACAAAATAAATATATATACGCATTTGCGTCAATAATAATATAAGCTGAAGAATTTGCAATTAATTGAATTTGAAAAGATGTATCTAAAGTTGCATCAATAATATGTGTTAAATCGTTTTCATTAAGAATAGAAGAAGAAGGAGTATTAATAGTAATATCTGCGACACAAGGAAATATAGAACGACAATTAGTAAGAGGAGATATACCAAAGGAAATAGAAAAGAAAGAAGAAGAAGACATATCATGTATATGAATAAATATACGATTTCGAAGATTATAATGAAATAAACTACCTACAAGTCTAGAGATAAGAATATATATATATATATAGTATTATTATTATATATAATAATATATAAAATAGAATAATATTAAAAAACGTTTTATTTGTAAAATAATAATATATAAAAATATAGAATACTAATAAATAAACACAATAAATATAATAAACAAAATTTAATAATAAATATAATAAACAAAGTTTAATAATAAATATAATAAACAAAACTAATAATAAATATAATAAATATAATAAACAAAATTTTATAATAAATATAATAAACAAAATAATACTCTTTGAATGTAGGTTGAGTAGTAGTTGTTCTTGTTAATATAGGAGTACCATCAATATATATAGTATAAAAGAAATTGGTATTCATACTCATTACAAATAAGCCATTATTAAATACATAGTCAGTTATAATAAGTGTATATCTTAAATAATAATTCTATATAACAATATTATAAATAATTAATATATAAATATACTTTATTACCGCGCATACTTCGAATATCTTTATTTTTATTCCAATGTGATTCATCGTTATCTGTAAGCCATATATCTGTTTGTAGATCAGATATATAATATTCATCTGCATATGATGAAGATATAATCCAATCATCACCTTTAAATCCAACTACATTTGAATAATATGGTTGCATATCTGATCTTTGTATCAAGCAAGATATCAGTCTTTTCTCAACATAGACAGCAATATATGTATCAATATTCCAATCAAGATCATAATAAGAAGAAGTCTTAATCAATGTAGATGACGTAGTTAGATTCTTGACAGTCAAGTCACCTGAATCTACATCACTACATACTTTATCATTTGAGAGAAATCCAGTATCATCATAGTAGTTAATCAAAGCATATTCTAAAGATGATCTTGTTGAATAATATTTTGCTAGGGTGAATCTCATATCTGGAAGTGCAGTTGGATTTGGACTATTCATGAAGCGAGTTTCTCCAAATACATTGAAGAAGAACAATAGAATCAACAAAATTATCTTTTTCATTGAAGTTCTGATACTTTATAACAAAGTATATATATTACACACTTTCAATAAATAAAGTTTATTCTTTTGAACTTATTGTTGTTGATTGAAAAATGACTTTAAAATAAAATGAAAAGAAAAAATTAATTTCGACTTTGAAAAGAGAAATAACCATGGTTATTATTCTAATCATGAGTTTGAAAAAGAAAAAACAGATTTGTTATTTTGTATTTGAATTATTATGAAAATTTCGGCTAGTTTTCATTCTTTTTCATTTTGAACTAAACATTCAAAGAAAAGAGAACTTCAGTTCTTTATATATAGAGTAGATCCTATTTATTTGTTATTTAATATATATATCTATATGTATATATTTGAAAACAGGATCTTAATTTAAAGTATAAAATAAGGTGTCGAAGAGAAACTATATATCAAAAGAATAAATACACTTTAAACAACAGAACTCAATAAGAATTCCTTAAACGATAAAAAAAAATAGTACTAAACATAACGAAAAACATTCAAAAGTTATAAAAATATATTGTTATATATATATGTATGATTTGGTTATTCAAATTAAAAATCAGTACATCTTCCTTTTCTTTCCCAATCTCCAAAACGAGTTGGTTCAGCACCTTCTAAGCAACCACGTGGAGGATTCCATTCACCTGTTTTAGGATCTTTCATTTCTACCCATTCATCATCTTCTAAATCAAATATATAATCTTTTTCTTTATCTTTTAAAAAATCAGCTTTAGCTTTTTCTCTACCTTTGCGTTCTGCTTCTTCAGCTATTTCCTTTAACTATAAAATGGAATCGTAATAAGAAAATTATTTTATTTAAATTATGATACACTTAATCATATACTCTTTTTTGAGCAGCAGCTTTCTTTTTGCCTACATCTGTACTGACAAAGTCATCATCCTATAAGATATAAACATAAGATATACAACACTTGATAGGAGGAACTAAAAACATATAAAATACATTAGTTTCAGGTTCAGTAACAAGTGATTTGTAGAATGAAGTGGTATTTCTTACAGCAAGAATAGATGTCTTGCCATTATGAATGGCAACAGAGTATATTCTTGATAACATTATATTTGGATATTATGGTATAATAAAAATATTCTAAATTATAGAAATAAAAAGAAGAAACGAATATGTCGTATTCCCATGAAATTATGTAGAAGAAGCCGTGAAATTTTGATTCAATTCATTTTCAATTGTTCGCAATACTTTTTCTATGATAAAGAAAAAGAAAGATCCTTCTTCGTATATTTTAGAGGTTTGTGATATGTATGATATAAGTGAAATGTGTGGAAGGGTGATTTCGAAAAGAAAATATAATTGAGATGGGTGTAGTTGAAGTGTTGTTTATGATATAAATATTTTAAAAAGGAATAAATTCAACAAACTAGAAATAAGATTAACAATTTAAAAAAGCAATTAATAAAGGATAAATAAAAAAAATGTGAATTTAATTAACAATAGTTAACATATAAATGATGATTATACTTGAGAAGGAGAATCAGGTGTTTCAGTAGTAGAAGTAGATGCAGAAGAATCAGAGTCAGATTCAGATTGTTCTCCAATTTCTTCAGCAACAGTTTCAAGATTTTTGCTATACATACGAGGGAAGAGTGTATCTAATTGTTCTATATAAATAGCACGTTAAATAATAATAATAAGGAATTCTATATCTATATATAAGAAAATCTATATACCTGTTATGCATCGAACAATATCAACTCTATGAGAATTAACACCTATTGACTATAAATATAATATATATATAGATTATAATAGAATGAAGAAAACAACATAAACAAGAATAGAAATAGTAAAAATATTATATATATATATGGATTATAATAGAATGAAGAAAACAAAAAAACAATGAATAGAAATAGTAAAAAAAAATTATTATAATTATTTAGAGAATATACTTTAAGATATTCATAAAAAGCATCACGATGTTCTTGACAAGTCATGCCAGTTTTATATAAGGAAAGAGCCTTACCAATCAATTGAAAAGTATTGGTAATCTATAGAAGACATAATGACTATTTTTTGTTCTTTTGTTGTAAATAAAATATTTTTAAGCAATATATATACAAGAAAATAGAAAATAACTTTAATAATAAAAAAATATATTAATAAAAAAATATATTTAAAAAAAAATAAAAAAGAAAAAATTATATACCGCATCTGGTCCTTCAGCAAGTTTTTGAATACCAACGGTACCAATTCCAGGGACAGTAGTAATAGATGGTTCAACGTCACCCGTGATGTAACTAATAAGAGTTTCATTATTTATAGTAGATTTCTGTGCGTTATATAAGTTTGACATGTTAGAATAATTCAAAAGAAGAGTATCTGTAAGTATTTATCTTTTATGAAAGAATAATAAATTCAAATTTTGTAAACTCTATCAAAAATAGATTCTTTTTCTGAATTCATCCAATTAACCAGGTTTATTATTAAAAAACAACTAGTAAACTGGATGTTTTTCATGATTATATCTTTTGGATACAGTTCAAAAGAACATTCGTTAATTCATTAAACAAATAAAAAACTGAAGTATTTTAAGAATAAATAAGTAAAAATTTGTTTTTCCTTTTTCTTAATAGAAAATTCAGAAAAAAAGTGCATTGTTCTGTGTATTAGACAAAAAAATGAGAAGAAATTTTTACTTCAATAAAAAATATGGCTTATTTCATTTTTTTGCTAGAAAAATAGAAATTTCTATGAAAGTATATGGAAATTATTTTTAATTAAATTGAGTAGAGAAGTTCATTGTGTTTCTATTCTGAGGTCTCAGAAATACGTTGTTGAGTTTGAATAACTGAATTTATGAAATAACAATGAATACTTATAAAGTTGATTGGGATTATTTAGATATTCTATTTACCAGACTCTCTAAGGAAGAGTTTATATATGTAGCAAGTATGAATTAAATAGTTTGAATATTAAAATATTAAAAAAATAATAGATCAAATGCATGTTCCGTTAGAAGATTCTATGATTCGTGTTGAGTGGATTCAAAAAGCAAAAGCATTATATGTATATATATGTATAACTAGTGTTTATTGAATTGATATTATGATATAATTATAAAATCTTTTATTTAGCCTGATGGACTGACGTTGGATCAAATAGCTGGATTGGAAATAGATCGTATGTTATAGTTTAGTAGTTATTTAATTGATTGCTTATTCAATATAAGTTTTAATTTATATTTTTTTTCTCTCATTTAGATGTTCAGAAGAATATGAATAAAAAGAATTGGTATGCTTATAAATTAAATGATTCGATAAGTTCAAGCAAACCAATTATTGATTCTGAGTATGTTATAGTTCGTTTTATTTATTAATTATATATAAATATTATAGGTATATTCGTTATTGTATTCAAAATGAATTAATTATGTTTTTTAACGTGGTATATATATATATGTTAATTCAATCCTTTATATTAAATAATATATATATATATGAACTATTTAATTATTTATTAAATTTTGAATATATATATATATATATATATATATATAGCATACTTATGTATGTTGGTATGAAGACGCATTATGGATACGACTTTCTTTCTTTGAAAATGACACCGGGAAAGTCTCTTATATACCTCAAGGAAATGACTCTATATATATTGTATATATTATTATGATTATGATTATTTTATTATTATTAACTTTGTTTTTGATAGATATAGTCGTTTTTTATTAATATTTTTTATATAATTATATAAATGATTTTTTATTTTGTATTTTTTATTTGTTTTTTTTTTCATATATATATATATATATATAGACACATATAGTAGGAAGTGATTTGATATTAAGTACAGAAATAAAAGAAGGATATAAACAATATATAGATCAATGTATATGTCTTGCTTTAGGGAGAAAATCGATGAATTTTGTTCAATTATCAGGCAATGATATTCGTATATTATTATTTATTTATTTATTTATTTATTTATTTATTATTATTATTATTTATTTATTTATTTATTTATTTATTTATTTAGAATCATTAGTTAATTTGATAAATAATAAGAAATGTGCTGGTGGTTTGTCAAGGTATATATATATAGAAATATCTTTATATAATAATAATTATTATAATAATTATATATATAGTTATAAGAATCAATATATGGAATCTCCGCCACTTGTCACAAAAGTAAAACATCATAATACTACTATACCAAATAATGTATGTATTTATAACATATATATATATATAGCATATATAATATATATATACATATACATAGTCATCAACAGTTATTATGGAAGATACGTCCGTTATATCAAATAATATAAAGAAAAGTAATTATATATTTGGTGAGGGAATTCCTGATTCTATTCAATCTATAAAATTCAATGTATATATTTATATATATACAAGTGTTATTTATTATAAATATTTTATTGTTCTATTATGTATATATCAAATAGATTTATTATATATATATATATTCTTTATATAATATATTATATTTTAAATATATATATATAGATCCATTCACATGTTCCTGAAGAAGAATCGAATGAATATGTTTCGATGGAAATCTCTATGAAAGGAAAAAAAGTATTACTATTAATAATATATATATATATATTATTCCATATATTTTTAATCAATATTTATTTATTATGTTTCTTTATATATATAGTATATTAAATGGATTAAAAGAATTTATATCACAAGGCTATGTTTCTGATCTTCCACAATTTGTATATTTATATATATTCGTTTTCTTTCAAATATACATATCATTTTATTTATATATATATATCTTTAAAAGAATTTTAAATCATTATTATTTACTATAGTTAAAAGATATTCCTGCAAATCCATCCAATCAATATACAATCAACTCATTACCATAGACATCATTCTCTTTTTTATTTGTTCTTCTTCTTGTTTTGAATTCTTCTTTTTCTTTTTTAATTTTTGTGTTATTTTTGCTCTTTTCTATCGTTAATCTTCTTTTTTATTTTCAAAATAATCAGTGTCATCTATTTCATTGTATTTTGCTTAGTTTAAAAAACATTTATACAAATAATTTGAAATTAGTTTTTGTTTTTAATCAATTTGAATAGTAATACCAATTCAACTCTATTATTAATTTAAAATTACATATATTCAAAGACTTCATAGGTAAAACAAATAAATTTGCGTTCATATTGGTGACTCCAAATAACTTGAATCACTAGATAATGTACTGAAACGATCGCGCTAGCATATACATACAATATTCCATATTTCTTTAATGAATAAACATGAATATTACCTTAAAATAAGGATAGAATAATGTATTTAATTTCTGTGTCATTTTTCTTTGGATTTTGTTTCTTCTACATCACCTGCGTTAACTATCAAACTTCCATTATGAATATTCTATTCAACATCCTAACCATTCTTTATCTATTTTTATTTACTCTATTTATACTTTATCTCTAAACATTAGTTTTTATTAATTAAACATTATAAAACATAAAAAAATGATAATTGATTTCAAATTAGTGATTGCGAAAAACGTGACTAACGATGAACACTATGCTTCCTCAAGTAAATACTCTGTGTGATCATGACAAAAACACTTTAAGAATTGAAGTCGGAGAACAAATGTTCGGTTTCATTAAAGACAATTTAAAAAAAAATATCAAACACAATATATGTGAATACACTTAAAAATAGATAAAATAAAGTTATAACGATATGACACTATCACTTTCATTATTAAAAAACACAACATATCTAAAAGATATAAAAAACAAATGAAAAATTGAAAACAGTCCAATATTGACCTATAAAACACATATGCTTTTCGAATAAATCATTGATTTGAGGTATATACACTATGACTGTCATCCCTATATTATGTATTTTCTTCTAAAGAAGCAAAACAAAAGTAAAAAATATATATATAGAAAAAAAGTAAACACTAAACACAAACAATAATAAAAGTCGTGAAATTTATCGGAAAAGTTCGGAGAATTACAAGATCCCCGTGGAAGAGAGTGAGGCAGATGTTTTTTTTTCCTTGTTTAATTTAATTTGAACAATAACAACACAACAATGCAGAAGAGTATTCAGTTACCTATAGATAATAAAAGACCTGGTATTAAAATACATAAAAATTGTCTTTTTAAATGTTAGGACCACGAAGAAGTACTTGTCCATGGTGTTTTCAATTGTCGTGTAAACACTGTAGATGCTTAGGTTATGAAGGATGTGACCACAAACCTGGTGAAATGTGTACTAGAACCAAATACAATCGTCGTTTGGTTTGTAACTCCTGTGAACGACACAAACTGGCTAAAAAGTATTCATTATATGTTTGTTTATGATTCTAGAACATTGTATTCATGAATATATCTTTTTCTGTAGAGATAAAAGTGTAGATGATTCCATGAGTATTATGACTGATAGTAAAACAGAGGCACCTATGTCTGAATCAGGATCAAGAACACCTGCACAAAGTAGTATTACTCCTATAAACAAACAAGACACTAATCATTTGGTTTCAACTCAACCACCTCGTTTATTTGAACCTGATAAATTAGACTTTCCACCTCCACAACTACCTGTTAAACCAGTATATGTTTGGCATAGTCTTCATTGTCTCTTTCTTTTATTTTTCTTCATTTTTTTAATATTCTAATTATTTTGTTTGTGTTTTTTATGATAAATAATGTGTTTTCTCTATTAGCAATCGTATATAAAAGATGAATCGAATACATATCCATCTGTACTATCAAAAGATGGACAGTTATTTAATTATGATGGAAGTGTGAAACTAGATCACAAACCAATGCTCACTCAAAAAGGAACTATTTTATCATTTGAAAATCTCAATGATGTATATAGATGCTTTTATTTGGTTTTTTCTATATTTTTTTAATATTATAATATAATTTATTTGAATTGATTTTTATAGATCTTACTTGATAATAAAAATGTCTCTCTCAATTCCATTGATACCTTAGAACGATTTAATGATTTTGATGTATATTTTTATACATTTATTTATATAATAACATCTTATTTTTATAGTTTACTCCTTTTGATCAAGAAATGGTATATAATAATAATAATAATAATAATAATAATAATAATAATAATAATAATAATAATAATAATAATAAAACTATTCGTTAATCATTTATTATATACTTTATAAATCACTATAATATATATATACTATTTCTATAGAATTATAGTAATTTCTCCTTATCCAGTAATATCATTCCTCCAGCGATCACTTCGAAACGTCCTTATCAATCAAATAGTTCTCTATATAATAATAGTTATGGAGCACTAAATACTATGGCTCAAAATGTTGCAGCACCTTTATATCCCGTGGGACAACCTACACAGAAAGGACAAAATGATGATATTACCATGAGAAACCAACATTCTTCAAGTATATATTTTATTTTATTTACAAATGTATTAATCTTTGAGGATAAAAAATATATAACTATGTTATGCTTTTTATATTGATTATTATTATTATTATTATTATTATTATTATTATTATTATTATTATTATTGTTATATTTATTATATATATATATATATATATATATATATATAGATCAGCCTTCACCTGCTACCAGAGTGGCTCCAGTTCTTCCAAATCCTAATAATTCCCACGGGAATCAGGATATTTATATATGTAATATTCCTGCTGCTATTCCTATTGTAGATAATATAGAACGATACGATTATATTCATATTAACGTCAAATACTGTAAATCACCTTTTGCGGTTATTCCTGTATATATATACTGTTTTATTATTATTATTATGTTTATTTTAGTTATTTTATACTATTTCTCTTATTTCTCTTATTTCCCTTATATTATTATTACTCTATTTATAATACTATTTCTACTCTACATACTTCCCTTAGGTGAATAAAGATATTGATACATTATCCTATATACGTCATTATATTGAAGAGAAACTATGGTCTGAATATCGTGATTTATCTTTTACATTTATAAGTCGTGACGGAGCAGATATATATCTATATCAAGAACCTTCAATTAAAGTTTTTGACCATGTTGTATATATATAGTTATAGTTTAAGTTATCATTATCTATATATTTTAATTTTTTTTTATAAATATTTTTTTTTATAATTTTATTATTTGCTCCTATTATAGTTTCCAGTATTGCTATTATTTATTTATATATATAGGTAGATGAAGAATGGACTCATCATACCTATTATAAGATTATATTACGTCATCACTTATTTATTAATATACATTATAATAATGAAGTATATAAATATATTATTATTATTATATATATATTTGATTTATTGATATGTCTATAGCAAGATAAACATAAACGTCGTCGATTATTAGAAGGTGATGATGATAGTAAGAATAATAATACAAATAATAAGAATGAAGAATTTAAGAATACATTTACCCACTTAGATGAAGAAAGCCAGTATTGGTGTGCTTGGAAGTTCTTTAATGATTATAATTATAATAGTTATAATGAGAAAGGAGAGAGTTTATTATATAAGAGTGTACAACGAGGGGATAGTACACTTTGCAATATTATGATCAAATATGGGGCAGATGTTAATTATGTGTATATATATATATTATATTTATATTATTTTTATTATTAGTATTGTTTTTATATTATATTATATACTATTATATATATAGTAATAATAAAGGAGAAACATTATTACATATTGCAGCAAAGAATAATAATAAATCGTTATGTATGTTGTTTCTCTCTCTTCTATGGAGACGTAGCGTTGTTTTAGGGGGATATCCAGATTTACGCAGATTAGATAAGAATAACCGCGAATGTGCAGATGTATGTACAGATAGTAAAATAAAAGAATTAATTAGAGCATGTACTGATAGGTATATATATATATATGTTATTATTATTATTATTATTATTATTATTATTATTATTATTATTATTATTATTATACAGATATAAAGTGGTCACTGTTCAAAATTTAACTGGAAAAGAAACATTACATGGTATATATATATATTAATGATATGTTACTATAATATATTAATGATATCTTTTATAATATATTAATGATATCTTTTATAATATATTAATAATATCTTCTATAATATATTAATGATATCTTATTATATATAGATATTCGATTAAAGTTATTATCAAATTCTTCACTTCAGGAACCAATCAAACAAGCCAAATTCATACTTCATGATACTATTATCTTTAAATATCAAGAGAATGATTTTAATGCAGTAAGTGTAGCTATAAATCGTAATTGTTTTATTCTTTATGTTCCTCCTACTCAATATACTTTAAGTCAAATAGGAGTTAATTTAGCATCAACACAAACAGAGAGAGATGCATTGCTTCTTCTCTCTCAATCTCTTTCTTCTCTTTCTTTAAATCCTACAGATATTGTCAATCCTAATAGTAATAATAATATTATTAATAGTAATACTACTAATAATAATAGTTATAATCCATTTAATATATCTTCTATGAATAATATATCTCCTTCTCCAATGATTCCTCTATATATGCAACATCCTAAATCTAAAAATCTAGATAATAATAATAATAATAATAATAATAATAATACTTCTATTCATTTACCTGCCATGACACAAGTACATTCTGTAGATATGTTTGGAAATGTAGTTCAACAACCATTACCGTTAAATCAAGAAGCACGTGCACAAATGGCAGATCAATATATTAATAATTGTTCAATAGTCTAATTTTAATAATTAAAATCATTCTCTAATCTTTACTATATATATAAAGATATTTATAATTATTTTTTATTTTATAATTAACTACATTGTCTTATTTCTTTTTCTTTGAATGAATAATATTCTATATTTATATATAATTGAATATACCTGACATTCTCAGTATACTCTGTTAGTACTTCTTTATATATATTCTATCTTGGTGTGTTCTCTGCTTCTTTTTTAACATTTTTTTTTGCACTTTTTTCAATTTGAAAACCTATTATTTTCACTTTTTTAATATTATTTATTTAAATATAATATATTATTTGTTTCAATATAATAATAAAACATATTTCCTATGAAATTGTAAATTATATCAATTTATTTTATTTCTGTTTTGTTTTTATTATTTCATACTATTTTTTATTATATATTTTATGATATATTTATTCTTGGAATTATCATAGGAATATATGCTGATATATATATAATATATTCTTTTCATTTATAATTGAAATGTTGTGAGATTTATTTTAATTCGATTTATATGTATTAAAATAATTATATATTGTTAATTGAGACTGAGTAACAATTGTTTTAGACTCCCCTAATATTGATATCACAACAAAAAACCAATGTAATTCTTTTATTTCTTAATAGCAACAAAGAAAAAACAAATATATAATTTAAATAAAAGTGATTTAAAAACAAATAAAGTGGTTATACAATAAAAAAAAAGAATAATGAAAATAGAGTTTCATATTTTGTTTACTTTCTATTTCCCTTTCGTTTCTTTGATTTTCCTTTTCCTTTTCTACCTTTTCCTTTCTTCTTACGTTCATTAATCTTAATTTTTATTTGAGCTATTTCCTTATCACTCAATCTATATAAAGGACATATATTCATATTCTATATAATCTAATATTGACAGAAGTCATAATAATAATTATTTAACAAAATAGTACTTGATAATATATCTAATTCTATTTTATAATTATATAATTCTATATATACGTGATAGAATTTAATTTATCTTGTTCTTCTTTTGTTAGATTATCAAAGATTGATGCCTTTTTATCTTCTTCTTCTGGATACGTTTCTTCAGAATAATCATCTGACTCTTCTTTATCATTAGAATCATCTTTTTCATTCAATAGTTCTTCATCAGATTTATCAATAGACTCATTATCTTCACTATCCTTTGTGTCATCTGTATATTGAACAGTTACAGTAACGTTATCTTCTCCAAATACATTCTTTGTGAAGTCACTTGTTATGTTTTCAGAAGATACAACTATTTTGTTATTACCAAAGGGGTATTTGGATTCAAGTTCAAGCTCTTTTTCTCTTTGTTTCAATTCTCTACGATGAGAAAATTTAGTTGCCATAGCTTCTTGCTTCTTCTTAATTAATGCCTTCTTGTATCCTTCTAATCTTCTATTTTGTTTTCTCTCATGAAATCCAAGAAGATATTCTTTTCTTGCTTCTTCATCGTAAACAGCATTTATAGAACTTTTATGTTTCTTTACCATGGCTTATTAGTTTTATAAATAAAGAAAATAAATGGTTGTTTTCTTTCAAATTTTATTTCAAAGTTTATTATTCTTTTAATCTAAGGAGAATAAAATTTATAAAAAATATATTTTTATGTGATTTGCATAAATGTTATTATTTTAATAATGGTTAATGAAATATTTTGTTGAACTCATTGAATGATTTGATATATGAATGTGAATATACATAACAATAATTCAAAACATGAGTACATAAATGGATACATAGAAATATATATATAATAAATAAAGAAGAGAAAAAGAATTTAAAAAGCAGAAGCATTAAGAATGGTGTTTAAACCTTGGTTAAGAGTAGCTTCAAGTAATTCAGAAGTTTCATTATCAACATGAAGTTTGTGATTTCTTTTTCCTGCAATAGATTCTTGTTCTTCTATTTCTTGTTCTTTATCATTCTTTTTATCCTCTGTTATCTCTTTATTCATATCTTTATTATTATCATTTTCTAATAACTTTCTAAAATCTGATAATTCTGTATTTAAAGATTCAATTAAATTCAATGACTTTTCTTCACTCTTTTCAAAATCATCACATACTAAACCTTCCTATATAGTAATATTAATAATATTAATAATAATAATAATAATAATAATCATACAAGCCATTCTGTTCTGTGTAAGCGTTTTAATACTTTTTCATCAGGCTAATAAATAATAATAATAATAATAATAAATAATAATAATAATAAATAATAATAATAATAATAATAATAATAATAATAATAATATATACTTCTTCTAGTGTCCATTGAATAGGAAGCGCATAATATTCTTGTCCCAAACCTCTCATCTTTTGCTATATATTAATATAATAATAATAATAATAATAATAATAATAATAATAATAATAATAATAATAATAATAATAATAATAATAATAATAACATATATATATATACTTGAGTAGTTGGTTTCTTTAAATGTCCTTTATTCGATGTAATCTGTATAGTTTGTTTCTTTCCCGGGAAAAAAGAGGCCATACCGCCACCCATAAGTCTGAAGGCTTCAATAACAACATGTCCCTTAACACTTTGAATTGTATCTATAACTACACCCACACATCGCTTATGCTGATTCTCAAACATCTATATATATATATATTATTGAAACGAACCTATAATATATTCAAGGTATTCAATATAAATATAAATATAAATATAAATATAAATAAATATATATATATATTAAAAAATAAAAATAAAAATAAAAACAATATCTATAAAATAAAAACCTTTTGAGTTTCAACATCAATACCCGAAAACCAACAACCGAAACCAGGATGAGAGTGATACCAACCAACAACACTTTCTTTTCTAATTAAACAAACCATAAAGTTAATGATATACAAACAAAAAAAAATATATATATAAAATATAATTATAATAATTATAAGAGATTTTCCATGATTTTTAGAAGGAATAAAAAAAATTCTTTTATATAATATATACCTTTCGGTTTGTTGTAATAATTCGAGCATATCAGTTTGAAATTTTTCATCAATTGTTTCAACAGAAGCATTAGTACCTAATTGTGGACAGGCAAATACATCTACAACATTAATAGTATAATCATCTACAAATTCTCCAAGCATTAAACCCATAACTTCAATAGGAATACCTGCACGACCATGTTTTAACATTTTAAGTAATGCTAAAGACGAAATGTTCACAGTTTCAGAAGTATCCTTCCTTACTGTATTATTAGCTCCCATCATCATATTCATTTATGTTCTCTTTTCAGTAATATAAATTAAAAGTTGCGAATAAACTAAAGTGAATTTTCTAATAAAAGAAAAGAAGTAATTGGAAAAACACTGATTCCAAAGGGAAGTCAGTTTTTTAAAGTAGAAAAATGATTTTTTTCATTTCAAATATAAGATTTCATTTGTGATCATTTTATTTCTTCTGTATTCATTGTTAAATGAAAATAAATCATTCATTATATAATAAACAAGGAAAACTGTAAAAATAATATTTATATTTAGTATTTAAGTTGACATTTACTTTTTTATATTTTTTTAAGTTTTTCCTTTTTGATGGTATTGATGTCTACTATTTATTCAACGTGAACTGTATATAATATGAATACTTATAAACAGTGATTCTGTGAAAAATATTGTAATAAAGTGATGAATGTTGCGTTCTTATGAATTTCTCGAATTCAATGATATTCTCATTATTGCTTGAACAGCGAAAGTTTACGATTATGGATAATAACTACTCATAAAAAGTTGCTAGTAAGTGATTGTTTTAATTTCTTCAGATAAAAGTTATGCAATTCATTTTTGGCTATTTATTCACGTAAAACATCAAGCAACGAGTTCTTAGATATATTCCTTTTACAAGAAAAATGACATTTTTAAGGTTTAATGAAGCTTATGAGGATAATTTATAACAAATATATTGTATCTCATAACAAAATACAACAGAAGAGACACCAAAAACATTTATATTAACATAGGAAAATAATTTTTTTTATTTTTTAGAAACAATAATATAATTTTTCAAAAAGAGTTAAAACTATTTATTTTGTTAAACACATAGTAACAATAGTAAGACACCATAACAATAATAATATACTATCCATTGAATAATATAGAGGAGTAATATATATTTTATTTGAAAGATTCTAAATATATATAGATATGCAAGTTATGTTATATAATAGTATATAAAATAATTATATAGAATATAAGTTTAATATAGAATATGATAAAAAAGAATTATATTAGAAAAATAAGATATGTTGTTTATATGTTTATATCCAAAAAATAAATATATATGTATATACTTGTTCTAGGATAATATAAGGGAAGCACATATGAAGAAGATAGAGAAGAAGTGTAGTAATAGATGCTGATTTGAAGTCACGATTTAATAAGAAACGAGCAGCTAAGAAGGAATAAAAGAATAATAAGGAATAAAAGAATAAGAGGAATAAAAGAATAATAAGGAATAAAAGAATAAGAAGGAATAAAAGAATAAGAAGGAATAAAAGAATAATAAGGAATAAGATAATAATAAGGAATAAAAGAATAATAAGGAATAAAAGAATAAGAATAAAAAAATACATGATATATATATTTAAAATAACATAAAAACGATAACAATATTATTAATAAAAAAGAGAATAATAAATAACGATTTAGTTAACATACAATATATATAGAAAAGAAGCACCATAATGATATAGATTTTTTTTGTTTCGTCATCGTCAAATGAAAATAATGTCAAAAGATTTGCATTCTTTCTATATATAAATAAAGACATAAGCAAGAATCCACATACGTTAAAAATGAAAAAAGACCAGTAATTTGAAGGCAGTATCCAATAAAAACGTTGTAAAATACATCTATAGAGAATTATTTTTATATTAAAGGAATGAAGAAGATATAGACATACAAGCTAAGATAAGAAACAGACCTATTCCACAGTACTTTTTAAATGACTTGACAATAATGTCTCGAATACACATGCAGATGACAACAACGTTATAAATCGCAAGTATAAATGTGAATACCATTGAAATAACATATAAATAAGGGTAGATTCCCTCTAAAAACTCCACTTGTTGTGGCTAGATTATTAGAAATTATAATAAAATAACATGTACAGTTAAATAGTCATAAATATCACCATAATCCATTGTTGAAAGAAGTAATTAATAATTATTGACGTTTTAATTCAATTATAAATAGAAAGAAAACTGGAAGAAAATTGCTTTTTGGAAAGTGGTGGGAAAACATATGATTCTTATAGAAATTCTAGTTCTTTTTTATGTAAGTTTCATTATGAATCAATTCTATATTTATTTATATGCTTGTCTGCTTATGGAAAGAATATCTAATTATAAAAATTGAAAAAAATTGAATAATGGAATGAATTCTGATCAAGATGAGTTTGATTTTATTGTAAAATTCATGTTTAAGTTAATCAACAAAGATTATATTGTCTATAAAGAATGAATTTGAGGATAGTCAAAGCAATAAGCAAAATAAAATGTGATTTATTCTTTTTTTTGGGCCAAAAGAATGTTATCAATTAATGGTGACACTCTATATATGTATTCAAAGAAGAAATTCATATTCCTAAGAGAAAGATATCTCTGTTAGTGGTTGAAAGTGGAGTATTTTTAGTTTTTATTGAGTTTAAACAATTATATACAATATAAACAAACAAAAACCATATACAAAAATAAAGCAAATTATAATGAACTATACTATTTAAACTAATAATAGGAATAACAATATATGGATATATAATATATATAAAAAGAGACAATACAATTAAAATAATATTTTTAAATTCTTTATAAATGAGAGAGAGATCGTTTAATCATGACACTAGATCCATATTCATCATATTGTTCTTTTGTTACACATCCAGATAAGAAATTAGGCTATAGAATATATTTATTATGTATATTATTATTTAATTAAAGAATATTTAAAAGTGATACTATAAATATATATATTATATAATTATATTATTATTAAAAATGAAATAGAACAAAAATAAATTAGAAAAAAAAAATGAAATAGAATAAATAGAATAAAGAATAACAAATAAATAGAATAAAAAATAAAAAAAACTAGAATAAAATAAATAAATAAATAAATATACATTAGAAGCAACATAACTACCTCCAATATAAGAAGCATATTGGCGATCTTTGGGTTCTGTGACATTTACATCAATAGATTTCTCTGCAATAACTTCAGCACTGCTTAATTTGGATGAAATTTCTTGACGATTACTTTCAATTCTTGCTTTTACAGAACGATTAATATCTCTTTGTAATCTTTTACCAAATCCCTATATAATATTATAAATATAATAATAATAATAATAATTATTATTATTATAATTATAAAAAACTCATTTAAAACAAAGATGTATATATAATATCGACAAGACAAATGAAGAATAATGAATTTTTAATCATATTTATGACAATAATAATATTAGTAAAAATATACATATATATACTTTAAATAGACTACTTCCTCCAGCAATAACAATATTATTATATAAACTTCTTCTGGTATCAATAGGACACTTAAGTATACAATTATCCACAATAGTAGAGAGAGGCTCTGTATATTCAGGAGAAATAATCTCAGGATTAAAATATAATTCAGGAGCTAAAAATTGTTCATAACCAACATCTATACTCCATAACTATATATATTATGTATAAATCATTAAAAATAATATTTAATAATATTTAATAAATATAATAAATATAATAAATATAATAAATATAATAAATATAATAAATATAATAATAAATATAATAAATAATAATAAATAATAATAAATAATAATAAATATAATATATATAATAAATATAATAATATAATAAATAGAATAAAATAAACAATATACTTGTTTTGTACGAGTAGCTCTGCTTGAATAAGTTTGGAATTTGTCTTTATTTGAATCATATTTCTTGAATTCTTTCCATATATTATCAGCACTATAACAATAATGTTCTTTAATATATCTACAAGTATCCATCATATCTTCAGGAGGTATCTTTTCATTTCGTAAACGTAATTGTTTATGTATAAATGCAGTTATATCCTTTCCACCTATAGGAAGTACACGAGAAGAAGAAGATAGTACATACCCTTCTGCCTACAGATTTATTATTATTATTATATATATGTAATATAAATTATAAATATCTTCAAATAGAAAAACAATTTACAAAAACAAATATAGGAATATTCAAAAAAAGTAAAAAAAAAAAAAAAAAAAAAAAAAAAAAAAAAAAAAGTAAAAAAAAAAAAAAAAAAAAAAAAGTAAAAAAAAAACAAAAAACAAAAAAAAATAGACTATATACAATAAAAATAGATAAAAATATAGACTAATAGATACATACAACAGGAATAACCGTGGTACCTCCTTCACCAGCATCAACAATACATCCAGTCATTGTGGTCTAGAGATAGATAGATAGATAAATAGATAGAAAAGTGAGATATAATAACAATATATATATATAGAAATGAAAAAAAATAAAGTGACTATCTATACTATAATAAAAAAAATAAATAAATAAATATATATATATATAATATATATATTATAAAAGCAAAACATACATTAGTAGCAGTATGAGAAGCATAGAGACATAATACAGCTTGAGGAGCCATATAAAGGGCAGGAACATTAAACGACTCAAACATAATTTCTGCAGTAAACTCCTTATTTTCCTATAATGACAGAAATTATAAAGTTTTACTATTATAATTATTATTAAAATTAATATTAAGTATATAATTAATAATATAAATAACATAAATAAATAACATAAATAAATAACATAAATTAATAATATAAATAACATAATATAAATAAATAAATAACATAAATAAATATATAACATAAATAATAAAAATAAACATACTAAAGGATTATTAAAAGGTTCAGTTAATAGAATTGGATGTTCTGAAGGATCACAACGAAGTAAATGATAAATTGATCTTTGCCATAATTTTTCCATATGATCCCAGTTCTGTATGATACCATGACTTATAGGGTAATTGACAAGATAATCTGGGTTTTGAATGGCATCTGATCCAATTACAAAATCAATATCTTCTAAATATTCATTTCTTTTTGTACCCGAACGAATCTATAGAAATATAGAAATATATATTATAAATGAAATATATCAAATTGGGAAAAGAAATAAAGATTTACAGTAGAGAGTTGAGAACGGAGACCAATTGCAGTAGGAAACACATAGTCTGGTTCGAAATTAGAGGCAAACCCTATTTTCGTTAAACTATGATGAATAAAAACATAAGAATTGAGTGATTGCAGAAGAAATGCATATAAAAAGATACCCAGTACCATTATCAATAACTAAAGGAGTTTCAAGAGACATGAATTATTACTCTCTTTATATACAAATTATAAAATCAGGAAATAAAAGGATATCTTAATAGAAAGAAGATTATTTTTTTCAAAAACAAAAACGGTTTTTTCCATGGGAATATCCTTTTTTCTTGAGGATTGTGCAAACTGAAAAGATATTCAGACTTTTTTTATATAGGTGAATTTTTAAAAGCATATATTCTTTAAAAAAGAGGTGGGTAGATTCAATAATTACGGGAACAATCAGAATATCACTGAAGATATGTTGCTTTTCATGGTTTTTCCTCATTATTGTTCGCTGATTATTACAGTCTTTATATGTAATGTTATAAGTTTTAAATAATTATAATTCATTGTAATTTATGTGATATCACATCGTGAGCATAAATGAAGATGCCATCTTTTTTATATGAAGTTACTTTTATTTTAATTGCATAAAATGAGAGAAATTCGACTCAATTCGTTAGGAAAATATTGCTATTATGCTAAAAAGGTATATGCATATATTAGGATCATCTTTTTGAGTTTTTGTTTATATCATAAATGCTTTATTTTTTGCATATTATTAGTTAGAGTAAGTGATAAATTGTATGAAGTATAAAAATATAAAAATGATACGTTATCCATAAAGAAAAATCAATTTTCTAAAAACTGATAATCCATTCTCTGTTAACCTCTCTATTTCTATTTAACCATAAATTACAGTATTCAATGAATATGAGTGACAAAAATCATATAAAGAGCTGCCAAAACGATTATTTCCAAAATGAGTTTATACTATAAACTGATTATTATTTTTTTTATACTGATTCTTTTATGTTTACCACGGTTTTCTTGGTTATTCGTTTTTCTAAAATGATATTCTTTTTGAGTTTACTATATTAGTTATAGAAGTTCATTGCTTCTTTGTAAATTCTTTTGATTGTATATAAAATCAATCTTAAATAATATGTTTTATATTATAGAAAAGTGTATTTGAACAATGCCGTTAGAACATACAATTGCTTGGTAAATTTCTATTTTTTTTATTCAATTTAACTTATGTAGTATTGATAACTCTGCGTATACAATAAATGAAGATGTGTTTCCAAGTCGTCTCAGTGCTCAATTAGATACAATTACGGATCTCTTTAATGTAAAGCTAGATGACAATCCAGAAAGTACATTTGGTATCATATCTATGGGAGATGGAAAGTAATAGCTATTTCTTTAATAATTCTAATATATTTTTAGAATACTATATATATAATATATTGAATAAATTATTCTATTTTTATATTTATACTTATAATAATATATATAGAGCTACTTTACGTTGTGCATTAACTAAAGAACGTTTTCGAATTGGTGGTTGTATGAGAAATATTAAAAGTCAAGGGAAATTCGATTTCGTTAAAGGAATATATATGGCTCAAGTATGTATTGTTTATAGAATATTATTTTTATATTATGTGATTCTTATATAATATGATTTTTATATAATATGATTTTTATATAATATGTTTTTTATATAATATGATTTTTATATAATATGATTTTATATATCATTTATTTTATATATCATTTATTTTATTATATGTATATATATATATAGTTAGCATTAAAACACAGACAGGGTACAACTGGTGAAAATAAAATATTAGCTTTCGTTGCTTCTCCTATTAATATATCTATGATGGATTTAGAAATGTATATATATATATTATATATATATATTATTAATCATTTTTTATGTTAATCAAATTGTTTGTATTATTGTATACTCTATATTATATTATATATATAGTCTTGCTAAACAAGTTAATAAATCGAATTATCATATTGATATTGTTAGTTGTGGGGAAACGGAACACAATAGAACACAATTACACAGATTTATGGATATTGTTAATTCTGAAAGAACAAGTTCTGACTTATGTACTTTAATAGAAGTTGATCATAATGATAATTTTGAGTTTAAACTTCATAGTAGTCCAATATTTAATAATCTTGGGAATGCTTATAATAATGATATGGATGATGATTTAGCGATGGCTTTAGCTCTCTCTAAACAAACCTATATGGAGGTATATATATAGTAATCATAATAATAATAATAATAATATATATATAGGAAACCGGTATTCAATTAAATGATCATCAAATTAAAGGTATTTATTATTATATATAATAATCTTATATATATATATATTATTATTATTATATATATAGATACGAATATTACTCCAGTCTCAGATGCTCCTATTATTAAACAAGAACCTGCTCCTTCTGATTCTGTCCCTTCGTCAGTTCCTAATACTACACAATGTATATATATATATATATATATATATATATATATATATATAATCACTATCATTATAGTTAATAATATATATCAATAATTATTATTTATATAATAATAATAATAATAATATATATGTATATATGTATATATATATAGATGCCCCTGAAGTAATGGAGATTATTAAGGAGTTATATGGTGATGATATCGACTTTAATCATCTTCCTGATGATATCTATGTATATATATATAGTATAGTTTAATATATAGTATAACATATATATATATATATAGGATTGTTGTGTAGAAATGGGTTTATTGCCTCCTCGTGAAAAGAAAGAAGAGAAAAAAGATTCTTAACTATAATTATAACTTATAAAAATATTTTTATTTAATCATTTTTAATTATATATATATCATTAAAATCTTTGTTTTTTCTTGTTTAAAAAGTGTTCATTTAAGAATTTATTTTAATTATATTTAAATGCATATATACAATAACAAAACAAATAACATAAACAAGAGTTTTCACGGGATCTAATAACTAATATATCATTTTATATAGATATTCTTAATTCTTAAGATAAAGATCAATTCCTTCAGTAGGAACAGGTGTATCGATAGATTCTATTAATAAACCATTACTATTAAATCCCTTACAGTGACTATCTTCACTACATATAAAAGCCATTACTTTAATATCCTTAGTCCATGTAGCAAAATAACCAGCTACACTCATATTCTTCATCTTCTTATAAGACTTAATAGGTTCTTCAATATATTTATTTTCTATTTCTTTAGAAATTAAATAACTATCACCAATTGGTTCATTAGGATATTCCTTACCCTATAAATAATATATATATATAATAATAATAATAATAATAATAATAATATATAATAAATAATAATATATACATCATTATCCCATTGTACGCCCATTTCGATAACCTTTCCATAATATTCACTCCAATCGATACTCTTACCTTCCTTTATATACTTAAGAGCAGTCTCAAAGAAATAACTCCAACGACCATAATAATAGGTACCTATATATAATAATAATAATAATATAATAATAATAATAATAATAATAATAATAATAATAATAATAATAATAATAATAATAATAATAATAATAGGTACCCACAAGTCCATTCCACATCTTAGCAGCATAATCATTAATTTCACCACGAGGACCCCATACTATATATATATATATATATATATATATATATATATATATATATATAACTACATAATATATATATATATACAAGTAATTTGGTTTTTAGCATTGAAATCTAACCAACGACGTTCTTCTTCGTCCTTAGCGAATGACGCAGCACGACGAGTCCAAACACCCAATAAGAAGTTAAGCTATATGTTATAGTGTTATATAAATATAGTGCTATATATATATATATATATATATATATATATATATACATTAGTACCAAGAATACGATCAGTATCTTTAATTAACTTTAACATAGTCTTAGAAAGAGATTCAATTTATATATATATATATATATATATATATATATATATATATATATATATATATATATATATATATATATATATATATATATACCTATCATATTCAGCAGGTTCTTGAGTATATTTACGAGCATAAGTATTTGTACCCTTAAAAGGTGTCTTGGATCCGCACGTGCTCTTCATATAACCGTTACTATTAATAGCACCACAGAGGGGATTAGCGTTACAAATAGTGAGGAGTTCGGTAATATTACAAGGTTCACTAGAATCATATCCACATTTCTTAACACGATATAAATCGTTGCCGGGACAATCAGTATCTTCAAGATTATCATATTCATCAATATATTTCTTGTTACTAATCATTTTTTGAAGTAAGAAATAAAGATCACTAAATAAATATTCGAGAGATTGTCTAGTTAAATCAACTAAATCCTATACATATGTATATATATATTATCAATATATATATAATTAGCATACATATTTCCATGGTTCACTAACTGCTTCATATTCCTTATAACTCTATATATATATATATAATAATAATAATAATATATGTATATATATACTTGTAAATATAAAGGTAAGGCTTCAGTAACATCTTCAGGTTTTCTGGTCATTTCCACGGGAATTGAGAGATGAGGTTGTTTAGCAATAACTTGTGAATTCCAACTCCATTGACTATTATAAACACCATGTAAAAGATGTTTCCAAGCGGCAGAAGCAGATTTAGATTCACCACCATATCTTCTAAGTATATATTTCTCAGTCCAATCTTCAACATTAACTTCTTCAGTTCTCCAGCCCATTTCCTATAGTTATATATATATATATATATATATATATATATATATATATATATACATTCATGAGATCATACATAATAGGATTATGCTCAATAGCTTCAGGTGTCATACCTATATATATATATATATATATATATATATATATATATATATATATATATATACCTGTTCCTACCATAGTATCCTTATTGACTTTATGATCACTGACGGGGTGTTGAGCAATATTATACATATCACCATACATAGCTCTATGACCACCATAATTATGAAGCATACACCAAATCCAGTATATATATTAAGGTATATATATAAATAAATAAATAAATAAAAATAAATAAATAAATAAATAAATAAATAAATAAATATATATATAAATGAATATATATATTATAAATATTTATAAGGATATCTTTTTATGATTTTTAGCGAATTTTTCGAAGAGAGGACTTTGTTCCGAGTTGAGATCCAATATGATTAAACTATATATATATATATATAGAAATGAATAAATAATATACCCTTCATCGGGAATACCAGATAAATAAGCAGCAAGACCTATATATATATATAATATATATATATATATATACGTTCATCATTCCAGAATCCACTATGGAATTGCCATCCCTATATATATATATATTCCCGTGATTATTTACATACTTGCATAACCCAGATGCCTTCAGAATCAGCAGATTTAATACCATCATAAACAACTATAAATATATATAAAAATATAAATATATATAAATATATACCTTTAGCAACATCATGTAAATAGGTGAGATCCGTTGATTTAGGGTATATTATTAAGGATTTCTACGGTAATTACTACATTTATAATAATAATATATAATATATAAGGATATATCCATTTCATTAAATTGATCAGTATTATAGAAATGAGAAGTAAAACCTAATTCTTCAGTTTGGATTTCGATATATTTCTTGCCGATGGCGGTAAAGAGAGGGTCTTGAGGGTCTACCATGGTATTGGCGGTATATTTCTCTTGGAATCCATTCCAACCGGTAGCCTTACGAATAGTAGCATTAGGATATATAGTCTATATGAATAATCATAAGAAATAGATATAATAATCATATATAATAAATAATATTATAGAATATATTATAAGTATTCGCAAAACAATAGTAAAAAATCATAATAAATAATAATATACAGCAATAGATTCAGGAACAAATCCAGCAAAAGCAGGTAATACTTGATACATACCAAACTCTTTTTGTCTTTGAACAATCTATATATATAGTATATAATATAATATAAGATATATATATAATATAATATAATATTAATATAATATAAATATATATACCTTAAGATTGATTTCCCATTCTTGACGAATCCAGTTGGTAGTTAAAGGTCCACCCCAACGCTGTATATTACCCATACGTTGCCAGGCGTAGAGGAATCAAGGAAAAACACGGGAATAGAATAATAACAATATAGTATAATAAAATAATAATTAAAAACTATATAATAATAATAACAATATAGTATAATAATAATAAAAATAATAATAATAAAACTAAAAAAAAAAATAATGGATATAAAGAAAGCGGGTCCAGAGAAATAATCTAAAATATCCGATTGAGAAAAACCAAAAGCTAAGAAAACCTTTAACCAAATATATTCTTGACTATATATAAATAAATAAAATATATTAAAAAAAAAATAATAATTAAAAAAAAGAAAAAGAAATAATAATTAAAAAATACCCAGTAAAAGTAAGAGGCATATTGACACCATTAAGAGCCATCCAATCGATTTCTTTTTCCCAACGATTCCAATCCCAGAAAGAGGAAGAATAACTGACAGTACAAACATTCATATAATAACGATATTGAACAGCGAAAATATGATGCCAAGTTTCGGTAATTTCAGGTAAGACAGCAGGTAAACGGATATTATTACCAGTACCATTTTCACCCCAACTTATCGAAGAGTTGCAATAGTATTTCAAGTAATTATTAAGAGCAACACTCATAGCAACAGCATCAGAACCTTTTAACACGATCTTTTCACCATTCTTTCCGGATTTCGTAAGTTCGAAAACGTCAAGATCATTCTCTTTAGGAATTTCTTCAAAAACGAAAGACTCTACATATTCTTCACCGAGAAGACGACCAACAAGTCCTTGGACAGTTTCAACACTATTACTAGCATATGCAGTAGCTAGAATTAAAGCAAAACACAAAAACAATACGTTTTTCATATTGAATAAACAATAAATATTTTTATTAGTGTTTGATGTTTCATAAAGAGAAAAGATACATGTGCTTTAGCTTCATTATATTAGGGATCATATTCTTTAATTGATCCCAAAATAATTCCTTTTAATGGCCATTTTGTTTTATTGTGTTCATCGTTTTTTAAAGAACATGTTTTTCTTTTGGAACATAGTTATATGACGAATTGTATGCAAATATGCTAAGAGAAAAAGAATTTCTTTGAATTCTTTTTTTCCGTGAAAATGTGCTCTTTGGATTGTTTGCTTATTTCTTATTTGCGATAAAGATATGTACATAGAGAAGTCAGAAATTAATAAGAAAAGCTATCTATCATGAGTTCAACAATTATTAAAACTATTTCATAACTGTTTCACATTTTACTTTTTGAAAGAAAAATCATTCGCTTTCCATCAGTTTTAAATAATGAAAAACGTTTGATGCGACTTGATACTTATTAAGGAATGCTACTATAATTAAAAAATACACTTTAAAAAATTAAAAAAAAAATAAAATTCATTTTCACGGTTCAAACTTATTTATTTTTGTGATTATAATAACACGACTATGTAAACAATTTCAAAATTGTGTAGAATGAAAAAATTGATTCAAAACTCTTAAATTAGTCTCTTGTCATTAGTTCTTTGTGTAAGACTTTTTAATGATGACACACTGATATTCATGAATAAATATATGTTTCTAGATATAACTAAAAGAAATGTTATAACGAAATAACTTATTAAGGCGATTCTAATTTGCAAGACTTGAATCAATGTGCTATGATATCTACTAGATCTGAAGACTTCAAACCTAATACAGTGTCTTAAGTCAATTCTTACAATTTAGAGCTTCTTCAGTTAGTTTAGTCCATAAATAGGGAATAATCTCGGAGATTTTGATTTGAATAGAGTACTAAGAATATTTACGGTTTTAATATGATTTATTGATAAATTATGATTCCATCCCATGAAAAACTTCTAATGGTTGTCATTATTCAGTAAAAATGAAAAGACACAAATATTTCCCCTTTTTTGTTATAGGATTTTTAAATGTTCGGTTATATTTAAACTGATCTAGTGTTGGTTTAATTGTAATTTAATTTTTTTTTATATTTAACGCTATCTAAATATACTATTAGTTGATATGATGGTTAATTACACAGCAATTATTGCTCTGTTTGATCTATTTTTCATTTTATTACTGTATATAGTATAATATATAATATTATTAATGTAGATTTTCTTCGTGGAGTAGAATCGATGTTTCTTTTTCTCAACCCAATTTGAAACTTCAGTATCAAAATATAGTTGTAAACAGATCAGATATATTGCCAAAACCACAGAATAATACAGAGAATTATAAAAAAGTGTATCACAGTGCAAATACTACCACACGTTTCTGGAAATCATTTGATTAGTATTGTTTTTATTTTTTCTAATATTTCACTTATATAGTTATAAAAAATCTGTTGAACGTTCTCGAGAACATGTTAAGGATAAACCAAAGTATATTTTATGTTTTTGTTGACACTTACTGTTATAGAAAAATAAGTAAAAACGTACTTAAAGACATGTCGAAGTATATATATTTATTATATATTTATTAGTAGTCACTACTTTTGTTTTTGAATATATTTATCATAAATATCAGAAGAATAAAAGTAATCGATATAAAAACTAAAGTGATATATATTAAAGAAATAGAATATTTCATATATATATACTAATTCTATATATATATTTAGTGGAAGAAAAGATTATTCATATTATCAGATATATATGCCTTCATATCGTCGAGGTCTTCGATACGCATATATGTCTAATGTATGCTTAGATATGAAACATTACGAAATACGATATTATTATCCAACAGATGATACTAGATATCGAAGAATGACTGAAATTATTAATCGAGAAAGTATACATTTTGTTGTTATTGTGTATACTATTCATTATTATTCAAATATATATTATTAATATAATAATAATAATAATAATAATAATATATATTAATAATAATAATAATAATAATAATAATAATAATAATAATAATAATAATAATAATAATAATAATAATAATAATAATAATAATAATAATAATAATAATAATAATAATAATAATAATAATAATAATAATAATAATAATAATAATAATAATAATAATAATAATAATAATAATAATAATAATAATAATAATAATAATAATAATAATAATAATAATAATAATAATAATAATAATAATAATAATAATAATAATAATAATAATAATAATAATAATAATAATAATAATAATAATTATATAGTTATTAATATATTTATATAGCTGAACATTTCCGTTGGGGTGCTCATTTTCGAGAAATTTCTTCTGCATTTCCTTATCGTGATCATCCGGTTATTCGTAAGAAATATATTGCTATGACTTTCGCTGCTTGGGGAAGACATCTTGGACATACTTTGGAAACTGTATTTACTGTTTTAAATCTTGTTATGGACCCAAATTATTTACAAGGACCAGTATGTTATTTTATTATTAAAAACAATTGTAATAAATAATAATTAGTTTTGTTATGTGATAATGATATATTTATCAACATACTATAACAATTACTATTTTAGTTTTATTTTCTATATATTATTTATATCAATAGTATAATAATTATTTTATTCTATTATTATTTCTGTCTCTATATATATAGATTGACTACTTTTTATACCCTAATATGAATAATGAAATAGAGTTTAATAATGAAATTATGAGAGTTATTGAACAATATAGTAGCAATAATGGTTATAAAGTGTTTTATGGTGATTCTGCATTTAATTCGTTTGATATAGATATACAATTTGATCCTATTATTTGCTTTGATCAAGTAGTAAATACTTATTATTTTTTTCAATAATTATTATCATTATTAAAACGTTTTTAGTATAAGTTAATTATTATATTATTATTATTATTATATTTGACTCTCAATTTATTCAATCTTTTCAATCTATTCAATTATAATATACTACTCTTTATTTAGGTTATTGTAGATAGAAACGAGAATATGTTTAATGGTGGTATATTTACAATGGATTTCACTTCAGATTTAATAAGAGCTGCTATTTATCATCAATTCTACTTTATATATAAACGATATAATAAAGAAAAATATAATTTACTAGTTATTAATCGATTGGAAAGAAGAAAATTTACAAATATTAATGAAATAGAAAATATTCTTAACAAAAATTTTAACAACGTATATAATTTATATAGATGTTCAACTTATTATTATATGATTTGTTATCTTTATATATATACTATACTATATATTATTCTTCTAACTATTATTATTTTAATGCTTATTTTTATTAATAAACTACTTTTAAGTATTATTTATTAACGATCTATAGACTATTCATTATTCTATAACCTTTTTTGATCATAAGTTTTTTGAATCTCAAGTAAGAACTATATATAATAATGATATTATATTTATATCTCATGGCCAAGGTGAAATTACTTTATTGTTTGCAAAACCTTATAGTGTGTTTATAGAAGGAAATGGACCTTATTTTTATGAACGATATGGACATATATTAAGTATATTATTCAGATTATATATAATTCATCCAAATAATCAATATACTCTTCAAGATCCAGAAGAACAATTTCAAGTTTGTTTAAATAATACATTATTAGTAACAATGGGTGGAGATTGTAAACAATCTTCTATTTATGGAGATATCTATTTATATAGAGAATATATAAAATCATCAATTCAAGAAGCTATTGATTATCTTAATGGAATTGATTTTGATCATTATTTACCTGATTCAAATTATATTTTCTAATAAGTATTCTATATATTTATCATATATGTTGTAAGTGAGTCTATAAATACATATATGATTTTTTATTGGTTTTTAAACATACAACACATTCTATATATTTGTATTCATTTATTATTGTTTATATATATAAATAATAATATATTTTTTTCTAAGTTTTTTTTTCTAATATTATTAAGAATATTTTGTTTCTAATAGTTTTATATGAATAACTTAAATGAATTATTATTCATAAAAAATTTAGTAATTATTATTCTTTTTCATTTTTATAAAATAAAACTTATTTTATGTAATGTTAAAAATAATTTCTTACTATCTCTAAAAATAACTTGTATTGTTTGTTTGTTCCAACATGAATAGTAAAAATAATCCTTCTTCATATGGATTGTGTTCATTCTATATGAACATATAGTATTGAATAGTATTTTGACGTTGTTTATACTATTTTAATTACAGAAAATTTTTTAGAAAAAGTATAGCTTATTATAAAAAATATCTGATTATATTATATAGATAATTCTTTATTATAGTAATAAATACGTATTAAAAGAAAAAGAGAAATATATGATAGTATATTATTTCATTAACTATGGTTTTGTTTGAATTGCCTATGAAATATATAATAAGAGAATTATTAAATAAAAAATAAATAATATGTAATTTAGATATAAATATATAAATATAATAGTTTATAATATAATATAATATAATAGTTTATAATATAATATAATAGTTTATAATAAAATATAATGCTTGTTCAATTTGATTCATGATTTCTGGAGTCAATAATTTATATACTTCTAAACATTTTAGATTTTCTTGAACCTATGAATATTATACATATATATATATATATAAAATAAAATAAAAATAATGACTACTATTAATTGATAGTATTATAAATAATATAATAATAATATACTTGTTGAATAGAAGATGCACCAAATGTAATAGTAGATATATGTGTATTCTAATGATAATAATGAATAGAATTTCTTATTATATATATATATATATACTTTAAGAATCCAAGCAAGAGAAAGAAGAGAAGGAGAAACAGAGAGAGATTCACATATAGGGAATATATTCTTTATTCGTTTATTCATATTATCTAATCCTTCAATATCCATACCATATGAATTATGCTCAACTCTATCTTTAAGTTCTTTATTATGAATATCTGCTAATCTTCCTTCTTTTATTCCATCTAAATATTTTCCTATATATAATAATAATTATATATATATATATATATATATATATATACCTGTTAAAATCCCACCAGCAAGAGGACCATATGCAGATATACCTAAACAAATAATTATATATATATATATATATATATATATTGTATAAAATTATATTTTTACCAAGTGAATAAGGAGGTTCAAAAAGAGGAATATAATCTTTTTATATATAAAATGATATATATATATATATATATATATATATATATATATATATATATATATATACTTCAATATCTTTTCTGCATAAAAGATTATATCTATTTTGTTCTACAATGGGAGGAATGAGATGGAGACGATCACAAATGGAAAAGACCTATATATATATATATTTTTTTTTTTTGAAATATATATATATACTTCTTCGATCTTTTCTACAGGCCATTTACTTGTACCTATATTAGTATAATAATATAAATAACACACATAATATAAAGATATATAATAATAATAATAAACGTAATAAAAAAAATTAATAAAAATAATAATAAACTTATATATACCCCAATAAAACGTATATCCTTTTTCTATAATATAATTCATTGCACGAACAACTTCTTCTAATGGGGTATTTGCATCATATCTATATATTAATATATATATAACTATAATATATATAATTATAATATCCATAATATATATATATAACTATAATATATATATATTCAACATTGTTTTAATATATATTCTATTAATATAAACAATATACCTATGACAATACGTGATATCAACATAATCAAGTTGAAGTCTTTTTAATGAGTTTTGAATGCCTTCAATTATATGTTTTCTACTTAATCCAGTTCTGTTGACACTCCATGAAGGTTTTGGAAGTTCTTCATCCCAAAATAATTTTGTAGAAATAACAACATCGGATCGTTTACATTCATCTATTTAAAAAAACATTTATAGTTCAGCAAAATATATAATAAGTATACGATTTTTAAACCATCTATTTAATACTTTTCCCATAATGACTTCACTCTGACCTATTTATAAAATAAATAACAAAAAAAAAGGTATGACGATTAGATTCATAGGAGATCATCATTATACCTCCTTCATATTGTTCTGCGGTATCAAAGTAATTCACTCCACCATCTCTTGCAGCTGTCATACAACAATACGCTTCTTCTTCTCTGTCTGGTCTGAATGTCTTCCATGTGCCAAAGGAAAGAACACTCACTTTAAGACCACTATTCCCAAGTTTTCTGTATTCCATAAAAATATATTTATAGAATAAAAACACTGTTATTTTCCATTCTTTTCTTTAAGATCTACAAATAAACACGATTGCATTTTCATTTGTGTTATTCATGAATTAATACTATTTAAATACTTTTTACATATAATTAAGGCTCTTTATTAATATACAGGTGAGTCTATGATTGAAATCTGCTTTTTAAAATCATGATGTATGCAAAAAAACGCATTGACTTAAATTGGTTAATTATCATGTAAAGAAAACAGTAATAAAGACTATTCTAATGTAATTCTGCTCTTACAATATAATAGTTTATAGCAAGTCCTTCAATTTATTTATTAATTCATTAGAACAAAACAATTCGTTGTATATATAAAATAAAACTTCAACCAACTACAAATTAATAAAGGCAAATAACAATACGAATGACCTTTAAAAATAAGAGATAAAATAAGTGTTTATAAATGAATAAATACCTGAAATAAGTAAAAAAAAAAATTGAAAAGAAAAATTGATTAAATAATAAATAAAATAAGCAAGATAAATATATATATGATGAATAGTGTTTAATAAATAAAAGACAAGAATAGTTCTTAAATAAATTGAGTTTAATTAAGATCTTCAGGTTTAGGAGGAATAGGAGAAGTACCTTCTGGATAATCAGCAGGAGTAGTATTCTTAGTATTTGATTCTTGTGTAGTAGAAGTTTGTGTTTGAGGAATAGAACCAGTATATCCTTTAACCATAGTATAAAGATTAGGATCATTAGCAGCTACGACCATACCACTGAATATACTATTAGGATTATTTAATAGATTAAGAGGAGTATCAAATTCAGCGACAATACCTTGATCCATGACACAGACTCTGTCACTATCCATAATAGTATTCAAACGATGAGCAATAGTTAATACAGTACAATTAACAAATTGTTTACGAATCATAGTTTGTAAGAATCCATCAGTTTCATTATCTAAAGAAGCAGTAGCTTCATCCATAATTAATACTTTAGGTCTCTTTAATAAAGCTCTAGCCATACATATAAGTTGACGTTGACCAACAGAGAAATTACTACCTCCTTCATGAACATCACCATCTAATTTACCAGGTAAAGCATCAATAGCTTCTTTTAATTCGACTTCTTCTAATACTCTCCAAATCTCTTCATCACTAGATTCATTAAAAGGATCTAAGTTAAAACGAACAGAAGCACTAAATAAAACAGGATCTTGAGGAATAATACATAAATGACGACGAACATCTTCTAAACCTATATCTTCTAATTTAATATTATCCATATATATAGCACCTCCACAACATTCACTTATTCTAAATAATCCTACCATAAGACTACTTTTACCTGCACCTGTTCTACCTACAACACCTACTTTCTCCATAGGATGAATATCCATATTCACACCTTTTAATACTTTAGGACCATTTCTATATCTCATTTCAAAGTTATCAAATTTAATAGCACCTTCAGTAGGCCAATTTTCAGGAGGTCTATGATCCTCTAGTATCATAGGAGGTTCAGGTTCAACAGTATCTATATAATACTTAACTCTTTCAACACTATTCATTTGAGCTTCCATTTGAGCAACCATTTTAGTCCAATTTTTAAGTGTATGACCCATACCTGATGAAGCATTTAAGGCAATACCTAATAAACCAGCATCCATAGTACCTTTAAGAAGATTTGAAATTAAAGCAATAAAGAAAGAAACAAAAGCAACAAGAGTTTCTGTACGAATAGTTAACCAGCATGAACAGAATTGGAACATAACTTGTCTATGATTATTAATATAAATTCTACTTTCCATCTTATTAATAAAACGTTCTTGATGACCATAAGCACGAATAGTAGGAGCACCAGAAAGAACAGCTTGGAAATCTTCGAATATAGGAGAACGAGATAAAGATTCGAGTCTTTGAACATCAGTATTAGCACGTCTGAAATATAATTGAACAAAATAGAAAATAACAATAATAATAGCTAAAATAATAAGCATCCAACCTTTAGTAGTAATACCAATTTGAACAACATATCCAACAAGAACTGTGGTTTGCATAACAACTTGTAAAATAGTATTTGAAAGTTGATGATCAATGAAATCAATATCTTTATTAAATCTATTTAAAATTCTACCTACAGGAGTAACATCATGGAAAGCAACAGGAGCAGACATAATAACTTCACTTAAATCTTTATGAATAGTTTTAGCAGCTCTAATTCTAGCAGGAACAGAACAACAAGCACGAATAATAAAGAAAACAACAACACATATTAATATATAACCATAACCAGAAAGATAATAATTAGTACTAATTTGACATTGTTCAGTAATCTTTGTTAAATTATCAACAGGATCAATATATGTACCATTTGTACATTGATTATCTCCTGACCAATCAGATAACCAGAATTGAGAATAGATAGACATAGCTTGACCAATAATAAATGCTAATAAAATAACTATTACATATCCATAACCACTTCGTTTGAAATAATAATTATATAATGATAAAGGAATAGCTCCTTTTTCTTGTTCTTCTTGTTCAACTAATTCTCCTTTATCTTCTTTCTTTTCTTCTTTAGGTTTAGCTGAAGAAGCTTTAGTAGAAGTACGAGTTGATGTCATTTCACTAGAACGAGTACCATGTCCTTCTACTGAAGCTAAAACATCTATATTCTGAGATTTTAATTCTTCCCAAGTACCTTGAGCTTCTATACAATTATCTCCTAGTAATACAATATAATCACATTTAGGTAAATATTGAAGAGCATTGGTAACAAGAATACGAGTCTTTCCATTTAATTCAGTTTTAATACATTTATTGAATAAATATTTACCAACATGAGCATCAACAGCAGCAATAGGATCATCCATAATAACTATATCTGTATCACTATATACACAACGAGCTAAACCAATTCTAGCTTTTTGACCACCAGAAAGATTAATACCACGTTCACCGATCTCACACATTTCACCACCTTTTAATACCTTTAAATCATCTTCCATACAACATACATGTAAAGCACGTTTATAACGTTTCTCATCAAATTCTTTACCAAATAAAATATTACCTCGAACAGTATCATTGACCATCCAAGCTTGTTGAGAAGCAAATGAAATAGAACCATTAACAATACAACAACCACTATTCTTTGTCATTTCACCAATAAGAGCAGAAACAAAAGAAGTCTTACCACTTCCCACTCGACCTACTACTGCTACTAATGATCCTTTTTTAACCTATATTATATTATATTATTATATTTTATATAAAATAATAATAAAAACACTATTTTATATATATAAAAATATATATTTACAAAAAAAAAAAACTAAATAAATACCTTTAAATTAATATCTTTTAAGACATTATCTCCATCACCCCAAGCAAAGGAACCATCTTCAACAAGAATAGCATCTTCTTTAGCATCAAAATCATGTATTTGTTTTTTATTTCCATTTTCATCTGTATATTCAATACTATCTGCACTAGTTAAATTACGATAGACTAAGGAATCATCAACTTCATCTAAAGATAAGAAGTGATTAATACGTTTTAAAGAAACATTAAATTGAATAAACATCATAAGACACATAGGTAACATCATAAAAGGTACACGAATAATTTCAAATAGATTTAATGAAGTAAATACAACAGAAGGAGTAAGAGGTTGATTCATAGCAGAAGGATATAAAGCAAATATAATAAAAGGTATTAAATAAGGAACAATTTGTAATACTACATCAAAACCAAGTGTCATTAACCAACTCATATTCGCTACTTGTTTTAATTCTTTTTCACGAACTTCACTTACTTTACCTAAGAAAGGTCTTTCCCAACAATAATACTTAATTACACGAATACCTATATATAGGAGATATATATATTATATTTATATGTAAAATATTTATAAGTTGAATATAAATAATAATAATAATAGAAAATAATAAATAAATAATAATAAATAAATAAATAAATAATAATAATGATAATAAAAAAAATAATATTAAAAAAATAATAATAAGTAAATAAAATAAAACAATATATATATACCCATAAGAACTTCATTTAATAATTTAACTCTTTCATCAGTACATTTCATATTACGTTCTCTGAATTTTCTTGCATAGACAGTACAGAATATTTGTACAATGAGCATAATCACTAAAATACCAATAACAACAGAAGTTAACCATCCAATTAATTGAGCAAGAAGTACAATAGCTACTACAAGCATAATAGGTACACTAATTGTCATAAGAATAACAGCAGCAAACATTTGTAACATATTAGTATCTGAACTCATAATATTCACTAATTGACCAGTAGAAGTATTTCCTTTAGCTGTAGATGTTAAATATAATGCTTTTCTATAAACAGCTTCAGAAGCCATTGATTTCATTTGAACACCTATTCTTGTCATAATCATTTGAGCACTAGTACTTAAATATGAATTAATTACAGGAAGAACAAATAATAAAACAGTATATGTCCAACGAGTAGCATCATTCAAATATTCTTCTTCACCTGTATATTCTAAATCTGTAACTAATTCCTTTAAAATTAATGTAGGAACAAAACCAATAATAATACCAATTATAAAAGCTACAAAAGGCCATATCCTATAGAGATGTTTTTGTTATATATGTATTTTAAATTTATATATATAATAAATATAAATATATATAAATATATAAAATTATATATAAATATATATAAATATATAAAATTATATATAAATATATATAAAATTATATATAAATATATAAAAATAATATAAAATAAACTACATACCAATTCCAAATACCAGTAGCTTTAACAACAGATCCAAAAAGAGAACGTTTATCAGCAGGTTTAGAATCTTCTAATTTATAATATGATTCGAATTTATTGTACAGCAAAGCAGGATCATCAGTCTTACTAGGTGCACCAAGATCTTCAGCTGTAAGAGACTTCTTCATACCACCATAAATCATCTTATCAAGGAAAAGAACCCTATAAAAAAATATCAATGTTAGTTTTTTTTATTATCAGAATTTATTGAAATGCTATGAAATGTATATACATTGGCCATGTGAACCAGTTAGATTTACTTTCATAGTTAACTTCATTCTTTACAGGCTTTTCATCTTTAGTAGTATCATGAATATCAATATCCTATAGAAATACAATTTTAAATTCGTTGTATGCTAAGAAAATTGCTTCAAACTTACAATATCTTTATCAGCAGGAGAGTCTAGTTTCTATAGAGATAACAAAATTAGAATTGAAAAAAATATATGCAGAAATCTTATACATTATCTGTCTCTTCATGAATAGTAGCTAATTCTATTTTTGTATCAGCCATTTTTTATATAATAAAAGTTGTTCTGATAACAAATATTTTTAAAATAAAATATGATGTGATAATTCATTCCATTTGTTTCTCTGATGAATAAATTCAGTATTCGAAAGAACTCTAACAACAATGACAGAGAACGCGTATAACAAATTTAGAAGTTCGTTTCGAAAAATAGAATGTTCGAATTTGAAAAAAGAACTCGAATAGAACTCCTTAAGTATGCTTTTTAATGTGTGATTTATAACCTCTCCTTTTGTTTCTTCTGTCTCTCCATATATTTTTTGAAAAGATCCATTGGTTCTCCTTTTTTAACCATTCATTTCAGAAAAGAGTTGGTTCTCTATTATTCTTTCGAATTAATCATACTTTATTTAGTATTTTTCTTCACTATTTTTGCTTCTTTTGTGTAATAGAGTCATTTCATAAGGAATGAAATATAAGAAATAGTGAATGAATTTTAATTAGACTGATTTACATGATTTTATATTGTGAATTATACATGTGTGCGTGTAGTTTTTATGAATTATGTTGTTAAATATCATTTTAAAAGAAGAGAGTATATGGTAATTCACATTAAAAAAAAATAATAGTAACAATAACAACATAAATTAAAAAGGAGAATATTTTATAAAATGCATGAATAATGAGCATTTTAAATGAAACAGTAAGTAATCACTGTTTAAGGAATAATTTCGATACTGTTGTTGTAGGTAGGATAATGGAAATCTTCAAGAGTAAGAACACCTTTTTGAATTAATTCTTGAATCTATACAATATATGTATAATAAGTTAATAAAAATAATATATCAATATACTTCAGGTAAGATATCTCTTAATTCTTTGATTAAATGCTTAACAGTAAAAAATAATTAAGAAAAAAAGATATTTTTTTTATATTTCTAATAGTAATAAAAATATATATAAAAGATATGTGACACAGACTTCATCAAAACCTTGATCACCCCACCATTTATTTTCATTAGCATATAAGCAACGACCACCACAATCACCAAATATTTCACAAGAAGTACATGGTTCACCAATCTTACTTATATTACGAATATGTTCAGGATCAAAATCTATATATATTTATATAAATATGTAAATAAATAAATATATAAATTAAAAATAATAAATAATTATAATTATATATATACGATCAGTTAATTGAGAAACACATTCAACTTCAGCAGCAATAGGACAAGTAGATATATGACCTCCAGTAGTAATATTAAAAGAAGTAAGACCACTAGCACAACGAACACCAGTAACTTTTTCACCTTTTAACATAGTCCATAAACATCCAGTAAAAGGAGCGATAGGAAGAACTTTTCCAGTACGAGCTTCTTTAATGAATTCAGCAACAAGCTTAGTAATACCTTTATTTATATATATATAATATACATATATATAATATTTATATTTAAAATAGAATAAAAAAAAATAAAATAAAAAAAAAATAAAAAATTAAAAAAATATGATAAAAAATATATATACCAGGATTATAGTTGTTATCTCTCCATTCAGTCCATCCCTTCATACGTTCACTATCGGGAGTATCCCAAAGAGCATCTATTTGCCAATGAACATGATCAAAACCATTATTTACCAAATCTATATTTATATATTATATATATATATATATATATATATTATTAACTTGAGAGTAAATAAAAACAAAATGTAATTTAAAAAATAATACATATATATATTAAAATAAATAAAATACACATGACATCGTCATAAATATGTCCTTTTTGTTCAATAGAAACAGTCATTCTAGCAACAATATCTCCTTTATATCCTCTTTCTTTTATTAACTTGACATTATTCATAATCTTCTTATGAGTACCTTTACCTCTACAATTATAAAATAAATATAATAAATAAAAATATAATAAATAAAAATAATAAATAAAAATATAATTAATAAAAATATAATTAATAAAAATATAATAAATAAAAATATAATTAATAAAAATATAATTAATAAAAACATAATAAATAAAAATATAATAAATAAAAATATAATAAATAAAAACATAATAAATAAAAACATAATACATAAAAATATAATAAATAAAAACATAATAATAAATATAATATATACCTCTACATCTATCAGTAGTTTCTTCAGTACCATCAATAGAACATAAAATAGTATCTACTTTTAATAAATATTCAGGTTTTACGGTATGTAAAAGAGTAGCATTGGTTTGGAATATGAATTTAGCATTAGGAATCATATCCATAACTTTATAAATGACTCTTGTCTTTAATAAAGGTTCACCACCATAAAAACAAATAGCTAAATCATCTTTAACTAATTTAAATTATATTAAAGATTCTAAAATGTGAGCAAAAAGTAATAATTATTCATAATAGTAATAATTTAGTATAATAATAGAAACAAATAAATTTTTTAAGGATATTTTAATTTCTCAATTAACTTAAGATCATAACTAATCTCTTTAGGATGAGTATCAAGCTCATATTGTTCAACCTAAACCAAAAATAAAAAAATAAACATATATATTTAGTAAATTTTGAAAAATAATATAAAGTACATACAGAGATATCTTCTAAATCATCATAATTCTCATCAGAACCACAATAGGTACAAGTCAAATTACAATTCTAAGTATAAAAACATAGTCATTAAGATAGTCATGATTAATATATATACTTGAGTTAATGTTAGGAAGAATAACATTAGTTAAAGATGGAAGAAAAGGATAAAAATAAATAAAAATGCTATTTCTTTACTACTGGTTCATAAGAATTACGAAAAAGACAAAAGTATGACTCCAAAACAAAATTTATTTAGGAATATTTTTATATTCTTATTTACTTGTTAAATTAGGACTAATATCAAAGTTATTATTGTCAGAGGAGTAGTTTTCATTCTTTACAAGGTATATCATCTAGAAATTATATTAGAATGCTTAAATTCATGATTTCGTAAAAATGAAAAGATTAGAGATCATCATAAATTGCTTTCAATATGAGAATTGCTAATATTTAATCTGGTAAGTCTATATGAATAAATGTGAGCATTATACGACAGTATTTCACTCTTGTATCTTCTTATTCTATAGATATTTCTTTTCTATGCTGTATAGTATAAAAGAAAAATTCTAAATAATATAGAATTATTGTTGATATGAAAGAATATATATATTCTTGTTCAAAAATTATTCATCTTAAAATGTATTTGGAAATAATTTGGTTTTTCAGGTTCTATATTGCTATACAGAATCTTCTATACTTAAAATATCAATAAAAAGTCAATTTCTATAGAATGAAAAATAGATTGAATCTATTAGGAAGATACTCGAGGTTTCATAACTGAATGCATATTATAATCATTCACCTAATATTTTTAATTTCAAGCCATTTCGATATGTCAATTTCAATTCTTTAAAAAAGAATCAACTGTTAAATAAAGAGCACAATTAAACAAATTCAACGAAAATATCTGAAAATAATAAATTTTCGGTGATGTTTGACTGGATTCTCTTGGGAATTTCAAACCTATAGAACGTAAGAAAAAAATGGAAACTTGCTCATATAGCCACTTATCTATAAGGTTTCAGATTTTCTTGAGATTGTTGTTAATTATGGGGAATGAGATATTTTTTAGAGAAAAGAAATAATTTTCCAAACATCTATAATTTCAAGTCTTTCTGTGTTTTTGATTGTCATAAAACTGTTCTTTTCCGTTTTTAAAATGATAGATATACAACAATGTTAAATATAAGTATATTGAAACAAGACAGACAAAACATACAAAAGAGTCTTCTTCGTATTATCATGAAAGATAATTATTCTGAGAATCAAATGCCATACGTGAACTTTAAAACGATGCTTGATCAATTCCCTAAAGAAGAATTATCTACTTGTGGAAGAAGATTCATGTTATATGAAATGACCTACAAATGTCAAGAGTGTAGCGTATATATTTATATTTAGAAATAGTTTTCTGTTTTATTTTTCTTATTTTAATTATTTGAAAATATGAATATAGAAGTGAATTATTTGTCATATTCATATATATAAATATTATAGTTATCTCAGAATTGTATGCTTTGTCAAGATTGTTATGATCCTTCAAAACATATAAATCACCATGTTATTATGGTTTCTCAAAAAACTCCAGGTAAAAGTTGTTCTTGTGGAAATCCATCTCTAATTAAACAAGAACATGGATGTCCTACTCATAAACAAAAACAGTATATACATTATTATTATTATTTAATATTTATATTTATTATTATTTTTTTTTTTGATAATATTATTTAATAATTATTATGAATCCTAGATATATATATATTTATATATATATATATTTATTATTTTTTTCTTTATATAGAACAAGAATATATAATACATATACAGATTTTCCCAAGAATTACGTTGTGGGATTTTTGTCATTTTGCCGCCAAACTGTAGCGTTCATATATCATACAATAGAATTATTAGATTATGTGATCGATAGAAATTTATTAAAGAAAAAAGGTATATATATAGTATTATGTATGTAGTGTAATAAGTATTATTATTTTTTTTTGCTTTATAAAATAATATATAAAAAATTTATTTACTTGAATGTATATATATTATGTAAATCTAATTATATTATATATATAGAAATTGTATATTTTTATTTACGAAAAGATTTAATTCATTCTGATATTGAATATAAACAGTTATTATTATCTATATATGATCCGCAAGAAACAGATATATATGCAGCTTATAGAACATTCTCCAATGATGATTATATATTATTATTAGTATATATATAAGATATACATTATTTTTATTATTATTTTTTTAAATATAAATAATATTTGTTGTTTATAAATTATATATATATATATTCTAGAATGGAAAGTTAGGAATTATAAATAATCAGATTGATGCATTATTATCGATGGGTGAATTCTTCTTTGAATTAGATAATCAAGAGAGATATGAATATCGTCACTGTTTACCTCTCTTAATCGCGGAAATCATCGATATTGTGAAACATCATGCTTTTCTTAAAGATGCTTTTCTTACAGAAGTATATTATTATTATATTTATTATTATTATATTTATTATTATTATATTTATATTTTATTTTATTATTATTATATTTATTATTATTATATTTATATTTTATTATATTATTATTAGATTTAGATTTAATTTTATTTATTATTATATTTATTATTATTATATTTATTATTATTATATTTATTATTAGATTTATTATTATTAGCTTTATTATTATTATATTTATTATTATTATATTTATATTTAATTTAATTTTATTATTATTATATTTATATTTTTTTTTATTATTATTATATTTATCATTAAACTTATTATATTTATCATTCAACTTATTATTCTTATCCATTAAAATTATTACACTTATAAATCTATACCCTAGTTATTAAAGCCTATATATAAGCCACATACTTCAATGTCTACATTCCAATTAATTCTTCGAAAATGTCATCTTTTATTTCCAAATACTATTGATTTATTTGATAATTTATTTCAATGTTTAATACAAAATATTTCTCAAGAAAATATTAATTATATAACAAACCAATATATTCGTGAATATTCTTCAATTCAATACAGTAGAACGATGAGTCCCGTGAATAAATTATCACAAGGTTTTTATTTATTAAGTGATCAATTGTTCTTATATCCTTATCATTCTATACAAATGAAACATCAAATATTTCAAAGTGTTTTCACAGATTTTAATGTATATTATTATTATATTTATTTTTTTTAATTTATTTATTGAACTATTTTTATTCTATATAATATATATATTTAGAACAATATATTAACTGTGATATTTCCACTTTTATTTCCTTATTTACGTTCTCAACCACCAACGGTTCCCGCGTTTTTAGATACTAAATGGAGTTCTATTTATTAGTATATATATATTAATAATTATTCATTGTTATTATTATATAGTGATTTAGAATTATTATTAGATAGCAATTTATATGATGATATTATATATTCAGATAAAGAATATACATTACAATTCATTACTTGTCTTTCTATGCTTGAAGTATATTATATTCTATTTTTTTAATTATTTAATTTATATATTTTTATTCTATTATTCTATTTATATATTTTTATTCTATTTATTCTATTTATATATTTTTATCGATTATTCTATTTATATCTATTTATTCTATTTATATATATATTATTCTATATATTATATATAAAGGGAGGAGATTCGTTACATCCTGATAATATTAATAATTTAGATATTCAGAGTTCATTCCCACGGGAAATTATGGATAGTATTAATCGTATTACTTTTAAATGGGGTATATATATATATATATATAAATTTCTATATATATGTTTTTAATAGTTATCCACATTATATATATATATATATAATATATAATATTTTTTAGTTCATAAGGCATTTAATCTCCTTCCTATTACTTCTCTTCTATATATTGTAAAAGAATCATCAAAATTATTAAAGAATATTTTAGAAAGTCGTTCTTTTTATCATATAGAACGATATAATATTATATATAAAGATATTCAATATGATTTCTTCTTTACTCTTCCTTATTATTCTTTATATATACCTTTAACTTCATTTATATCTACACTTGTTATGAAATCAATAGTCTATAAGAAAGATCCCCAATTTATGTCTATAATTGATTTATTTAAAGAAAACAAAGAACTATATTATCCTTTATATGAATTTGCATTACAATATAAAGTACATTTAATTATTATTATTTTATTTTTATTATTTTAAATATTATTTTAAATATTTTTATTATTTTTTTGATTATATAATAATTATTCTATATATAGTCTGTTGAAATCTTAATTTTATCTGATAATTGGCTTTATAATGAAGCAAACAATTTACTTAAAGTATATATACACATATATACATATATATACATATATATACATATAAATAGGTTTATAAATATCGTCAACCTTCGTTAACAAATACATTTTATCTTTCTATATCGTTCTTCTTATCTTTATCTACCTATATACTTGGACCAGATTCTTTATTTTTATCATTATCAGCCAAATTAAACTTATTTCAGCAACTTCATATTAATTCGAATTCTACTCTTTTATATATACGTTATAATCTATTTCAATCACGTGACGAACCCTCTAACCAACGTTTGGTTGCTTATTTCATTCGTTCATTACTTGAAATTATAAGTACTACTATTTCTATAAAAAAAACCAAAAAACAACATGTTGAAGATTATTCTATATATCGTTGCTATCCACAAAATAATACACATGCATTTATTTCTTCTTTATATACGGATATTAATGGTATATAGAATTGTTTTTATGGTTATTATACTAGTTTTTTATTTCTTATTATAAATTTTATATATATTATTTTTACTATTAATTGCTATGTATTTATTATGCTGTTTCTATCTCATTTACATATATTTCTTTAATATACATAATTATACATTTTTAAGAAAATTATATATATATATATATATTTTTTTTTCTAAATATATATATATATTATATATATATTATATTCATTCCTTTTTCTTTAGAATATTGTCAGTTTTCTGCTTCTGATATTGATTCTTTGATGCAGTCTATTATAACTATAAATAGTTCAAATAATCAGATTTCATTTTCGTCATCTTTATATCAGCATATATCTATGATATCACCTTTTTTAGCGAGAATTGCACAAGGTGATTTTATTGAATATCTAAAAAATAATAATAAGAATCCAAATACATTTACATTTATTTCTTCAGTTAATGATGGATTCTTTGAAGCTACACGTGACTTAACAGTATTAAACGGCTTAGAAAGGTCACAAACAGCTCTTCAGTCCTTGTCACGTTCTATTTCGATTGATATCCAAAATAATGATATCACAAAAGAGAATAATAGAATAGAAGATGATTTCATATATGCTTTAGTATCTACTATATTAACGAGTAATTCAATTACTTCTCTATTAATAGATATGATGAATATACAAATAAATGTATAAATTCTATTTATTATAATTATATATATATATTTATTGTATTATTAACTAATTATTTTAAATATATATTAAATATATATTCTATTTAGTCCAATGCGCAAACATTATTATTTTCTCCATCTTTATATACACAAACTTTACCTTTTTTATTAATATATATAACTGAATTGTCTATATATCCATTCTCTGCTGAAGATATCTTAAAATTACCTGAAAATTCTGAATTATGTACACGTTGCTTTATTAATTTAAAACGAAAATGGTCATCATTTAAAGACTTATATATACGATCTAAAGGTATATTATTATTTATATTATTATTTATTGTTATTTATTATTGTTATTTATTATTGTTATTTATTATTATTATTATTATTATTATTATTATTATTATTATTATTATTATAATATATTCATTTATTATATATTTATAGAGAAAAAACAGATAACAAAATCAAATGTTCAATTTGATAATTTATCTAAAATGATGGAAACAAAAATTGTATAAATTTTATTATTATATATGTATTATTGTATTGATAATTAATTGTTCTATTATTATTATTATTATATATATAGGATTCTTTATGGGGAGATGCATTAGAAGAATTAAGCGAATCAGATGAAACTTCTCCTGAAACACAATTAAACGTACAAAACACAAATGAATCTCTTTCTATTCCTCAATCTATACATTATATATTTGAGGATACAACTTGTAGTTATTGTCATAAACCCTTAGATCTACATACTATTCCTTCTTTTCCTCTTTTCTATTTACTGTCTACGTTAGGATATAAAGAACAAGAACTCATTCCTACAAGTATATATATATATATTTATTTATTTATTTTTTTATTATATATATTTATTTATTTGTTTTTTTTATTATATATATATATTTATTTATTTTTTTATTATATATATATGTTTTAGTTTTTTTTTATATATTTATTTTTTTTTATTTTTTTTATTAAATATATCAACATATATTATTTATGAATATATGAATATATATATATAGATCCAGGTTGTGCTCCTAAAACGAAGACTATATATCCCTTTTATATATATACATGTAATCACCCGATTCATTTTAAATGTTTTAAACACTTACAAGAACAAAAGAAATCTACATGGTATATATATATATATTATTTATTATTATTATTATTATTATTATTATTATTAATATCTCCCCTATTATTATTAATATCTCCCCTATTATTATTAATATCTCCCCTATTATTATTAATATTTCCCTTATTATTCTCTATATAGTCCCTTATGTCGACAGTTTATTTCTCTCGTTATTCCTTATTTACCTCCTGCATTTTCTATACATAATAAATCTTTAGATATATATACATTTGATTTAAATATGATATTAAAATATCCATCTAGCCTTAAAGGAAATGAATTCAAAAATTATTTATTTCAAGATGTATATATATATATATATATATATACTATTTTTCATTATTATTATCAAATAAATTTGAATAATATATTTCTAATACTATTAATAATTAATAAAATTATTATTATTAATAATATTATTATTATTATTATATATAGGAGATTATAACATATTTACATATAAATGCAGAATTGATTACAACAACATTACAGTTCTTCTATAGTTATGGACTTTCTACATTATATTCATTATATATATCTTTCCCTTATACAATATTAACTATTGCTTATACTGATAAATATAATCAAAATTTAGATACTTATAAAAATTTATTATTTTTCTTTTTATTTTCTATTTCTCAATCTTTAATTAAGAATTCGATGTTTTCAGCTTTTAACTTAACATTTTTATATGATTCTATTACTAGTTATATAAAGAATCCATTTTCATTATCTTCGGATAATCAAGATTCGATGACCTTATTTTATCTTTTTCTTCTTTCTAAAGATATAAATAAAGTCCGATATGCATTTACTTCTTTTATATATTATCGATTATTACGTTGTATGTTATATCCTCAAGATTATTGTATTGGAAATTATTTATATTCTTCAGATTCACAAGATATTTATCAACCAAGTATTCAAGAACTATCCTTATTTGATCAATTAGAGAAGAAAATATATGGAAAATCAAGTGAGAATAATATTGCTTATAAAGTAGTATATAATGCATTATGTGGATTATTAAGAATATGTAATATTTATCTTGATTTATTAATAAATTCTTCAAATATATATACTAAAGAATGGGATAGTAGTAATATATTTCAAATGTTTGATAGAATATCCTTACAATCAAATTCATTTTCTTATTTTATTGAACAATATGAAACATTTGTTCTTACTCAACAAAATATTAAATCTACTATCTATTCTATATTATCAGAATATCCTAAACAACCATTTAGTTTCATTCAATTAAATCCAAATTCATTATATAATGATCATAATACTAATTTATTATATATACCTAATTGTTCAAAATCTTTGTCAAGTGTTTTATCCTATAGTAGTTCTAGTAGAAGTCGTATATATAGTGATTATAATTCAAAATATCCTCCTTTATCTATTTCTCAACTCCCTGCTTCTTCTTCTTCTAGACGTACATCTACTTCTATTTCTATATATGATTCAGAAGAAGATAAAAAGAGTTTCTCTATATGTGATAATTATAATATAAAAAAATGTTCTTATATAAATAGAATGACTGGAGAACTTGACATTAATTCTTATGTTAATCCAAATCATTATATTACTAGTTTATTTTTACATATAGAAACTTCTAGAATGAATTTATATTATAATATATATAAATATATGGGATTTGTAGGACTTTTTAAATTACCGTCATTATTTGTAGAATTAGTACAATATTTCTCACAATGTGTATGGTTTTATTATTTTTATTATTATTTGTTTTAATTATTTTTTTTAATTCTATTATTATTTTATTGTTTTAATTTTTATTTTTTTATTTTATTATTATTTTTATTATTATTTTTAATTCTATTATTTTTTTATTATTTTTTTAATTTTTATTATTTTTTTATTATTTTTTTTTATTTTTTTATTATTTTTTTATTATTTTTCTTATTTTATTTTTTATATTATTTATATTATATTCTATATATTTTATTGTTATTATTATATAGGTTTGTGTAGAATGTCATCATTATCCTGAAGTACCAGTAATATGTTTGATATGTGGTCGTGTATTATGTTATAAATCGAAATGTTGTGTCAGTAATAATGAAACAGAAGATGTGTGTCATGCGAAATATATACATAAAGGTCATACTATTTATTTACATCCTCAATATCTAACCGTATATATATAATTATTATTATTTTATATTATTATTATTATTATTACTTTATATTATTATTATTATTATTATTATTTTATATTATTATTATATATAAAGGTATTATTGTATTCTCCTGATAAAAAAGTTTATGAGTTACCTTTCCCTTATATATATAATAAAAATACAGTATATATATATATATATATATTATTATTATTATTATTATTATATATATTATTATTATCATTTTATATATTTTTATTATTATTATAAATTTAGATAACATCAACAAATACACTACAATTAAATACTTCATTATGGATTAATATTATTAAAAGAATATACACATTTGCTATGTCATCTACATAATTCTCTTTTTTATTATTCTATAATATATCAATTTTATATTTTCAACTTTTTCTATTATTCACTAGTTTCCATTATTATTTTTTTTGTAGCAAGTCAATAAATATATATTTACATATATATTATTCATTTTTTTCTTTTCTTTTCTTTTCATCATTTTCAAGGGTTTTATAATTAGTTTTTTTTTCTCTTTTAAAATCTTTTGTTTTTACTTATTTTTTCCTCTTCTATTATCATAATAAATTTAATTATTCATTTAAATATCTTTCCTTTTTATGTATTTTTCTTATATATATATAAATATTACATAAAGTTTCACAAAAGTCTGTTATTCTATTTTTGTTTGCATATGGCTATAAATTTTCATTCCATCAAATACTTTTTGCATTCTCAGTATATTCTAATTACACCTTTCGATCTAACTACAGTATTATTAAGAGCAGTAAAAAATAATATTGACAAATTCCATTATTCCATTTAAATACACGATAAATAATACATACATTCAATTTCTCAGTTATTCGCCTCATTCATATTTGGAAGACCCACTTTGATAAAGAATAACTAAAACTATCACAATAATTCTTGTCAACCTGATGGCATTTCATAACGGTTTATGATTCGCAGGTACCTCATCATAAATTCGTTTTTATAAACAGCATTATAAACAAGATACAAAGGATTTAATTAAAATAGAAACCATAAACATTTTCTTACTGACTCTTTTCCTTTTTGACGGAAATTATAGGCTATTTTACTCTTATCCTCCAATCAATTTGCTTAAAAGAGAAAAAAAAATAATGAAATGAAAAAATTTATTCTTTGATGAAAAGCTAGTATTTTATAAAATGAAGATATTAAGAATTATTTTTCAACGTATACATTCTCAAATAATCACGAGAATTTTTCTCTATTAAAAGGAGCCATTGAAACACAAGATTCCACAATACTCGAAAATTAGATTTTAGTCTTTCAATGTTTGCAAAAGAAATTTGATTGTTATCCATAATGGATTTAAAGAAAACGGTTCTTGATATTGGAAATATTTCTTTCTTGAAGAATTATATGAATTTATATGAATTCATGATAAACGAAGAGATTAAAAATCTGAAACGCCTGAATATGTTAGGTAATTATCTGAATGATTTATTCAAAGTACTTGGTGGTGTAGATAATACAAATTCAGTTGAGAAAAATATGAATCAGTTATTTATGTCATTATTATGTAGCAAGCAAGATATATTTTGTAATATGAATCTTTTAGAGAATGAAAGAATAGATGATGATTCCGATATAGACTATATTTGCTTTACAAATGATGGTCCTTTTTTTCCTATTTCAAAGGAGATTTTAGATTCGATACAGGGTTCTTATATCGATGAATGTTGTGCTGAAGATCGTAGAACTGAGGATGGAATAATATTCCTTGATTATTGTGGAAATGATGCACTTACATATTTATTAATAGATAATTTAAATGGTAAAGAAATTGATGTAGATAGTTTGTCTTATAAGCAGCAAATAGAATTATTATATTTATTTGAATTTTGTGAGATTCCTATTCCTCAAGAACTCTTTTTAATTCGTGAACGACGAGATACTAAAAAGAAGAAGTATAAAGAAGGAGATGAAGTAGAATTGATTATTAATAGAAATAAGAATACTATGATTAAAGATTATTTGATAAAGAATGAATTATGGAATGAATATGTAATGAGTTATGATAATGGATTTGTAGATTATAATCATATAGAAGATAGTTTATATATAAATAAGAATTATGAATATATTGATTATATTACTCAATATATAAATAATGGAACTATAGATATAAAAGATGAAGATTATTATCAAATAGATATAATAAAAGTAGAGAATGAGATGAATGAATTATTTGGTGATAAAGGAAAAGAAGAAATAAGAATGATAATGATTCAAAGAAGTTTTAAAGGATCTTATATTTTGAATATAGACTATAATATTCCTTTAGTGAATTGGTTTGGTAATGAAAAGAAATGGAAGTTATTATATAGGTAGGATTTTTTTATATACTATTAATATATAATACATAGAGCAAGTGAACATAATTATTCTTCTAAAGAATTCCATAAATATTGTGATAATCAAGGAGAAACAGTAACTATTATAAAGCATATAGGTCATAATAATAGAATTAATATATTTGGAGGATATACAAATCAAAGTTGGGAAACTATAAATAGTCATTGTATATATAGATATTGTTGTTTAGAACATTTATTATTTTTATTATTTTTAGTTTATTCATTTTAGTATTTTTTTTTAATTTTTATATATTATTTATTATATATTATGGTTTATTATAAACTAATATATAATATATATAATATAGGTTGGAAGCCTTATTCAAAAGAATTCTTATTTACATTAAGTAATGAACATGATATTCCTCCTACTAAATATGATTATATTGATAATAATAAAGATTATGGTATATATTGTAATATTCAATATGGTCCTACATTTATGGGAAATGATCTTCTTCTATATGATGAATGTCATACAATACCCTCTAGTTCTTGTAATATTCATTATTCAAGTGTTTTAAATACACCTCAAAAGAATTCTTTATTTGTGAATACAAATAATTCAGAAACGAAAAATCATTTTAAAGTGGATGATTATGAAGTCTGGAAAAGAATATAATTTATATATATATTTATTTTTCATCTTGTATTTTGTAAATATATTTATAATATTTTTATTATTATTATTATGTTTTATATAAACAATATTTACATGACTCTATAAGTTATTTATGTTGTTCTATGGGTCAATACTCTATTATCATATATTGTTTTAAGATCTAAAACTCTCTTTTAAGAATATTATTTAAAAAGATAAAGAGAATCAGTTGTATTCTATTAATTTAATAAAATAAGCAAATATATATTTGCTTAATTAATAAAACGATAATAATATTAAAAACTAAATTATTTGTATAAAATTATAATATTACAATTATATAAATATATATAATGATATTTATCGAGCTGCAGTAGCTAATTTATGAGCCATTTCTAAGATACCAGGCCACATAGCATTCAAATTAGTATCTAAAATTCCCAAGAAAATACGTTCTGCATCTTCATCATTCAAATTCAAATTAAATTTATCTTGAACTTTACTAATAGAAGCTTCATTAATAGCATCCATTCCTCCATCTTCCATTAAACGTAATAAATTAATAATCAAATTAGCACTCTTTCGTAATATATTATATGCCTGACAACAATAATTAATAAATTTACCAAAATTTTCAGATTTAGGACCACCAAAACCCTATAGAATATGTATAATATATTACTATTATTATTATTTTCTGAATTATTATTATTATTATTATTATTATTTAGAATTCTTTTTATGTGCTTATTATATATTGACTATTATATTATATACTTCGACCATTTCGGGTGTAAGACGTACAGCTGGTGGATTCCATTTGGGATCACGACCCAGTATAAAACCGAAATCTATATGGAAAAATTCACCTGTTTTCTATATATTAATAATAATAAGTAAAATAATAATAAATATAACAATAATAATAATAATAAATATAACAATAATAATAATAAATAAATATAATAATAAATATAATAATAAATATAATAATAAATATAATAATAAATATAATAATAAATATAATAGATGATATATACCTTGACCATAATATTATCAAGATGTCTATCACCAATTCCAAGTAAATAAGTAATAACACAGTAACCAGCAAAAGATTTAACATAACGATTCATAGCCTATATATAAATTCATATTGGTTAACAAATAATATAATATAATATATATATAATATATACATCTTCAGAAATATTATATTCTGCTTTTTCACTATAATTACTTTCTTTTAAGAATTCCTAAAGAAAATAAATGAATAATATATTATAATAATAAATATAATAATATATAATACATAATACATACTTGAACATTCTTAATTTTTGATATACCTGTAGCTCCATTAACAATTTCTAATAAACCTTCATCATGGCTATATATTATATAGAATATATATATTATATAGAATATATATATTATATAGAATATATATATACTTCATAGGTAATACTCTATATATAGAGAGATTCATATCTAAACTCATTTTCTTTAATAATTTATCCATTAAACGAATCATTTGAAGAACTAATTGATCTTGAGTAATATCATCTCCCAATTTAAACATAATTTTAATTGTTTTGGTTGTACGAGCTTCACATTTCTGAGTATTAGTACAATAATATTCGATATCAATAGAAGATGAACAACAAGCTGTGCAAATAGCATAATTACACAAACGACAGTGATGACGCTCATGCTATATATATATATATAGAATTAAAAAGACATTTAGATATAAAAAAAAAATAAATCAGTATATAAATCGAAAAAATAATAATTAGATAATAATAAATAAATATACATATATATAAATATATATACACCTGGTTCTGTGAATGCAGCACCACAATTCGCACAATTCTTGCACGTGCACATCATGTGAATCTTATTACATTCTTTATTGGCGCAAACGGGTATCAATTCTTTCACACTCTTTTCAGATCTATATATATATATATATATATATAATTCATAATATTTATATATATATATATACTTTTTATTTTTACTATTTAAAGTAAATTCTAATAAGAAAGGAGCACGAGCACTTTTAAATACCTAAAATAAATAAAATAATAATAATAATATATTAAAAAATAATAAATTCAAATACAATAATATTTAATAATAATAATATTATTATTATTAATATTATTATTAATATTAATATATATATATATATATATATACTCTACAGGCATCTTGGTTAATACCAACAACTTCTAGTTCAGGTCGAAGAGGAAGCGGAAGAGGATTCTCCGTCGATAAATTAAGATCAGAACTTTCTAGGGTAGGAATAGAAATAATAAGAATATATATAAGAATAATAAGATCAAATCAATAAATAAGAATGAGTATAAATAGTAACAATAGATATTAATACCTTTTGAAATAATTTCTTTAAGTTTATCAAGTTTCTTATTTGCTCTACCACCATCCTCGTTAATACGACGACCATAAGACATAATCTATATATATACTATGTTATATGAATAGGATATATAATATTATATATATTATGTTATATAAGTAGGATATACAATATTATATATAATATGTTATATAAGTAGGATATACAATATTATATATAATATGTTATATGAATAGGATATACAATATTATATATAATATGTTATATGAATAGGATATATAATATTATATATAATATGTTATATGAATAGGATATACAATATTACATATGTATATATACCTTAGTAAGGAATTCAATTTGTCTACTAGTAGTTTCATAGAGAGTACGACCTATAGCTGTTGTTGACATCATATCACGATATTTAGAGAAAACAAAGGAATAAGCATCTATATATATATATATATATATATATATATATATATAGATGTATATATATATATATATACCTTGATAAATAGATTCTTGATTTGCACAAGCATATAAATACCAATATAACCAGTTACCAATAGATAATGTATCGGAATCTACAGCACGCTTAATGAGGAAATTTGCAAGTGGACTCTCTAATTGTTCACTATCAACAGTTCCATTTTTGAATTGTTTCTCCCATTTAATAGCGTTTACTAATTGTAACATATATAGATCTAAATCTTCATCACTTACACTATATATATATAATAATAATAATAATAATATATATATATATCAATAGAATATCAAATAATATATATAAATATATATATACTCTTGTAAGATATTAACAGCATATTGACGTATATATTCATTTTCAAAGTCTTTTGATAATAATATAAGAGCATCTTCGACGTCGATTCGTTCCCATCTCTGCATCATCTTCAAAGCCTATATATATATATATATATATAGTATTATATATATATTATTCATGAATTGAATTTTTTATATTAACAATAAAAATTAAATATATAGATATATATAGATATATACATCTTCAGCTTCAATACTATTTGTCCAATCAATAGAATATAAGAATTTCACAAGAGCTTGCTTATTATTAATAAGAGTATATCTATATATAATTATTATTATATATATATTCTATTACATATAATAATATATATATATATATACCTAAATTTATAGAGTAACATTTTATCTTGATCGGTCATATCACTCTTCTTCTTAGGCATACTAATCAACTTATCTAATTCCTATATATATATATATATATATATATATATATATATATACTCTCTTTTCATCAACATTAGGTTTAATATTAATATCCATTGTATGAAGCATAGATTTCTCTAATTTAGCATATTTATTACTAACTGGATTATCTCTTCCAATTTCATTATCATATATAACAGGCATAGCTATATATATGGACATATATATTATAATAATATATATATATAATATGATTCTAATCATAATATATAAATATACATAAATATATAATAATAATATATCAATATATACGAATTTTCCAATCAGCAAATTTTGGATCATTATCTTTTCCAGTTAAATTTTCTTTTGATATATTAGTTTGGATTCCCGCGGGATTCGGAGATTGTTGAGGTGTTAATTGAGGAGAAGGAGAAGAAAAAATAGTTTTTTCATTTGTAAATTTAGGATATTCACGACTTATTATATGTTCATTGATATTTATATATCGTTTTAATTCAGTCATTTTCTCCGTTAATTCAGACCATCCCTCACCAATATCACGAACAATATAATTAGAAGGATATCTATATATAAATGAAATATATAATAGAATAAATAATAATAATAAATAAATAATAATATATATAAGAAATGAATACTTTTAATAATAATAAATAAAAATATAGATAATAATAACTATTTACCTTTCTTCATTATAAACAACTGTACAATTAAAAATAGCAAAACGAACTCTCATATATATATAACGATCATCCATCATTTGGAATTGCGAGTTTCCCGCGGGGATATATGTACTATCAAGAGAAGGAATATCAGTTTTGGATTCTGTATATTGTAAAAGATTATGTTTATATTCTTCATTACTATCCTGGTCAAATATTATACTATCAATCTATATATATATATAATATATATATAGTACTTGAAATAAGATTATATAATAGATTATATAATATATATATAATATATATAATATATATATATTACTTGTTTTGAAGTCATATCATCAAACCATTTATTACGATTCTTTAAACTAATTTTACTATCTATATAATTATAATTATAATAATAAATATAAATAGAATAATAAGAAATATAAATAAAATAAAATAAATATAATAATAACATACCAGAAACACTTTCTAAGAAAACTCCTTCATCGAATCCTGATTTACCGCAATCATTTGGAATTAATTCTGGTTCACCTATAAAATTTAAATATTTAATATATAATTTCTTTATAAAGAAATTAAATATTTAAAAAAAATATTAAAAAAAAATTAAATATAAAACAATACTTTTATTATTAAAACGATAAAAACGAATCTTATGAAGTCCTTGACGAAGAGTATGATCGTCATCAAAGATTTGATAACTGGAAATAATAATTGGAGTAAATGAATAATCAAGAACAGTTAGAATCTATAATGAAAATGATTTTATATGACAAAATAAGTATTTACGACTCGACTATTTAATCTCAAATCAGAAAAGTATACAGGAAAAGTCATCCATTTATTACCTTCAATACTATCATCTCTTGATCGCTTTAACGACGAACTGTATATTTATTATTAATTCTTACAAAATTAATAATATATATACTAGACATAAGAATTATGAAGAGGATAATTTCCATTATACAGTTTTGCTAAAACAAAAAAATCATTATTACTATCTCCAGACACAGGAAGATCCAAAGAAGAGATATAAAGCTATATCAAATAAGAGAAATATTGAAAAGTACATCGAAATACCTTGAAAGGAAGTTTAATATCTCTAGATTTTGCGTATTCAATCTTTATTTGTGAATCCATTAAATGTTTAGTTTTCAAGAATACAAATAGAGTAAAATCAAGATGATTATTGACTTTATGTAATTTCTTTAAAAAATATCTTTTCTCATCATATCATATTAGCCGATTGTCCCGCGGGATTTAATGATTTTCTGCAACAATTCATTATTAGAAATGTTTTTATATCATTTCCTTAATTTATGTAAGTGTATTTGAATGATCTAAATATTCACCTAATGAATGAATGATTATGGTGATTGAAGAGAGATAATAAAATTTAAATAGGTTTATACAATTTTGATTCTTCGTCAATTATACAAAAAAATATTTTTCTGTGTAGAGAATGAACTTGAGAACATTAGATAATGAATAAGTTTTTTTTTAAATAATTTTGCAAACATTTCGGTCGGATAATCAAGATAAATCTTTTTTTTATTACTAACACATATACCTAAGTTATAATAAACGTTTTTGTTTTTAAAAATATCCTATAAGTATTTATTATTAAAAAAATATATAATCAAAGCATGTTTACTAGAAGATTCTTGTCAACGATGAAAAGAGATATTGCTATTTTATGGGATTTAGATGGAACTCTTATGGATACCGAAACTATAGGTGTAGATATCACAAAGAAGATCCTTGAGCAACTAAGACCTGGTGCTTCTGTCATGGAAGAATCCTTTGTTATGAGCTTTTTAAGTATTCCTGCTCCTCGTCGATTCGAAATCATCAGTAAACATCAGCAAGTTGAGGACCTTATTACTCCTGAAGACTTTTCTAATCGTTATTTAGACATGATGATTCCCGCTTCAGCTACGGCTCCTCTTCTTCCAGGATCTATGAGAATCCTCAAATACTTTCATGATAATAAAATTAAACAAGCCGTAGCTACTTCATCAAGAAGAGTTCTGCTCGAAATTAAACAACAAAATAATCCAGTATATTTTTTATCCTATTTTATTATTTATTTATGAGATTTTAAATATATTATGTTATTATAAATTTATTTAGGATTTATTTCAATATTTTGATGCTGTTATTTCAGGTCATGATAAAGAAATTCAACATCGTATATATATAAGTTTTTAAATGATATATTATTATTATTTATATATATTTATAAGTTTTTAAATTATATATATTTATATTATTTTATTTTTTAATATGATTATAAATATATATAATTATAAATATATAGCAAAGCCATCTCCTGATATATTTCTACATACAGCTTCAGTATTACAAGTAGATCCTAAGAATTGTATAGTTTTTGAAGATTCTATAAATGGAATTAAAGCGGGTCTTGCTGCTGGTATATATATAATGATTATATATATCGTTTGTTTATAATATATTATTATATATTACATTTTTTATCATATCATATTTTAGTATAGTATATAATTTATAGTATATATTACCAATTTAATTAATTATTTTTATCTTAAATAATAGGAATGAAAGTAGTAGCAATACCCAGTAAGCCGATTCCAAAAGAAAACCTTAAAGGTTGTTGTCAAGTATTAAATACATTAAATGACTTTGATGGAACTATGTTTGATCTTCCTCCTATGTAATGTACAATTCTTTAATCATCAAATATAAGCATTCCAAAGAAAACACACATAATTCTGTCTTTTTTTGATAGTTTGATATTTTTTAAACCTAAAACAGAATCATCGTTGTGATAATCTGATCTTTCTTTGCTGATATCAACTACATATAAAAAGATGAACACAACGACTTATTTTCAAACTAATGAACGAGTATATTTAAATTTCTATTCTTCTCTTAACTCTATGCACAACTGTATCTTCATAAACTACTCTAAACCGTAGGACTATTCAACTCATATATTAACTCATGAAACAAATAAATAAAATGAAATCTATAAATGACCAAAACAATGAAAACTTCTGTTCTTCAAAAAAGATTATTGAAACAACTCTTTTTTTTTTGAGCCAATCAATCTTATCAATCTCAAAATGAACAAATAAGATCACTGAATTCTCGAATTTTAACTACTTTTTATTGGATATTTTCTCCCCTAAGAAAGAGACGGTTTTATTGACTTCATTATTATTATTCCTATTTTTTAATTATAAAAATAAAATTTAAAAATTAAACTCAAATATCATGAATTATCTTATTAATGTATGTTTTTATGGATTGATATATCAGTTCTAGCGTATATAGATTGAAAATACTGTTGGTGAACCTTCTGTCAACGAATTAGGTGGTAAGGGTGCTTCACTAGTGAAGTTAGCACAAGGAGGTTTTCCTGTACCAGAAGGATTTATAATCACAACAGATGGTTATCGTGCTTTCGTGAATAAGCTACATTTAAATGAAAAGTATGCTACTCTTCATGAGAAAGTTGATTTCACTCTTGAGGATGCAGAGTCAATAAGTAATGAGATTAAAGATTTATTCTCTATAAGTCCTTTTCCTGAGGAATATGCCAATGAAATGCAAGAATTTATTCAGAAATTAAGAGATAATGCTCTTTTTGATATCAACCTTGTAGCTATTCGTTCTTCTGCGACAACAGAAGATTTAGGTGATGCTTCTTTTGCTGGTATGCATGATACAATATTGAATGTGCCTATAAATAAAGAAGATATTGAGAAAGCTGTCATACAATGTTGGGCGTCTCTTTATACTCCTCGAGCTATTTTATATCGATATGAAAAGAAATTTCCTATAATAGATACTTCAATAGCAGTCGTAGTTCAGAGAATGATTCCTTCTGAGAAATCAGGAGTTATCTTTTCTTGTGATCCTCAAACGAGTTCTCGAGAACATATTTCTTTAGATGGAGTAATAGGATTAGGAGAAGCCTTAGTAAGTGGAATGGTAAGTACAGATCATTGGTCTATACGTAAACATTATCCTGTTGCTAAAGATACAACAGAATTGAGAATTGTTGAGAGTACAATAAATACACAAGAATTTGCATTATTTACAAAGAAGGAAGGAGGTACTGAAAAGAGGGAATTGGGTGAAGAAGGAAAGAAAGCTTGTTTCACTGAAGAAGAAGTATGTTTATTTTATTATATGATTCTGGCATTATTATTATACTATTCTTTATATAGATATATAAAATAAGTCAGTATGCTGTAGATATAGAAAAATATTATCAAAAACCTATGGATATGGAATTTTGTATCTATAAAGATAAGATGTATATTGTTCAAGCAAGACCTATTACTACACTTATTGAATTACCTCCAGGTAATTTTATTTTATTATTATTATTATTATTATTATTATTATTTTTATTTTATATTTTTATTTTTATTTAATAGACTATTTATGATTCATAACATATATATAAATACTTTAATATCATTAATAAATATATAAATTCTATTAATATCCTATTATTCTTATTATTATAGAGATGGATCCGTTAAGTCCTTTATTTGATTCTAAATTCAGATGTTGTGCTAGTTTTAATTATATTCAAATGCTTGTAGATCCTATTGATTATTTAAGTTTTTCTTTAAATAATCATTCAGATGTGAATAGTTATTATTATAATAAATATATTGGTGGATACCCATATACAGATATGTCACCTTTATTAAAGAGTTCTTCATGGAGAAATGGAATGATAGCTACTTATCAAAATATGTTCGATAAAGAAATAGGAAATGTATATAGATATTATTATTATTATTATTATTATTATTATTTTATATTATTATATATTATATATTATTATTATTATTATTATTATTATTATTATTATATATTATTATTATTATTATTAAACTATTAGTTATACTTTTCTTTTGACAATCATTTCTATTCTTATCTTAGTTTATCTATTTATATATTCTATGTAGTCAATTCAAGAATGGTATACAAGTGATTTTGCATATTATGAAGATACTGTATCTAATGTTGCTTTCAATGCATATATGAAAACTATATACCCTGATTTCTTTAAAATACTCTTTAAATATTACCTATTTGGTTATAATGGTGATAAAATAGAAAAAGAAGCTTTTGATCGTTTCAATCAAGTGATGAATATGTTTAATGACTATATAGATCGTGAAGAAAAAGGAGAAAAACCATTAACTTTAAAAGAAATCTATGATATTCCTTTTAATTCTATTTACATTCTTCACAATTTAGCTCCTTTCTTTATGATCTTTTCTTTATGTGAAAATAAGGTTAAGAACATATTAACAAAGAATAAAATGGATATATCTTTAGAAGAGAAGATGTGTGGAGGAAGAAAAGAAAATCTTGCTAGTCAAATGGATTATCAAATATCTCAATTACATTTATTAATGCTTCGATGTAATGAAGATGATAAGAAGTTTATCGAACATATTCAAGTATATATATGATTATTATTATTATATTTATTTTTATTATTATTATTATTATTATTGTATTTGTTTTTATTATTATTTTATTAATATTATTATTATTATTTTTATTATTATTATTATTATTATTATTATTATTATATAGAATTTATTTGTTGAAGATGATATGGATGAAGATGAAGGTGAATTGAAATCTTATATAGCATCATTAAAAGAAAGTACATATAAAAGTCATCAAGACTTTTATACTCAATATATGGCATTCATGAAAGTATTTGGAAGAAGAGGACCAGGTGAAATTGCTATTATTAAACCAAGGTATTTTTATTATATAATTATTTATATAATTCTAATAATATTTTTTTAAATATTAAAATCAAATACCTATATTATTATTATATATTCATTAATGTTATTTTATATTTCTATTTATATATATTATAGATATGAAAATAAGCCATCAATTCTTCTGAAGACAGTATTAAATACCTCTTTTGAAGGTGTAGAACATCGATCTCCAGAAGCTCTAGAACAAGAAGCAGATCGTGTTGTTGAAGAAGTATATATAATTAGTTATTTATTATTATTATTATTATTATTATATTTAATATTATATTTAATATTATATTTATTATTATTATTATTATTATTATTATTATTATTATTATATTTAATATTATATTTATTATTATTTTATTATCTTATTATTATTATTAATATACTTATAAGACATAACAATATAGGTATGTTCTAAGTTATCCCGTCGTGATACTTCTAATCTTCGTTATTACTTAAAGCCTGCTCGTTTAAGTTTTACTTTTAGAGAACATAATAAATACTTTACAATTTCTCATTATTACTTATATAGACGTAAAGTCTTAGAATATGCTAAAGATTTGAAAGAAAAGAATTTAATAAAGGATATACATGATATCTTTCATTTCTCAATAGAAGAATTATTACAAATAGATGAGGGTACTATCGATTATACTACTGTTATTCCTGCTATTTATAAGAGAAAAGCTATTTATGAAAAAGGCTTTATTACTCCTCCTCCTCGTCTTATTGTTTCTCCTTATGCTGCTTTTGTTAATGTATCTGAACAAACAAAACAAGAATTATTAAATCTACCTGAAAATATCTTAAAAGGAATGCCTACTTCTGCAGGTATAGTTGAAGGAAGAGCTGTAGTTGTAACTGATCCTCGTGAAGGTCATTTACAAAAAGGTGATATATTAGTAGCTCAAGCTACAGATCCTGGTTGGACTCCTTTATTTGTTCCTTCTGCTGCTGTTGTGATTGCTATAGGTGGTCCTCTTACTCATGGATCTATTGTAGCTAGAGAAATGGGTATTCCTTGTGTTGTTAATGTACAGAATCTTATGGAAAAAGTCAAAACTGGTATGAGAATTAAAGTCGATGGAAGCAAGGGTACTGTTGAAATACTTGATGAATCAGTACCTACAAATGAATAATTTCTATGTATTAACATAATAATATGTTTAATAAGTTTATGTATTCTTTTTTTGCTTGCAAAATATAGCATGTACTATATATATTGTTCCTTTTTATTTGTTTTTTTTTCTTTTGTTAACCATTAGTTGTTTTTTATTATTTTTAATGTTTGTTTTTTATTATTTTTTTGTTTGATCACTCTAAATACATTGAAGAGTGTCTTTGATACATTTCACAAAAACGTATTTTTCGTTTTATACACGTATTAACGTTTTATAAACACAATTTTCGAGAATGATAATTAATTATAGTAAGATTGCTGAATCTGTTTCGAAATAAGCACATGCTAAAAATAAATGTATTAATTCAGATATACATTGCAAATAAATATCAAATAGTTGTGATTGACTCATATGATTACCTATTGAATAAGCAGATTTTCAATCATATGATAATAATAGAGCTCTCCTTAGCAGCATATACACTAAGGATCATGAAAACAATAAATTAGAGAAATCAATCTACACATCAGTACTGAAAAAACATATTTCATAATCATAATAGCGTTTAAAATATGTGTGTTCAATAAACTATCCATAAACTGACTATAAATTCGTTTCTCTTTTATGTAGAAAGTTCTTTATCAGAAAATATCTTTTGAGATTATCATTACTCTGTTGTTATGGAGGAAATACAAGAAATACATTATGCTCCTCTTGTTTTGTCTGATGACGATGATGATTCAGATAATTTAAGCAATGATATTAATACAAATTCTTCATCACTTGAACAATTGGAAAAAATAACTAAAGATTACGAATTGCAATTAAGTGTATATATGTATGTATCATGATTTTACTATGAGATTTCTTAGCAAGATCCATCAAACCAAAGAAAGCAGCAGATTGTCGTATATTTTTTTATTAATGTTTATATTCACAATGACATAGGATTATTTTCATGGAATACTTAAAATTACGTCCCTTGATGACAATAGAGAATTTGATCAACGTCGACAAACGATAGTTGATTTAATTAACGAAAAATTATCTTGTCCTATTTGCATGACAGAAGTATATTTTCTGTCAATATTATATAGAAAATCGTTTTCGTAACAAATAAATATATGAGTCTTTAGATTACTATAAGTGAACAAATTTATATGTGTGGTCAATGTCATGGAATCACTCACTTGGAATGTTCTATTGCAGCCGCTAGTCGTCGTTGTATATTTATACATACATATATGTAATTATTTTATAACATATCTTATTTATCTTTATTATTGCAACTTTTATAGTCTCAGTTATAATTTAGTTTATATATGGTTATATATTTATTTTATTTATTATTGAACATTTCTTTATGACTATTATTTAGTAATATATGTTACTAATGGTTATTTATATAATACAAATCATTTTTTCATCAATATTCTTATTTTTTTTATCATTTCTTGATATTTTCATTCTATAATATGTATATATATAGATAAGTGTCCATTATGTAATTTGCGATTAACTCACGATCCAAAAGAAGCGAGTGGGTGTTTTTGTGGAGAAACACCAGACTTTGTGTCTAGTCTTGAATATCCACATACATGCTTAAAACCATGTCGTATATATATATATATAGTTATTATTTTATTAGTATCATTATAAGTATTCATATATATATATATAGTTATTATTTTATTATTATTTGTTATAAGTATTCATATATATATATAGCAAAGAGACTACCTTGTGGTCATTATTGTCATTTATTATGTCATCCAGGAAACTGTCCTCCGTGTAAACTAACGATGTTTATGCCTTGTTTATGTGGTAAAACGAAGTATATATATAGATATATATAATGAATTTTGTGTTTTACAATTTGTATATATATATAGAATAAATGTACCTTGTCAAAGTGATATGACAAAATGTAAAGAACTAGTTTCAAGTATGTGCAAAGAACCTATTCGAATTCTATGTAACTGTCAACGAATGATGTATATATTAATATATAAATATATATATCGAGAGAAAAAATATATATTACTGTTTAAGTTATAGTTCTAATATTATAACATTTATTATTATTATTGTGATTTATTATTATTATTCTATATAAAGGGTTGATTCAACATGTAATAAACGTCATGTCTCCTGTAATAACCCTTGCCATAGTGTTTTACATACAAGTAGGTATAATTAGTAATATATATGAATAGAAGATATTACTATTATTATTATTATTATTATTATTATTATTATTATTATTATTATTATTATTATTATTATTATTATTATTATTATTATTATTATTATTATTATTATCACATGTATAGTCGTCAATCCTATAACGAATCACGTGGATAGTCATATGTGTGAGATGATATGCCACGAAGGTGCATGCCCACCATGTGATCGAATGATTCGTTTCATGTGCCCTTGTGGTCAAACTAAAATGCCCGCCATTCCTTGTTCCCTGTATCGTTACTGTTATGACCTCTCCGAATTCTATAATGAATCTATATATTTCTATCTTGAACAACAAGGAATACAAGTCACATGTGCTCTTTACTGTAATAAATTATTACCCTGTGGTATATATATATATATATATATATATATATATATATATATATATATATATATATATATATATATATATATATATATATATAGTTTTATTATTGTTAATATTATTTATAACAATATATTATTTCTTGTTTATTTTATGTTATACACTCTACATTTTATATTCCCAAGGAAATCACCTATGTGAAAGTCCATGTCATTACGGACCATGTACACCCTGCTGGAAGTCCAAAAAATTGGTATCTACTGTTATTTATTTATTTATTTATTTATTTATTGATTGATTTATTTATTTATTTATTTATTTATTTATTTATTTATTTATTTATTTATTTATTTATTTATTTATTTATTTATTTATTTATTTATTTATTATATTATATTATTATTGAAAATTCCATATCTAATAGTTTTATGTATTTTTAATTTTACTAGTATCATTTTTGTGATACATAGTTTGTCATTACTATTCGTATCATTATTATCTATTTGATCTGATTTTCTTCTTTTTTTATCCCTCATACTACAATATCCTCCCTTTTCTATTATTTCTCCCCTATCTCTAAAGACCGATCATTGTGACTGTGGTGCCTGCCTTCTTTCGGCTATTCCCTATAACACCAATCGATGTGTTTCTCAATGGACCACTCAATGTCAATTTACTTGTAATAAAATCATGTCCTGTGGTCATCCTTGCTCTTATAAATGTCATAAAGTATATTCACTCTATTATTTATTTTTTTATGTTTATCAGTTTTTATAAAGTTTATATTTTTATATATTTTATTTTTTTTTAGATACATTATGTATTATTTTTTTGGGGGGATATCAATATTCATAATTATTCATCACTATTTTATTTACATTCTTTCTCTGCCTTTCTTTCTCTATCTTTCTCTATTTTTCTTTTCTTTATATATATATATATTAGGGTCCATGTCCAAGTTGTTTTAAAGAGACAGTAATTCAGTGTTCATGCGGATTATCCTCAATAACTGTTCCCTGTAAGGATGTCAAGTATATATATTTATTCATATATATATATATTTATTTATATATATATATATATATATTTATTTATTTATTTATTTATTTATTTATTTATTTATTTTATAATTCTCTTGTATTCTTATTTCATGTATAGAAAGAATTTGAACTATAAATGTCATACAATCTGTGATACTCTTCTTTCCTGTGGTAAACATAAATGTAAAAAACGATGTTGCCCTAATAAAGGAATATTAAATTCTGATAATCCATGTATATACGATTAATATTCTATTCTTTATATTTATATATATTATTTATTTATTCAAAATATTTAAAAAATTTACTTTTTAAAGAATTATTATTAGTATGTTACATAAATAAATATATATACATATTATCATTATTATCACATTATATATAATTATTATTATACTTATAGATATTCATATATGTCAAGAAAAATGTTCAAAATTATGTTCTTGTTCATTACATCGTTGTTCACAATTGTGTCACTCTGACACGTGCCTAGAATGTACAACAGTATTAACGGACTCCTACAGTTGTCCTTGTTCTTATATACATCTTACATCTCCCTATATATGTTCTCAATATAAACCTTCTTATAAATATATACATATTTGTATTCGTCCATTTTCATGTGGTCATAATACTATACCTTCTCCTCTTCTTAATAAATTCAATACCTATATACAAGATCTATGTAATAAGTTTCCTTATATATCTTATTATTTACAAGATCATTTTCAGTTATCTTTTCCTGAAATTCAGCCACTGTCACATCCGTTTGAAATTGATCAATATAATATCTCTACAAATATATTTGAGAATCATTTAGATTCTTATATAAGTTCTTTGAAAGAAACATATCCTCAGTATACACTTCATCTTTGTCATCAAGGAAAATGTCCCCCTTGTACAGCAATAGTATCACGATTCTGTAACCGACATAATCAAGAATATAGTGTGACGTGTTCTGGTATAAATAACGATGTATGTTTTTTATTATTATTATGTTTATGTTTATTATTATTATGTTTATGTTTATTATTATTATGTTTATGTTTATTATTATTATGTTTATTATTATTATTAATAAACATAATAAATATAAATATAATACTAGGTATAATAATTAATAATTACTATTTAGGAGGGTTGTCCATTACTATGTAACCAGAAGCTTCCTTGTGGCCATACGTGTCAGAGAAGATGCCATGAGGGACCTTGTAATAGTATTCCGTATGAATATAATTCTTTAATCTCTCTTTTATCCTAATTATATATTAATATATAGTTGTGAGTCATTATGCTTAAAAGAACGTACCGATTGTCATCATATATGTAAACATAAATGTCATTTTGGACATAATTGTGTTGAGTATCCATGTGATGAGTCTATTGATGTCACTTGCTCATGTGGACTGAGAACAGAATCATGTCTATGTTCAAATAAAAATCATGGTATGTAATAAATATGCTCATTTTTTTATTCTATTTTCTTACAGATCTAGAATTATATTATTATTTATGTATTATTTATATGACTCTCATAATCTATAGATATATCCTGTAGTGGTTTTTGCTATATTCATTTATATTATCCATATATATTATTATATACACATGAATATTCTTCTTTAAGTAATAATGTAGGTTTTTCTTTTATATAATAATAATAATAATAATATATCTATTTATATAGTATACAAGCAAGTCTCTTATGGATTATTTAGATTTACATAATATGACTCCGATGGTTCTTTATTATTATATTATGTTTACTGATTATTTCAGTCAATTGGAACATATGATTTGTAACAATAATAATTGTGTTCTTCAAACACTAGTTCCCCCTTTTATTCCTTATGATATTATAATTTCATTTGTGTCTCATTATTCTGTGGGTATTCAATCATTTTCTAAAGAGACTTCGATTCTACTTATTTCAATTTCTAACTTAAAAGCATTGAAAGAAATGTTTTCATTTGAAGCTCTTATAGCAGACATTCTTCCTCTTATTAATAAACAAAAGCCATTCAAAGAACGTATATTTTTAATATATAAGTTTATTATTTATATATTATTTTTTAGACTTTTTTTTTCTTTTTATATTGTTATATATGTATATATTTTGATTTAGAATACACAATAAATGAATATTCCAAAGATGTATCCAATATATTATTACTAAATCTCCTTCCTTCTAAAGATATTAATAATCAAACAATTACCGTACCTACAGAAGTATATATAATTCATTATTCTCTTTTATTACACTAATATTTTTTATCTAAAAGAATATATATATATATATATATTATTGTTTTTTTTTTGTCTAGTTTCATAAATCATTCACTTGTATATTATCCAAAGAAAGAATGTATAATAATAATAAAAATATTTATAAGATATATATACAAGAATATTCATCAATACCTATTATTATTCGTCAAATTAATAAAATATATGCAAAACAATTTCTTGTATATATTAATATTTTTATTTTTTATATTTCTATTTTTATTTATGCTTTTCTGTTAATATATTTATTGTTTATATATTCAAATTCTTTTCTATTTCTCCTTTTTTATTTCTGTTAATATATTTATTGTTTATATTTTAAAATGTTTCTTTATTAACGCAATATATATTATTTATTATTAGATTCTCTATGCCATGTATATATAATTATATATATATAGTGTATTCCTATATATATATCTCCTTTGTCTTATTCTTCATTATTATCAGCGTCTTCACTATTTATTAAAGATCATTTCTCATCAGATTCTCTTTGTTCTGTATATCAATCAGTAGCTAACCTTTCTCCTTCTGTTTCACATTTATTAACAAATAATAATCAAGTCACTTATAATCAGAATAGTCAGTTAGACTCTCAACTATCACTTTCTGATATTTCAAAAAGCATTGATGAGAATACCACAAAAGAACAAATTCGTAAGAATAGACTTGAAAGAAGAAAGAATCGAAAAGAGAAACGAGAACAAACATAAAGATTTATATCTATTCATTTTATATATTAACTGTATCAGTACTTGTATCCTATTTTTTATTAATTAATTGTCATTATCCATAAATATTTTCTTTTCATACGTTTTTCTTTTATTAGTATACTTAGTCTTTGTTTTCAATAACTGAAAAATTATTTATTATTCCTTGTCTTGAGTGTATTTTGATAATATCTCGTTATGAAGTAGTTGTCTTAACGCTATACTGATTTTTTCGGAATCGATCCGAATCATGTATTCATTCCAGTAACATAAATAATAACATTAACAACAAAAATGAAAGAAATATGACCAAAAAGAGCAGTATAGCACAATAAAAACCATAGGACATCCAATAAGGACATCTCATAAGCATAAGTATTCATTCAGTAATAATATAAAATGAATACTTATATATTTCATACTAGTTTCAATAACTCTTAAAAACTGTGTTACTCTGGAAAAATAATACTGGAAAAGAAATAATTTAAAAAGAGAACAAAAAGGAGAAAACCATGGTAAAGAAATACAAAATGGATCATTAAAAATAATCATGGTTTTAGTAAAAATTTGGCTGTGATCCTGTTTATAATCTAAACCGACATTTCTAAGGTCTTTTTCCTATATATTTAATTAATTAAAGAATATTGTTCGAAATGAGTACTGGTATATATATTTTCATTTAAAACCCAAAGTAGCTTGTTCTCTAATCAATGACTATCTTTAGGTAAATATATTCCTCCGCATAAGAGACAGCAAGGTGACAACTACATCTCTGGAAACTCGTATCCTGATAGAAATAATTCGAGAAGATACGACAACTATGCTCCATCTGACTCTTATGGTCCAAGAGATTACGCTCCTCGTAATCCTGCTCCATTTGTTCCAATGTACGGTGGTTACCCTAGACCTGCGCCTTTTTATGGAAATCCTCGTCAACCTATGAATAATAGATTTGATGCCTTAGCTGATTATCAAGGTTTCGACACTCGTCGTGTTCGTAGTTATGATGTACCAGTGAATAATCTTGGTTTCCATGGTGATCTTCATCCTAGTAAGATTCTTGAAAAGGAGTTGTTCGATGAGAGTAAGCATGTTATTGAGGGAATCAACTTTGATAAGGTATTCTATTTATGATTATTACTTTTTAAATAGTTATTTATTATATATTTATTTTATTTTATAGTATGAAGAGATTCCTGTAGAAGTAGGTGGTAGTGATATTCCTGAACCTATTTATGAATTTGATCCTGAAATTATTCCTAAATCTCTTATTGATAATGTCGAAAGATGTCATTATAAGAAACCTACTCCTGTTCAAAAATATGGTATGGCCATTGGTCTTACTGGAAGAGATCTTATGGCTTGTGCTCAAACAGGTAAACGAATCTTTTAGTTTTTATTTTATTATGTTTATTATTTTTTTTTTATTATGTTTATTATTCTCTGTTTTTATTATTATATTATATTTATTATTCTATTTATTATTATTACTATTTATTTGTATAAATTCTTTTTTTCTTAATTCTCTTCTTCCTATAATAAATATATATATAAATAGGTTCTGGTAAGACTGCTGGTTTCTTATTCCCCGTGATTATGGCCATGTTAAAGAGTGGTCCTCGTCAAATTAATGTGAATAATAGTCGTCAAAAGTATTACCCTACAACCCTTATTTTAGCACCTACTCGTGAATTAGCTATTCAAATCTATGATGAAGCAAGAAGAGTATTTATTTTATTATTATTTATTTTGTTTTTTTTTTTTTTTTTATTTATTTTATTTTATATTTTTTTTATTATGATTACTTTATTATTATTCTATTAATATTCTATATATATATCCTTATCTCTCTATGTGTATATCTCTCTAGTTTGCTTACTGTACGGGTGTTGCTTGTTGTGTATGTTACGGAGGTACTCCTATGCTGGATACCATGCGTCAATTACAAAGAGGATGTGATATATTAGTAGGCACTCCAGGACGTCTAGTGGATCTTGTTGAAAGAGGAAAAATATCATTTGAAGCTATTAAGTATTATTATTTAATTTATTTATTTATTTATTTATTTTACTTTTATTTTTTTTTTTAATTCTTGAATTACAATATATATTATTATTTTATGATTTTTTTTTAATTATTTATTTTTTATTCTACCCTTTCTTATATAAATAAACATATATATATATATATAGGTATTTAATTCTTGATGAAGCCGATCGTATGTTAGATATGGGATTTGAACCTCAAATCAGAAATATTGTCCAAGGAACTGGTATATATTTTATCATATAGTATTATTAGCTTTGTTTACTATTATGTATATATATTATTATATATTATTATATATATATTAATCTAGATATGCCAACAGACCGTCAGACTATGATGTTCAGTGCTACTTTCCCCACGGAAATCCAACGTTTAGCTTCAGATTTCTTAGAGAATTATATCTTCTTAACTGTAGGTCGTGTTGGTTCCGCTGCTAAAGATATTACTCAAAAAGTTGTTTATGTAGAAGAAGAAGATAAAGAGGCTTATTTATTACATCAATTACAAGATCTTGGAGAAGGAAGAATATTAAGTATTTATATAGATTCTATTTTATTTAGCTTTTATTATATTTATTTATTTATTATTATTTTTTATTTATTTATTTATTATTATTAATACATTGACTATATAGTTTTTGTGGATACCAAGAGAAAGGCTGATTATTTAGAAGAATTATTATATAGAAATCAATATGATGTTACTTCTATTCATGGTGATAAGACACAAGTATATATATATATATATTCTTTCTATTTTTCTTTACTATTATTATTCTTTTATAATTATAGTCAGAAAGAGAAGAAGCTTTAGAAGCTTTTAAGAGTAATAAGAATTTCATTTTAGTAGCTACTGATGTAGCCGCTAGAGGCTTAGATATTCCTGATGTAGCTTATGTTATGAATTATGATACTCCTTCCAATATAGATGATTATGTCCATAGAATAGGAAGAACAGGTCGTGCTGGTAATATGGGTACTGCTATTAGTTATATTAGTGAACAAAACAGAAATATCGCTAGAGATCTTTATGATATGCTTTATGAAGCTAGTATATATTTGTTTAATTGTTTATTATTTTATTTATTTATTTTTTTTTTTTTTTATATATAATAAGATTATTATTAATATTATTATTATTAATATTATTATTATTATTATAATTCTGTGTAGATCAAGAGATTCCTGAGTTCTTAGAAGCTCTTTGTAATAATCATAAGCGTGGCTACATGGGTTCACGTAATGGCGGTAGTCGATTTGGTGCTAAGGATATTCGTAAGGGAACCAATCGTCAAACTCATATGCTTTCGAATGGCCCAAGACCTCAATATAATAGAAATGATAGTAAGAAAAATAATTATCATAATAATAATTACAATAATAACAATAATTATAATAATGGTCCCTCGGGTAATTCTAATTCGATGAATAATACTGCGGACAGATTACGTTCTTCTTATACTACAGATACTACTGATGCTTGGTAATTTATATATGTATAGATAATGGAAGAAATACACAAGATTATTCATTTTTTTACATGTTTTACATTTTTTTTTTGTATTTATCTATGAAAAGTGTATTCTTTTTATCACTTATATTTATTCTTTAAATTATATAGTAAAACTTATATATTTGTATTCTAAAATGCGTTATTTGCTTTACTGTTTGTTTTATTATTTTACGGTGTGTTTCTCTCATTTGTTCCCCTTTTTGATAGTCTATATATTATTTTTTTTTCTCTTTCTTTTTTTTTTTAATATATTAATTTATTAACTGTAAATTTTTAAAGTTATTTTCTTTTTTATATAAATAAATTAATTGTAAATTAAACTCTTGTTTGTTAGTTGGGCCTTTTATTTAATAACAAAACTATAAATGAATAATTTATTACAAATAGAAAGGCTAATGCAGAATTTATTTTTTTTTGTATAACACTTAAGTCATGATATAGATAGAAAACAATGAAGACTTTAATTGAATGGAATCAAATGTTGAAAGAATGAAGACCAGACATCCGCCACTTTGGATGCATCATTACTGACCTCAATCAATTGTTCAAGATTACTATTTAATAGTTTCATGCCTTCTACGATATCTTCCAGTGTCTATAAATAGGAGAGACATATATATTGATAATTATTCAAAAAATTACTTCTGTGATTTCAGTAATCAATTGATTCTTTTCTTTATCGGAATCCTATGACATGATTGTTTTAATAGGAAAGTATTTATATATTAATATACTGATCGTATTGACGTTGGACAATCAATATTCATAATATATAAAACAATACTAAAATGATTTTTTTATTTTTTTATTTTTTTATTTATTTATTTAACTTTTAATTAAGATTTAAAAATTTTAACAAAAATCAGAAATAGTTAGAGTTTGGCAGTGAGAACTTTTTTGCATTATGGAAATCACACTTCTTTTGTATACAATTGTATAATTGTGTATTTGATTAATAAAAATTCTTTATTTCAAAATAAATCACAATAATGGCAGTATACATACTTGACATAAATAACATTTTAGTCATTCAGATTATTCGATAAATGATTTTTGGAAATTAAATTGAAAAATTCGTCAAAAATACAATATTTATTAAATAATTTAGTTTTTTTTCTATATGCGAACATATATATATCAACACTGCTTAAAAAACAGTATTTAAATGAGTACTATGAAAAAAGGAAAATAAAAAATGAAAAAGAAAAAATGTGTGTAAACAGTAAATATATATAATATATTATTCATCTTCTTCATCAATAGTCCTGGACTCTGAATCTGTATTATAATCAATAGAATCAGGAAGTGGAAGTATTTGATGTTTTGTTTCTAATTGAGTATTACTGAAATCATTAGGTGATATAGGTTCAATAAAAGTAGAAGAAGCATTATGATCAGTAGACAGGAGAGAAGATAGAGTATTCGATTGATTATTCTAATATATATAATAATATTAATAAGAATTAGAAAAATATTGTAAAATTTGTTTTGTAATAATTAGCAATGTTATATTAAATTCGTGATTTATAATTGTATGTATATAAGTATGTAAACATTAAAACATATATATATGTATATACATCATTTATAAGATAGTTTTGAATGTCATTATCTAACCACATAATATAACGATCTGTTTTTGTTTCTATATATATATATATATATATATATATATATTATATTCACACTTAGCATATGAAAGAAAATACATAGAGGAATAAAAAGAGTATAATAATAATAATAATAATAATAATAATAATAATAATATATACTTTGTGAAGTTAATGGATTTTGATAAACTTGTTTATCTACGAATGAAATGAATTCCATCCACGTCTCTTCTTCTTTATCGATTTCTTGATGAGTTTGGGTCTGTATATGCTATAAAGAGATATAATAGCAATAATAATAATAATAATAATAAAAACAAGAATATTTAATGAATATATGTTTAAACTTAAAAATGGATGAATATATAATAATATAATATAATAAGTTATGAATATACTTCATCATAATTTGTATATACAATATTACATATGTTACATAATCGCGGTTTTCTATTACGTTGCTTATCAAATTGCTTATTCACTTTATAACGATTTTTAGCTAGCACACGATTTGCCCAATGTTCGGGAGGGACTAAGGGGGATACATATAACGGCAATTGAGTTAAAGAGGGATATGCAGGAATTTTATTCTTATAAGTATAAATAAGATCATGATTATGTTTGGATAAATCGCGAATATATATACAATTTGGAGGAGGAGTAGTGGTGGAAGAAGATCTATACATAAATATTACATATATATAATAATATGATAAATACAGAAAGCCATCAAGTTTATTTAGTTTGATAATTTTACGATTTTCTTTTTCTAATAATAACTTTTGACTTTCTGACTTTGTGATAAAATGAATTAACCCTATTATATATATATTTGAATAAGTAAAATAGTCTTTAAATATAAAAAAATATGTATATACTTGATAAATTGATCATGGAAATGCGATGTTTAATTGAATAACGATACAATTTCTCATGATATTTTATATCTTTTGACGTTTCTAGAGATTCATTCATGACAATCTTACTAAGTCTAGATCGACGAGTATTTAATATTTGTGGACCTTTTGTATCTTTTGACAAGGGAACAAAAATATTCACAGATTTTACGTATATATCAGAAACAGTCTATATTAACAAAATAATAAAACAATAAAATATAATATACAATGTTCAATTTTCGTAATCTTTCTTTCAGTTGTGATATTTCGTACTTTCCATTCATCCCATTTTGTGAGTCAATGAAGAAATTCAACGTTGAGGAATAAGTATTCTCATGATTATGAACTCTTTTATGAGATTGACTTGGGAGGGACATTGTATGATTGCTCATATATGTATCTATTTAGTTGTACTTATATGAGTGATATATAGAATATGATTTGTAATTTAATTCAATGAGAAAAAATGACTGTTTATAAACAACAGAGAAAAAAACAAAATTACACCTTAAGACGAAGACTTTTTCTTGTTTTTCTACAAAAGTATTTATTTAATCATTTACTCTCTATTTATTTACTTTATGGATTCTGAATGCATATATTTTCGTGAATGCAGAGATGAAGATCTCGACTCTTGCTCTGTGATTTTTGTTGAAACCTTTAATCAACCTCCATGGAATGATCAATGGCAGTCTTCTCAACAAGCAAAGATTTTTCTGTCTGAATATGCTATGAATATATCATCTCTGAAATATGTTTGCATATATAAGGATAATATCATTGGCTTTACGATTGGTCACGTGTCTTCTTTTTTTGATGGAAAAGAGTTCTTTATTGATGTCTTCTGTATATCACAAGAATATCAATCAAATGGTTATGGATCGAGAATGATTGATTATTTAAAAGAAGAACTAAAAAAGAAGGATATCCATGAAATATGTCTTATTACAAAATATAAAAGTCCTGCGCAATATTTTTATCAAAATCATGATATTCATCATGATACATCTATGATCTTTTGTAATGGAAGCTTTTAACTCTATTTTGATCAACCATAAAAGTGATACTATGATTGATGTATATTAGTTGTCTTGTATAGTATATTTCTTTTGTTAAATATTCAAACATTATTGTTTTTGGGATCATTGTTAGTAGGATATCTATTATTCTATATAACTATTGAATTAATTAATGAAAAGACTTTATATATTATAGATAATAATTCTGTATATAACTATTGAATTAATTTATAAAAAGACGTTATTTATTATGTATGGGATACCAGATTATTAAATCGATATCGTTCTATACTTATATATAATGCTTTTGCTATGTGCTATTATATATTAAATAAATAACAATATGTAATACGGATATGAATAAAAGAAATATCTTATTATTTGATATAATAAGAAATATATAGAATACAAAAAATAGAACAAAAAAGACATCATTTTAAATATTACAATCAACTATCAAAATATTTTTTACATAAAAAACAATATATATATTTATTTTTCTATTTGAGAGCATTTATTTGAATAATAATGAATTGGATTTTCAAGAACTTGTTGAATGGAATCAGTATCAGTCTCTAATATACATTTATTGATTACACGTACTATAAAAACATATATCTTATGATTATTTTACATTAAAATATATAAAAACATATATCTTATATATGATTTTTTATTAAAATATATATATATATATATATACATAATGCTTCATTTTCTAAAGCTGCAGCAACACGTTCTTTGTCATTGAATTGTCTATTTACTAAATATAGGATATATATAGTAAATTATCACTTAATAAAGTTAACTAGAGTATAATAGAGTAGCTATAGTATAATGAACAATAATAAAGATATATTTATAATCATATATAATAATTATTTAATAAATATAATAATGCTATAATAAACAAAATAATGCTATAATAAACATTATAAATATATTTTTATAAAAAATAAAAAAAATATACAAGCATCTTCAGATTCATGAGATCCTGGAACAACGAGGACTTTATATTTCATTCGAGGAGGTAAAGATCTCATTAGTTTTGTTCGAATACATAAACCAATAACAGCAGATTGTGTGCAATTAGGTATCGTTGGATTGAAAAATACGACAATAGAATTATTTTTATCATCAACTTTAATGTTTTTTAATTGAATAACATATAATTGTTCTAAAGACACAGGATGTTCAGGATCCTTGATTGTTCTGATTAATTCTATAAAAATGATTATTAATGACAATTTTGAATATTTATATATACCAAATATTTCTAAAGGATCAATAGGATCTCGTATTCTATCATCATGAAGTTGATTCTTTCTCGAAGTCTAATTTACTAGAATGAAAAACGTTATAAAACTACTTGTGACTTCTCATAGACAATAGGTGCTGAATTATCTTTACTCATCATATAATAATAGATTAAATATAATAAGAAATGAGTAGAAGAAAAGAATACGAAATTTGCCAGCAAATGTTATATGCAAATAGAAACGGAAACAAAGAGAAACTTCAAAGACAGTTTTCAACACTTTTCAGAATAATTGATCAATTTTTTTTCATTTTTTTACTTGTGTCAAATTCTTATTGATTAAAGAGTTCTATTCATTAATTATTTTTTATATCCAAAGTAAATACATCAATTATGTATATATAATAGAATTTAGTGCAACATACAGTGCCAACAGAATTAGAATGTCCTATTTGTATGGAAAACATAACAAAAGACAATTATATAGAATATAGAATATCTGAAAATAGTCCGTGGATTCCTTGTCAAGCTTGTGATAATTGTATTGAAATTATACGATCTGGAGCTATGAAGCGTTATCTTCATGATTTACTTCATGCAGATTGTAGACGTTCCCAACTTCGAGTTCTTCATAAAGGTCCTCCATATTATTTAGATATGTCTGAGGTATTTCCTAATTTAGAATCATGTCCTATAAAAGAAATATGGCATAGTAAAAATGATACTATCACTTCTGGTAAAGTTGATGATGCATTAGAAGAAAATGAAAGAAAAGAATTTATTGAAAAATATACATTATTAATTGAAACATCCGATAATAATCAAATTGTCAAAGAAACTGATGAAACTAATTAAAGTTATATATATATATTTTTTTTTTCTTTATATAGTATGTATTTGTAATTACATTTAGAGGTTATTTAATACTATATTGTTTTAATCTATACTTGAGTTATCTTCTTGAATAATGACAAAACTGTAGAATGCAATTTGTGAGGTATTTATAATATATATGATTTAATAAAACAAATAAATAACAAAAATATTTGAAATACTCTATTAGGATAAATAATCTATAAAAAATATAAACAATTGAATAAGTATGTTTAAAACAATTATAAACAGCGATAAATCAAAACAAATAATATAAAATAATGATAGTAAAAGAAAAAAAGGTTGAAGCACAGAAATGAATAAATAATAAACAGAAAAAAATAATAAAAAAGAAGACAAATTTTCAAAGAAAAATTAAAAATGGAAAATAAAAAGTTGATTAGATTTAGAATAATATGTATAGTTATAAATAATGTATATAGATTATCTTGGTTTAAAATTCTTTGAACGTTGTGTTTTACTTGCTGAATGAATTAACCATAAAATACTCTGTTTTAATCCCTCACAAGTAAGAGCAGAAATAGCTGCAAAATTAACTTCATGTTTCATCATATTTGATTCTATTATTGGTTGAAGGCTTTTATATATGATCTCAGGCTCCACAGCATCCTAAATAGATAATAATAATAATAATAATAATAATAATAATAATAATAATAATAATAATAATAATAATAATAATAATAATAATAATAATAATAATAATAATAATAATAATAATAATAATAATAATAATAATAATAATAATATATATATATATATATATATACAACAATATCTTGCTTATTAGCACAAATGAGTATAGGGAGTTCACGAAGATCTTCACACATAAACACTTTTCCTAAAATTAAAAATATATATATGATAATAATAAATAAAAAATACGGAGTTCTTCTCGAGACTCTTTGATTCTTTCTTCATCGCTACTATCAATAAGGAAAATAATTCCATGAGCATCTTTATAATACTTGCTCCATAGAGACCTCATTGATTTCTAATAATTATAAAAACATATAGGAATAGTCTTCAAATTAACTATAGAGATAACTATATACATGTCCACCAACGTCCCAAAATACTACATGAAATCCATCAACATCCATTGTAGCAACTATATAAATGAACAATAAAAAACATTAAATACATAGATATCCATGTATAAAATAATATCAAAAACTAAGCAGAATAGTTAATTACCATTAAGACCAATAGTAGGTGGAATTCTTGAGAGTTGTCGAGTGGAATTCTTAGTAAACATCCCCTTTGCTTGTTCTAGAAATGTCTATAGAATTTCATAGCTATATATATATGAAATATATATAGCATACAGTCTTTCCCGAATTATCAAGACCAACAATTAGCAAGCAAACATCTTGTTTCTGCATAAACCATTTACAAGCTCCAGATATAAGCGAAAACTAATTATATAGATTATTGAATTTAATGAAAAATACCATAGTGTAAAGTTAATGATAAAAATCTAATTTGTCAATATTTTTCTTGAGAATTTTATGTGTATACTATTGTTTTTTCAAATAATCGCGAGTACTTCATAATTTTATTTTATCCTTTTAATGAACTATTTCTTACCTATTAAAGGTATCAATAGAATCTTGTGTTTATAAATGTGTCAATATTCGTTGGATGAGTCATAAGAGCAAACAATTATTATAAATATCGCTTATTATATATTATATACGATGATTATTTCCTCCTTACGAACAATGAGCACTATCAGCCATACAAACTTATATTTATTTGTATGGAACTTTTAAATATGTAGTGCTGACGTCATGTAAGTCAATTTTATGTAAAACATTTTATTTCAGAGAATATCTAATCTCAGTTAAGCCAACCACGAATATTCATTATGCAAGAAATCATTATTTCAATAGTATATAAAGAAATATATTTTTTTACAGCTACTATTTGTATAATATGCTGAATTTGTGATTGTTAACACTTCATCTAGTATTTTCTACACTATCCTATAATATAATGTAACCAAATAATTAAATTAAATTTGAGAACACAACTTTAATATCCATATTTGATTCATATCTCATAATTTATGAATAGAATCACTTTATTTATATATAGCTATTTCGTATTGACTAAACATTTTATTATTCTTGTTTCCTTTCAATTAAATGAGTTTCATATGTAATAATTTTAACTCTTATTATTATTCATACTGTAAATTATTTATATATTTGTATGATTAGTCTAAATTTAATTATATTATGCTTATTGGTTACCTTCTTATAGAATTATTGGTCATAAAACATAATGAAATACAATTGCTTTTTCATGAGACTGTCGATAAAATCAGGTAATAAATGAAAATTGTCATAAAAGAAGAAAAAAGTACTTTGTTAGGTTACTTGCTGTACTGATTATGTACATAAGTTATTGAGTATGAATCAAAAGATTGATATCAATCCACCTATGTTTAAAAGTCAAGTGCTAGAGAACGGTCTGACAACTGAGAATGGTTTTGTGTTTCATCCTGAAGTCATATCATATGAACCATCTCAAACACACGAAATATATGCACAGAATCAAAACTTAGTTTCCCCAATTCAAAATAATGACCAACCAATTCCAATTGATTTGTCATTAACTCAGATACAAACCGGAATACAACCGTCAAGTATTACTCCTGTATATTCTAACCAAACCAGAATCCCAGATGTTCCTATGGCTGTTGTTTATTGTCCATATCCTGATCATTCTGTCTCTATTAGTAATCAACAAACATCCTATTTGGTAGATCATAATTTGTTAATAGCAGGTTCAGATCATAAATCAGCAACATCAAATATACTATCACCAAATTCTATTGATCCAAGTTCTCATTTAAGTCCTATTGATCATCATAATGATCTAACAATTAATATTAAGAGTGACGAAGAAGATGAGTATTTTTAATAATATATATATATATATTTAATTAAAAATTTTTATAAAAAAATGAAAATTTCAATTAATTATGTTTATCTATTTATTACTTATTTATAGAGAATTTCGAGCGCAGTTACTGATAGTCCTGAATTTAGTAAAATGTTGTGTAGCATTCGCCGTTTTTGATATAGTATGTTAGTCAATTTATATAAATTTTTCTTCTTCTTATTATATATCTTTTTGTATTCTCATAAATTATTGAATCAATAGATTATTATCTTTTTGTTATTTATATTGTTAACTTCACATATATATAGTTCGCTTCGTTACAAGTTTATTGGGTTTTTATTATTTTTCCAATCTTAGGAATTGTGGGCTTACATAACGGAATCACAAATTATATAATCATCGTAATTATATACATTATGTATATTATATTATACATATATACTTATTTAGTTTGGTATTTATAAAATCTTTCAAGTTTGTTCGTGGATTGCTAAGATTATTATTGATTTATTTAATTCAAATAATGAAATTGCTTATTATGATTTAATTATATGCGTCTGTTGTGTATGCTTATATTATTAATATTTATACACAATTTTCTCTTTCATCATTTTTCATTATATATATATTATATATATATATTTATAAGTATGTTTTTATTATTAATCATGAATTATAAATTTATGATTCATTTTTCTAGTTTTTTTCTGCTCTTCATTATGGGAAATTTATAATATCTTTTCATTATGTTCCAAAATCAAGTATATATATATATATTCTCTTATTTCGGTTATCATTTCATTTACTTATGAACATTTGTAACATAATAATTTTTATTATTCATTACATAGAGCGTCATTGTATTAATCAAAAGGCTGTTCACGATGCATCCTGCCATTGTTTCTAATTTTCCATTTTCTTTTTTATTGCACAATATTTATTTTAAATATTGTGCTTTTTTTTTAATTTTATTGTTTTTTCAATGAAAGATTTGTTGCAATTGCTTATGTTATTTTTTTCAAATAGTTCATTGTATTATAGAAGATTTTTAATTATGATTTACTGCCTTTCTCAGATTTCTTTTAATATTATGCTATAGATTGATATATATCTTTTATGCTTTTATTATTTTTCTTTTAGATATTTGTATGTAACTCGTACTGTGTATACTTACATTTTTTGTCACATTTACGTAAATTTATTTCAAGTCACTCTTAGATATCTCGTATGTGTATTGTTAAATTAAAAACTATCTCTACATATCCATTCACATATTTCTTTGAAATATTCAGACACTCTTGAATAGAACACTATTTGAATTTGAAGAGTAAACATGATTAAAAAGAATACAAATTGTTCTGAATATTATTTACACTATTCTACATTATTTAAAGACAATAATTAGATAGTAATTTAAAATGTTGACTATTGATTGAAACGTGTAGATAGATCTTTTCTTTCATCGTGATGAATACAATCATATCTAGAACACTGAATACTCTCTCTATATATATTCATTGTATACAATTCGTTTATAAACACTGTTTGGCTAACTATTCAATTTGTACATTTCGTACTCCAAGAGAGTTTTTGCATACCCCATTAATGCCGAAAAGTACCCAGAAAAACTGTCTCTTTTAGGAAACTTGCACTCCAAGAGAGTCTTCATGGAATACCAAGAAAATAAATATCGATGTTTCAACGAAGGGTGTATTGACCAAATCATATGACTTCGTATTGGATAATCTCAACGAAGAAACCAATTGAATCGTAATTATAAACTATCAACAAATGAATTTTCTTATAATATCTATACGGTTTATTCTAAAAATGGAAAATGGACATCTTCTTACATCGCACTGTATACTGGCAATTTGTTGAATGTACTTCATTTTGCAAAAAATATCTTATTTGTTTAATATCTTCTTTTATTATATAATTAACTTCTAGAATGAATTCTAATCAAAACAACGTCAATACTCCTTTAGTTTTCCCTGCAGTTAATCCTCAACCTGGTTACATCGCTCAACCTGTTCCTCAATATGCTCAACAACCTGCTCCTCAATATGCTCAACAACCTGCTCCTCAATATGCTCCTCAACAAGTTCCTCAATATGCTCAACAACCTATTCCTCAATACAATCCTCCTACTCCTGGTCAACCCATTTATGCTCAACAACCTATGATGCCTATCAACCAATTCCAGTATGTTATTACATGTTTTTTAAAACTATATTTATAAAGATATATTACTACTTTTACATTTAATTTAGAATTTCACCTGATATGGAAAAGGCTCTTAGTCTTGCTAAGTGTATTAGAATCTATGCTATCATTGAACTTGTTTGTTATTGTATTACTATTATTGGATTAGTCTTCATCTATTTCCCTATTACTGCTATGCGTGCTACTAAACAGTCTAATGCCCATGATTTTGCTTGTGTATATATTATATAATATATGAATGCCATTGTCACTTTTTTCTATATTTTTAAAATAATAATTAATTCTAATTATGTTTTTTTATATATTTAGTATCGTATTTGGCGTATAATTTCTCTTGTTTTATCTGTTGCTTCTTTTGTCTATGGATGTTTCTCTGATGGCGCTGCTGTTGGTACCAGTCTTGTTGGAGTTGCTGTAGCCATCTATGTATTCCTTCTTTGTGATAAATATTACAAGCTTCTTTGTTCTATTCCCGATGAACAACGTAATAATATGTCTGAAGAAATGTTTGAAAGAAGTTCTTGCTCCTTATGGTAAACAATTAATTCTTTATACATATTGATTTATATAATGATCAACTAAAAATAAATCAACTCATCCTATTTTGTTTTTTATCTTTCTTCTCTTCTATCTCCATGTTGTTCATGAATAATTAGTCATATTAAAAGTGTTTTTCTTTTGTAAGACATACGTTTTTCCATTCTTTATTCGTTGAACGATAAGAAATATGTTTAAAACTCTTTGAAATATTCATCATGCTCCAAAAAGTATATTTTCTAACCAATACAACTTATTTTTGAAAAAAAAACACACAATTCGATAGTGGCGTTGTTCTTTTAGTATTTTTCATATTGAATATGATCTTATACAAATAGAAATAGACAACTGAACTGATTATAATGACTTTTATAGCATATGGACATACTCACAACAACAATTCCAATTAAATGATAACGGAATAGCAGTATACTACCCCTCATAGCTGTATATATATCTATGGATCGATATTATTTTATCAGAGTTCTTAAACAGATGCGTATAACTCTTATATAAATAAAAAAAATGTTTCTCTTGGTTGAACAAGTATTCCGTATGCCAATCAAATACTGTTTTTTCCATCAGAGAAATAATATGACAAAGATCATTATTGTTTTCGATCACTATACATAATGGATTGTTTTTTGCATCCATTCTTTTTATTGTTACATAAATTTCATTATTTTTTTATTTTATAATCATGAGCTAAACGAATAAATTTTAATTTTCTATCGTCTATCAATGCAATATTGAATCGAGAATTCAAGTAAAGTATGTAATATATACCATTAGTTCGCATTAGAGTGTTGTATTGCTTTTCTTGTTGGTGTGCCAAGAGCGTCTTATACTAATTGAGTGTGTAGGTCGTTTCCATAACACACCTATAGATCAACACTCTTTTGCTGTGCTATTATAATTATATAATACTACTTTCGCAGATTGTTATATTGTTCTTTTTTATAGTCACTGCGAATTCGTATATAATGAGAAATAAAACGCCGACTAAGGTTATCTAATGGAGATGAGGCTTTAATTCAAGTATGTATTTATGATGATTAATTTTTTTTAATTGCGTACTTAATAACGAGTAAAAGTTTTAATATTATTTATTCGTCGCTATTACGCATAAATATCAGATGGTCACGGTGATTTAATAGATTTCAATTCTATAACGATCATGATACCAATCTAACATTTTCTTATATATAGAACATAGCAAGCAGTACCATTAGAATACGAGGGGAATGATAATTTAAATATGTATTTAAAAAATATTGCTTAATGAATATCCTATGAAATAGTATTTTAAAATGTGCATTAATGTTTGTAATTAAATTTGTTTAGTTTAACAACAGACTTAAACGAAACAACAATACTAGAGACATAATAAATGTTTTCATGCATAAAATATATAATAATTTTGTATTAATAAACCATTAGGTATGAAGAAAAGAAATTCAATTAGCCCACAGAATAATAGAAAAAACGAGAAGAAAGAAAACAGTAGTTGGGTATTCATATAAACATTATCTAGTAAAAGTATAAATTAAGAATAAATATTTATAAACATACAAACACGACAAATCAAGAATGTTACATTAAAAATAGCAAGTGAATACACGCAACTCCACATCACATATAGATATATAAAGGATCATGATAGTTAGTGATAACGGAATTATTAATGATTTGTAATATATATTCAACTTGAAAATAATGATGACAAAAACTTGGTTACTAAAAAAGGAATACAATAGGAATATATCAGATATCTTATATTAAAATCATTTAATATATGTATAAGGTTAACGGAGATATCTAATTAAACAATGATATCCGTATCTCGCTTAATTAAAATAAACATATAAAATAGATTTGCATTGAAAAATATAAGAAGCATATAAATGAACACTTTTGGAATAAATAAAAGCTACTATGTTACATTACTAAGCTAAATAACGCAGTAAAACTAGATACAGTAATCAGCAAACGGTCTTATATAAGACAATATAATAACTGAATTTAAATGAAGCATTTATTCTATAATTACTTATTTAAACGTATTCATGTAGTTCAAATACGGTATCAATATAATAGTGTCAAATAAATAAAGAAATAACAATAATTTTGATGATTTTAATAAGATTGCACATAAATAATAATATAAACATATTGTAAGTGGCACTATATAATTTTTTGCATGTATACTATCATCTAAGCGATACGTTTGATATATAATAAAAAATACAAATTAACAAAATAAACATTTATCGAATTTCAACTTAATCTCCCACATATTTAATAAAATATAAATTGAATTGTTTCGAATTTATAGAAAATATCTAAGATAAACATCAAATAAAAATATTATAAGGAAAAAAAAATTTTAAAAAATAGTAAAGAATGACTGATAAAGTCTGAAAAGACTGAATATCTAGTTTACAAATATTTAGAATTAAGATAATTTAATATATAGAAGGAGATTCAACTATTAGGTAATTTTAAAGTGTTCTAGATATCATATAGTTATAATATATAACATAAGTTACAAGAAATAATATATAGTTAAATTGATGGAAGATAAATTGACTGAAAGTGAAGATTATTTATTTACCGAGAGCAAATATGCATCAAGGTTGGAATACATTAGACAGCAGCTAATGGATTTATATGAATGCAGATATTATATATATGAATTATCACAGATAGGTAAAAAAAAATATTTCTTTTAATTAATATATATATATATGAATAGTTCGTGATGAGAGTAAAGTATATTATTTCAATGTGATAGGTCGAATATGTACATCGTATAATGATAGTCAGTATCAGGTTCAAGTGACTATATTGATATCATCTATTGAGTATCCAGAGAAGCCTCCAAAGATATTGATAATGAATAATGAGAATGTAGTTTTGAAGAAGAATTGTCGATATATAAGAGAGAATGGTGAGATACAAACACCTTTACTTATGAATTGGAAATCTGATATATTATTTTCTGAGATAATAGAAGATATTGAGCAATGTTTTTCAAAAGATTTTCCTATTTTAAGAGCGTATATAATTAATAATAATAATAATAATAATAATAATAATAATAAATATATATAGAACACCAGCAGGTATATAATAGAATAGAGATGAATACTATTTGTTATATAAATATAATAAATAGTATTATATATATATATATATATAGCAATAAATATTTTACCTTGTTCTGATATTAAGATTGATAAAAAGAAAGGAGAAGGATCTTTTGCAATTGTTTATAAAGCGTATATAATAATTATTTATAATAATAATAAATATAATAATAAATATAATAATAAATATAATAATAAATATAATAATAATAATAATAATAAATATAAATATAGTTATTGGAATAATGATAAGATAGCTTTAAAGGTATTGAAAGATAAGATATATGAAGAGAATTTATCTGAGAATAGTCAGAAAGAGCAGATTCGTCAGTTTTTGACTCGTATTAATCGTGAAGTGACAATTATGTGTACATTGAGTCATCCTAATATAGTGAAATGTTATGGTTTAACGAATTGGAATAGACAAATTGCTTTATTATTAGAATATTTACCTTATAATTTACGATCTTTATTAGATGATATTAATTATAAGATGACTCCAAGAGTTCAAAAGTTGATTTTATATTCTGTAGCTCATGGTTTATCTCATATGCATTCTTTTGAACATCCTATTATTCATAGAGATCTTAAAGTATATATATATATATTATTATTATTATAAATATTATTAATTATAGGCTGATAATATATTATTAAATAAAGAATATGAAGTAAAAATAGGTGATTTTGGATTTGCACGTGAATTATCTGATGAACGTCTTTCTTTAGTTGGAACAAAAACAACGTAAATAATATATAATATAATAGTTTATAATAGTTTATAATAGTTTATAATAGTTTATAATAGTTTATAATAGTTTATAATAGTTTATAATATAATATAATATAATATAATAGAATGGCTCCTGAAATCTTACGATGTGTTCGTAATTATGATGAGAAAGTAGATGTATATAGTTATGGTTGTGTAATATTTGAAGTAATGACAAGACTTAATATGATAGAATCCTATCCTAAAGATATTCCTGCTGAAAGGTTTCTCTTTGAAATAGCTAGTGGTACAAAACGACCTTTTTTACCTTCATCAATTCCTTTAGAAGTTCAAGAATTAATACAATTATGTTGGAAACAAGATCCTAAAGAACGACCTTCAATGTATGATATTGAAAGACAAATAAATTCTTGGGATATAACAAATTGGCCTGTAATTCTTTCACCAAAGAATAATCATACTTAATATTTATAATCTTCTTTTCAATAAACATTATTCTTTTTTTTAAATATTATATAATTAGTCATTATTATTATTTTCATTTATATTATTCATGTTTTTAATTTAATTATATATATATTTAATAATAAAAAACAAAACAACAAAAAATAAAATATATTCTTACTAACAACTAGAAGAAATATTATATTTATTAATAAATTTATTAATAAATGAAATTATCAAGAAGAGAGAGAAAATTAAAATTAACTATATTATCTATTAAAAATTATATATATATATATATATATATATATTTATATATAAAAGAGAGAGAAAAAAAATAAAAATAGAGAGAGAAAAAATAAATAAATAAAAAAAAATCTAATCTATAAATTAATAGTACAAGAAAGATCATATAGTATAGATTTAAATAAATTTAAAAAAATAAATAAATAAATATATATTTTATCTTCTGAAAGCTGGTGGAGGTGGAGGAGGAGCTCTTTTTCCTGCCATAGGAGCCATAGAAGGTGGAGGTGGAGGAGGAGCTTTACGAGTCATAAATGAACTATTAGGTTTTGAATATGTAGGTGGAGGTGGAGGAGGAGCCATATATTGAGATGGTTTTCTAGATGTAGGAGGAGGAGGAGGAGGAATAGAAGAAGAAATAGTAGAATTAGGAGTATAAGAAGCACGAGTTAATTGACCATTAGTATTAGCAGATGGAGGACTATATATATATTTATTATTATATTATAAATTATATTATAAATAAAAATAAAATAAAATAAAAAAAAATAAATATATAAAATAAAATAAAATAAATATATAATAATAAAATAAAAAATAAAACATACACTGAATAATTATTATTATTTCTTGATTTTGAAGATCTATTACAAATACATTTAAATAACCATATAATTAATCCAAGAACTAATATACATAATATACCAATACATATATAAACAATAATCATCCAATTAAAAGGATAAACTTCACCTAATTTAACATCATATGTTTTATCTATAGAATCAAAACTATAAGTAACACCATTAAAATCTTTTTCAAAACTACTAAATGAAAATGTATTTGGTACTTTTTCAGCAACAATTCTATATCGTATATCTCCCATATTATAATGATCTGTTAATTCATTTTGATTTGGAAGATTATTACCTTGTCTACTTACATAAACAGGTCGTACATTTTCTAAAGCCATAGCATTACTAAATGAAATTGCATTTAATATACCATTAGGAGAACCAAGATTATGAAGATATGTATAAGTATAACGAAATGATATATTACATAATCCTTCAAATCTACCTAAATAAACACTTATTATACCTATATCTGTATCTAAATACATTGTTGTATCTTTAGGTATACATTCATGTATATCAATATAAAACCAATCACCAAAAGCCATTCTTGATACAGGAGTAACAATCCATTCATTTGCTTGAACTTCTTTATATCGAATAAAAGAAGTAGGTACAGTATAATAAGATTCAGGTATAGATGCAGGACCAATTTGTACTATAGAATCAGTCATATAATAAATAGCAAGTCTTGTTGTACTTTTCATATTACGAAGTATTATTGGTTTACTACTTATATATTTATTATCTTTTTCTACAGTTACATAACATTCACTTGCACCTGTTAATAATAAATCAGGAAGCATTGTTACTAAACGACTATCTTGAGGAATATCAATTCGATTACCATATAAATCCATTATATATATAGATGTACTTTCACCTTCATATGGCATATTATCTAATAATAATATATTTCCTTTTCCTACTTCTATATATTTATCATCAGATTCAGAAATACCTCGTTTATATAATGTACCTGATAACCAATAATTTACACGATAATCAGGACTATTAGAATAACTTATATCAACACGTACTTTAAATTTTGTTATATCTCCTAAACCATGATACCAATTCATTAAATCATTACCATTTAATGATAATATAGAACTTGAACTACTTGCAAATGCATATCCATTATTTATATAATAAACACGAGGATGACCACGACTTCCTTGAGGAACTATATAAGCCCAAAATAATTTAGTACCCATTATTTTACAATCATAACCTGATAAATCAAATTTTACTTTACAATCATATAGATTTGAAGACCATTTATATTCAGGAGCACCAGTAGGTATAGGAACAGATACATAAGGAATACCAGGATTTAATGTAATATCAAATTCTACATAAGGTACTTCAGATAAGGCATGAACACTTGTATCATTTGTTTGTTCCATTGCAAATGTTAAAGTATTTAAATGAAATTTTGTTATATGAATAGCTAAAAATCCATTATCAATTTCAGGAGGAATATAATAAATACCAAAAGGAATACTACTATCAGACCAATTATCTATATTATCTGTTTGAGTATCTAATAGAATAGATACACCAGGTAAACCACCATCTTCAAAACGATAATTTAAAGCACGAAGACCTTTCTTTCCAAATCCTTTCTGATCTCCTTGTTGTCTATATTCTAAAGTAAATGAACTATATTTATAATCAGCATTTACAGTAGAACACATATCTTCACGAGTATAAGGAATCTCTATAATCATAATATTATTCTTATAAGGAATACCATCAATTATTTCATCATCATTTAAACGAGGAGCTTCTGTACCTAAGAAATGTCTTGAATAAGGATGATCCCACATAAACATTCTATATTTAGTAGTACCTCGTTCAGGTACTCCTAACCAATGTTGTTCTACTTTCTTCTCACTCATACAACGATAATAATGATAAGGACCAGGAATAGTATACCAACTACCAGCTGTACCCATTACATTAGCACCATCACCATAATTATTTGGCCAATTAAAACTAGGTAAGAAATATGTAGGATTACTATCAACAAAACTTGCATGATTATAACCCATATTATGACCAAATTCATGAATAAGAACACCACCATTATAATCATATTTCCACTGAACATCGGGGTCGTTAGGATATCTCATAATAGCCCAATAATTATAGCCATCACGAATAGACCAAACATTACCAACAACACCTAATCCAGCCCAACCAAAATTACCATCACTTACAAATAAACGACTACTATACTTAGCATCAATTATTGCACCATCAGCTTCTCTGCATGAAGCTAAAGCAGAATTCATCATATCACCATGACTAGCACTTTGATAAGTTTCACCAGAAACAGCACAACATATAGATGTAATATAAGTATCTTTCCAATTAAGACTTACACGACCACCACTTTGAAGACGAAGGAAAGCATCAACCATCTTCAAGTAAATATTAGCTGTCTCCATACTAATACAACTATCTTGACCCCATCTTTGACAACGAATTAAAGCAACTTTGATTTGTCTATTAAAATATGGACAACCATTGACAGGTGAAGCAGGATCATCTTCAAATAAAGATTTAGATCTCAATTGAGCATCATCTTCAGATATAAATTCATATTTTGTGAGTGTAGCAACCGATCTTTGAAGTGTATAGCTTATTTTAGCTTTTCCAACTTTCATATCAAATTCATTACCATTTTTTATTTCATGTACAGTCATATTCGTATCAAAATGATAAAAAGGTTTATTCTCCGAAGAGATTGCAACGTACACACTAACTATTTGATCTTCATATATCTCTTGTGATATACATACACATATCAACAAGAATAATAATATCATATAATTCATAATTAATCGTACTTTTGAAAAGAATTATTTTTTTTCTTGAAGGTGATTCAATTATTGACTTGTTTTTATTTCCAGTCACTCTTATAATTTTCTTGTTTTACGGTTTTTGGTGATTTTTTATCTTAGATAAATGAAATTCTCGTGGTTTTTATTCTTTTTTAAATGACGAGTTCTAACATATTTTTTCCTAAAAGATATTCTCGAATTTATTGGGTGCACCAGTTATGTCACGCCTATCGTTTTCTTTAAGCCAATAATGTTTGGAATACCTAACCCAAAAAAGAATGTTGTTTCTGAATCTGCAAATGCCTTCAGTATTTCAGGAAAAAAAGTTGAATCTATCTAAATGCTATCAAAAGAAAATGAAATAAAATTTTTATGTATGCAAAATATAAATATACTGAAAAATAGATAAATTGTAGAAAAATGAAAAAAAGAATTAATTAACAATACGTAATTCTCAACAGCAGAGCAATAATAAAAATATAAGCATAAATGAAATGGATCAAATATTACTAAAACGAATCATGACAAAAAAGATATATTTAATGTCACGCATAAAAATCAAAAATGAAAATTAAATTTATGAATATAGATATAAGAGGATAACATATTTTGAAATGAGCATAATAATAAATGCATCATTTTTTTATCTTCATTCTTTCCAATCTCACTTTCTATTACATGAATATAAAAGTCATTGAAAAGGTTCTTTTGTAAAAGTTTCTTAATAGTTGTACTTTCTTTTTCTGTAATTAATAAACTGTATCTTGTTTGATCAACAGAAAAAATGTATAAGAACATCGTATGGGTCACTTTTCTTATTTGATCTGGATAAAGTTGAGATATTTCATTGAATATTTTAAAATCGATGTTGTTTTCCACAAAGAATTCATTTATATATCCATCATAATCAGAAAGAATCAAAGAAGAAATATAATCAGGAAGTAGAGATGCAATATTATTATCTTTAGGAATTGAGAATGGAGATCTTAGATATTGTTTAACATCGTTTGTTTTTGAATATTTAAATATTGTATCTACTAATTGACACCAATGTTTTTTGCATATAACTAATAATTCTTTTTGTTTGTCTTCATTTTTGTATTCTTGATTATTCGTAAATAAAATAAGTGTCTTTTTGAGTTTTATATATAGTAGATAGATGCTACTATTAACATAAAGAGAAGCCGTTGAAGAAGAAGGAAGTACAGGCACATGAAGTGAGAAATAGGCAAGACTATATGAAGAATATATATAGCAATAATGAAAAATAATTAGATTATATAATAAACTATAATAACAGAAATTACATCTAAGAAAATTTACATAAAAAGTATACATATATATATATATATATACGAATTTGGTATATCTACAGACGATGCACCAAAGAGTGATGGTGTAGAACTTAATGTAGCAAATAAAGAATCAGTCAACTAATATATATATATATATAATAGAATACAGCGTAAACAAATATTATATTATATTGATAATAAGCAAGAAATAATTTATAATATAGAGACATACAGGATAATCTTGAATATCGATGAAAACAATAGTATTTAAATGAATATAATCAGAATTAAATAATTGAAGAGGCTGATCGATGGAACATAAGGCTTCATAATCCTTTTCAAATATACAACTATATATATATATAATTCAAATAATCAATAAAGTATCTATAAATAAGATATCTAATTAACATTTAATATATATAAGTATATAATACATATAATATATGTATACATATTTGGCATATTGTGTGTAAGGACTTCCATAATGTTCTTTCTTATGAAATATGTGTAAATAACCGTGGGAGATGGAAGTGATCGATAATACATATAATTATAAGGGCACATATGAGATACGAAAACCATAGTCATAATCGTGGGAATATATATGATTGTATAACTGACGTATATAGAGTCTTTAACAATAGAACTATAAATATGATTATAGGTTGTTTTATGAAGTATTATTTAGATGTATATATATATCAATACATACATAGCGTATGTTCTTTTCGAATTCTGTGTCAGATCTTCAATCTTTTCATCATAAATAGTAATAGAAGCATTAGGATATAAGGGTTTGAGAATTTCTCTCCAAAAATGAATAAAATCGATAATAACTTCTGGAATATCTTTTGATGTATTTAATCTTTATAAATAAATGTATATATTATTATTTATATAAATATACATAGATTTAAAAGAGCCACTGAAATTTGTTCCTTTTGTTGTTTGTCTATTGAAATAAATAGGTAACGATATCACGTGTACCAAATGAGGTCGTGGCGAACAATTTCTTGGATCTTGAAGAATAAGTGGTGTTTGTGGTGTGACGCGTTCTCCCTCATTCTGACATATCTCAGAAATCTCAATTTGATTTGATAAATAAGATGATATATTTATAGTCGATGATATTTTCTTTTCATGAGTATTAAATCTTATTGGAGGGAAAACATATTCTTGAGGAATATTATTAGAAATAACCTGCTTACTATAGAAAAAGTGATATATATATGTTTTATTATAATTATAATTATGATTATGATTATAACAGTATTTATATACATAGATGTTGCTGTTATTTGTCGAATATCTGTCACATGCACAGTCGGTGACGAATCCATATCTGAGGGATTAAGATCTAAATATGTAAATGATTAACTAGTGTTTAATATGTATATACCAACAGTAGTTATCCAAGGTCTTCCAGATTTTACAAGAATATTATTATTATATTCTGATATATATTGTTCTAAGATGGATAAACCATTCATGAGACTATATATATAGATATTTATAATTAACAATATATAAACGTATATATATAAAATACCTAGAAAGAAGAAGAGAAGTATAATCTTTATCGATACCACGTGAATATACATGAATATATTTAGGTTTCATATATATAATAATATAATTAGCTCTACCCATATAAAAATCAAAAACACTTTTTTCTCCACCACAAGAACAGTCTTTCTTATTGCATCCTGTGATATCCCCGCGGGAAGTAGAGATATTCTCAAATAGATCTTGATGTTCTATATGGACAGATCTACATATATAAAGAAATCCAGTACATAGAGGAGAAAGAGAGAGAGGTTGAGGAAGAGATGATGGAAATAAAGACATATCTGTTGAGGGATCAGGATATCCATGAGAAGTAGAGGAAGGCTCGATGTATTGTGAAACATGATTATTGTGATTGGCTATAGTATGAGAACACATATCATCACAGGAACAAGATTCGTTCTGACGTGATTTATCTCCTGTTTCTTCCGTTGGAATTGAATAATAAGAGAAATCAGAAAGTGTTTGAATAATAGAGGTTGTAAAGAATCGATGAGAGTCTGGATGATGAGGCAAGAAGGAACATAACAACGGGAAACAAGTAGAAGGAAGATTATGAGTGTATATTTCCTTAATATATTAATTTTATATTATATTATATTATATTATATTATAAACTATTATTATATTATGTAATATTAATAATATTAAAAAAAAAATAATAGTATAAATTGAAGAATATAATAAAAACTATACATGTTGAAGTGGTTCTTCGATAATATCTCCTCTCTTTCTATACCAATCTTTACAGTATTTCAGTATAGAGAAGAGGAATCGTCGAGGGTCAATGTCAGGGAGAAGAGCCTGAGGGACAGTAAATAAATGATAATCCATAAAGAATCTAAAAAATAAGAATATATGTAAAAGAATATTAATTTTATTTGTATAGATACTCTAATCTTGATGTTTTCGCAATAACTTTCAGTTTTGTCATAACTTCTAAATCTCTCTTTGGATTTGGAGTAATATATCGTTTATATACAGTAATCTGAAGAGCTAAATCTTTATACATAATAGTAGCTTCTTTTTCTCCACTTAGTGATGAAGGAATATGTTGATATACATGAAGACAACGTTGTTTATTCAGTTCCACTTTAGAAACATACTGATCTCCTTGTACTAAATGACATAATATTAAGTATAACGCAGGAGAAGAATAAGTAGACCCGTAACTATAACTATAAATATTTATAATAATATTAATTACATAGATATAGACAAAAACATATTGTCATCAAATATATATATATATATATATATATATATATATATATATATATATATATATATATATATATATAGTGAAAGAAAAACATGAATCAAAAAGAATATATATATATATATATATATAAGATTATAGAAATTGGTTTATATACAGATAAGCAAATCGATTATAATATAGATTTATAGTCTTTTGATCTCCCTCTTGGGGGAATTTGTTATTTCTTATCGGAAGTATTCCATCCCAAGGATGATCCTAAGATAATATGGATAATAATAAGAATAAGAATATGAATATGAATAAAAATATAATAATAAGTATAATAATAAAAATTTATCAATTAAGTTATACTATGTACAATGTTAAAAAACAATAAGTGTAATAATTATATATATATATATATATATATATACATCCGAAGGCATATAAGTTTCAACAGTATATCTTCTCATATTTTGATTATAAATAGACATAAATATAAGAGGATCACACACTGTATGAATCTGAATACGCGTCACTTCGGGTTCATACATATAAAAATAACTGACGTCTTCTTTAGTAATAATAATCTCATTAGTAATTTGTTGATATTCTCGGTAAAGTCGATGAAATTCATGAATTGATATCGTTTGTAGAATTCGAGCAGAAGTTTGAGATATAAGTGATTTTTGTACATGTTGATTACTCCAATACTATACATATATATATTAATTTTGTTATAGGATGACATTATATTGATAAAATAAAATTAAAAATATATAAACACATTATTTTTTATGAATTTATAAAATAAGCATATATATATATAACATTAATATAAACATAAATATATATACAGAGACTGTACAAACATATTTGTGAATAGATAAATCCATATATATATATATAGTAATAATACAATTCGTTGTTCCTGGAGGCGATATAAATAATATATAATCATTAGCAGCTAAAGAAAAAAGTGTTAGTAATTGCGGGGATATGGTGATAGTTGATGCTTTGAATAGAGAATGGATGCTTTGATAGAATGTTCTAATAGAATCAGAGAGATAAAAATGAAGGATATATTTCTCTTCATGTTGTTGTATATAAGGAATATATAACGAAAAATAAAACGAATTAAATGCCTCTGGAAATGACAAGGAATTCTCTATAATAAACATAAATATATATATATATATATATATATAGAAATTTATAATAATTTACATTTATAATATTAACATTTAGAAATATAAGAATAAGCGGAATAGAAAGAGTAAGTATATATATATAACAGTATACTTTCTTTAATGTTCTTAAATATATATTCAGGAAGTGTTTTCGTTCTACATATTTCTTGAAGTAGTAATGTATATCTTGAAATATAGAATACTTTCTGAATTTGAAATTTTAATAATTTAATAAAATAATTCACATTAAGAGGTTCATCAGTCTCGGTATGAAGAATAGTAATTTCAAAATTTGAGTTTTTATATTGCACAATACACCAGAAAGGGATGAAGAATAACGATGTATCCACTAAGGGTAATGGAGAAACAGAAGGAGTATTATTACTTATACTAGTACTATCATTATTATTATTAGTATTATTATCAATATTATTACTATTTATATCCTTAAAATGAGCAGGAAGAGTATTATTATATGCGAGTACATCTGAAACAGAGCTGGAATCTAATGAATTATCTTCTAATGATGTCAATCCCGTATCTATAATGGCTTGTGTATCATTCTTATTCTTTACATATATGAATATATTGTGTACGGACATGAAATGAAATGAATTCTCTGGAGAAAGAGAACAAAACTGCGAAGAAAAATAGAATATCTCGCTAGGTGTCTATATATATATATATATATATATAATGTTTTTTGTAAATAAATAACTTTAATAATAATATCATTAATATAATAATGTATCTAATATATATATATATAGGATATATTTATACAGCATCAATAGGAATTGTGACTGTTTGTCTTCCCGTATAATCCGATCTTATCAAATTAAGTGCAGATATAACCGTGGTTATCTGGTCTTCCGAATAAAGTATAGTATTCTTAAGAATTGATAATTGTGATAAAGATATATATGTAGATATATAAGTAGAAAGGAAAAGGTGATCAGGATAGTATGTTTTCATATAGGATCTATATATATTATAGTAACATAAAATAATTATATATTTATAATATAAAAAAATATATAATAACATAACTAATAATATACATATATCTCATATCAAATATATATATATAATAACATAAAATAATTATATATTTATAATATAAAAACATATATAATAATAGAACTATTAATAAATACATACCTCATATCATATATATATATATAGTAACAAAAAATAATGTATATTTATAATATAAAAACATATATAATAATAGAACTATTAATAAATACATACCTCATATCATATATATATAATGTGTCATTCCCATGTTTTTTCTCAAATAATTGCGAGGATAAAATACGAGGATAAAACCAAGTGAATTTTAATCGTGGTTTTATATTGTTTTTATTCTGTAATAATGCAGATATATCATGGTTATAGATATCTGTATAGAGAGGAGGGCACTATATATATAATGTATACATATATCTCTTACTATAGAATTGCATATAATAAATAATATAAAAATAAAATATATTTATATACATTATTTTTCTTTTCTCCTATATTATAAATATCACTAACAAATTCTAATCGTAAAAAACATACTCCTTCCTTCTCCTTATATACAAAATAATCATTCTCTTTATATATATAATATTCATCTAAAACAGACTTAATTTGAGAATTCAGATCTTTTAAGACTACTTCATCCATGTAATCTACTAATAAATATAACGAGTTTAAATCGATATATTCCGTTCGAATTTGACAAAAATCGTTTCTTAAACATTTTTCTAAATCTGTTTTTGCAGTAGGAAAATTGTTATAAATATTAAAATGAACAGCTTTAAAGAACGTATATTGATATATAGAAAGAACTGTTGACATAATATTTTGTGCAGATGATGGTATTTCACGTGTTTTTAACGGGAATGTACTTTTTTCTGGAATAACTTTATAGTTATCCCATGGGGATATATAGAAATAGTCCAATCGAATCATTTGTTGGGTAGTTAAATCTAGATATATATACATATATATATTATTATGATAATATATATACTAAATAAGAAAAATAAAAATAAAAAAAGAATGATTATATACAAACTAATTATGATGATGATCATTGAATAATTTATAAATATATACAATCATTTATGAGTTGATTTCCTTTCATAATACAAAGAACTACACATTTATTATGATATATATTCCCGCGAATAACATCAACATGTCGAATGAAGCAGACATCGTCAGCACTAACCTCGATTTCTGATTGGATGTTCTCCATGTTAGTGCAGTTAAAATGAAATGGTGTATATATGCAAGAGAGAATAGATTTCATTTCATTAAAGAAATTGAGAGGAACAAGAGAAGAAGAGGAAGAAGAAGGGAGAGACACTATGTATAGAATATATTATAAGATATATATGTTTTTAATATTCTTATCATTATTATATATAAAATAGAGAATATTTTTAAAAAGATGATTTATAAATAGATAAATATTATGTAATAAAAAAATAGTATATGGTAATAAATAAATAAATAAATATATACATGAAGATTGCTGATTAGATAAAGGTAGATTAAATAATTGATATGTATTATGTTGTTCCTTAATGGAATCATGATCTATAGATGTTTCTATTGATGAAGGAACAATGGTAGTGAGATTATCTTTATTATCTCGAGAAGTATTTTCATAGGAACTGTTGTTGTTAATAATAGTAGTATCAGGCAATGTATTTATATGAATAGCAGTGGTAGAATTAGTAGAAGTATTAACATCAGTAATAACAGTGGAAGAAGTCTTAAGTGATTGTGAGTCCATACTAGTTGGAGATATAGGAGTGGAGGGAAGAGGGAGGGATAATGGCGGGATAAGGGATACATAAGTATTGAATGAATGATATGATATATACGTTAATGCAATAAATGTAGTTTTCTCACTATATATAGATAGTTTTTTTTTTAATGGGAATAATAGTATAATAATAATAAAATAATAATATAATAAAATAACAATAATATAATAAAATAATAATAATATAATAAAATAATAATAATATAATAAAATAAATAAATTACATATATATACATATCAATAATTTGATCAGGTACAACATGTTCTAATATATAAATAGATGTTAATAAATTTTGAATATAATTAATTTCAGTATATAAGTCATCAACAAAAATATCAGATGTTGTTTTAAATTGAGTTTCTTCCGAAGGAACACAATTATTCTCCTGAGTTTGTTTTTCACTATCAGTATTTACTTGTACATAGATGTCTGTGAAAACAGCATTTGTAGTTATAGTTGAATGAGAGAAAAAAGGAAGATAAGAAAACGAAATAGTAACAACTGTTTGAGGAGTAGAAGAAGTACTAATTGTTTTAGTAGAAGAAATAGTAGCTTTAATACAATGTGTGGAATAATTATGGGAATCATTCTGTAAAGGAAATAGAATAAAAGAATAGGCTGAATTTGTCTGAAGGAGTTTGAAATCGTTATTATATAATGTAAATATAGCAAGAAGAATAAAAGACTGGCAACACTTATCATCCGCAAATGTATACTGATGTCTATATATTTAGATTGACCAATATACATAAATAAAAATTAAAGGTTATTTAAAAAAGAAAAGTAAAATTGAATAGAATAATAAAAGTAACTATTTAGATATACGATCTGATTCATTAATATATATATATATATATATATATATATATATATATATATATATATATATATATATATATATATATATATATATATATATATATATATATATATATATATTAACATATTTTTGTCTATATATATATATATCACATTATATATATATATAGATACACAGTATATGTCATCATTTGTTCCATATGTTCTACAGTGGGAACACAATTACAATTGAGTTCCGCTTCATGAGTATCTTCGTTATATTCTACTTCATCAACAAATAAGCCAACGTCTGTATCTTCATCCATAACATAATGAACAAGCTATAGTAATAATAGTATAGATATATATACAATAACTACTATTATAATACATAGTAAGTAATAAGTTTTTATAAAATGAATGTCAAAAATGTATAACACATTTAAACAGAAATGAAACTCATTATATAATAAAAAACGAATATATATATATATATATATATATATATATATATATACTCTATATAAGGATAGATATTTATTCATATTATTTGTTTCTGTAGTATGATTTTCATCTGTAATATATTGACCATATGGAGTTCCCCCGCGGGGATTCTTTTGTAATGATGAAGAGAGAACAAAGGGAAGATTATGAAAAGGAAGAACATGGAATGAATTCTATGATAAATAAGATATATTATTTATAATAATAATATGTATATATAATAACTGTACTTTTTCAAATAACAACGATATCCGATTGAGTTCTTGCATATATAATATATTTTCTTTTTCAGATACAACCGTACTTTTACTGAATAATACAAGTGTGATATGTACATAGAAGGAGTTATGGTACGTGTGAGGGATCAGTATAAACTCATAAGGTGATTGGTCCTGATAATAAACGACCGTCGAAAGATATGGAACAGCTTGATAACGATCCTTTATTAGAAACTATAAATTTAATAAATGTAATAGATGTAATAGATGTAATAGATGTAATAGATGTAATAGATGTAATAAATGTAATAAATATAATAAATATAATAAATATAATAGATTTAATAGTGTAATAAATGTAATAAATGTAATAAATGTAATAAATGTAATAAATGTAATAAATATAATAGATTTAATAGTGTAATAAATGTAATAGATGTAATAAAGAGAACAAAAATAATAAATGTAATAAATATAATAAAATAAATGTGTATCTATATACATTATTGATTTTCGATTGAATATTAAAAGCCTCAAAACGATCTGTAAGTTTCGTAAATGAAGAAAAAAGAGCTATAAATAGAGATAATAAAAATAGTAGTTATACTGTGTATATCCTATAATATGTAGCAGAAACATATATATATATATATATATAGAATAAAATATGATATACAATTAATTTCTTGATTTGAAGGTAAATATAAACATGATATGCAACGTATCTATATATATATATAGGACTGTTTTATTAATTAAATATATAGAAGCACAGTATTTAAAAATATATAATTTAGTATTAATATATATATATATATATATATATATATATATATATATATACATCTTTACTATACTCTAAGACTCTATGACTGTATAATTTCATATATTTATTCACGATTTTCGTTCCATATATATCTATATCATTTTCTCTATATGTATATTCTTCTAATTTACATATATGTTTATATATATATATCAATTCAGATGGAGGCGTTAAGAATGGAGGGGGATGACTTAACGTCATATAACGTCGTAACCTAACAAATACAGTCATTTATATATATATATATATATATATATATATATATATATATATATATATATATATATATATATATATATATATATATATATATATACATGTTTATGTAAGATACAGGTCCATTAATTTCAAGAGATATATGTATATCTTGGTCAATATCCATTTTTGAATGATCCAACTATAATATATATATAGTTATATATATTTATAGAAAAAACAGAATGAATTATGTCATAACAATAATTATAATGATATATATATATATATACAATTTCGATGTTATAGATAAGAAGTGATGATGGATTCCATGGTATATATAGGGATACAATATAATCAGGTATAAACATGAATATTCGACATCCTTCAGCTAATTTCGTGTGAATAAACTTATTGGGGGATGTATGACAAGTATAGGTTTGTATCTATATATATAATCTCTTTAATAATGGATATCCTAAATTATAACAAACTTATCTACCAGAATCAATAAGAATAACTACAAAGCATATATATATAAATACTAGATAAACTGCTGTTTCACTATTTGTCACTTTTTTGGGTATATATTTATCTCTTCTTAAAAATAAAAATGGGGAGACACACGTATAATTAATAAACTATATATATAATATATAAACATAAATGAAATAATTCTATTAGTATAGAATGAACTTTATATATATAATAAAATAATCATGTAAATAAAAACATTAGTAAGAATGAACTAAATAAGATATAAATATAACAATAAGAATAACAATGGTTTAATAGAAAGAATCTATATATAAATAACTATACCCTAGTATCTGGTTGACTGGAAACAGAGAAATGATCTTTATTAGAGAGTGAATGACACAGATGTGTATTATATTCTTGAATAGTAAGTGATAGTGGATCCAAGTTATTCACGGGAATACTCACATTTGCTGATGTAGAATTGATCGTTGAGAATAAGGAGTCATTCATTAATAATGAATTTGTATTATTATTTTGTATATTATTCGTAGATATTGTATTATATATATATGCATTATTAAGATGAGGATGAGGATGAGTTGTGATATTATGATGTAGATGGGTGGCGGTATACGGAATGGCGGGAATGGGGGATGATGCTGGTGATGGTGAGGAGATAGAGGGGGAGATGTCATAGGGAGATAAGGAGAAAGAGGAGGAGAGGGAGGAAGTAGAGAGAGCAGGCATAGTTGTAACTGTAGGTAAAGAAGCAGAAGAAGAAGAAGAAGAAGAAGAAGAAGAAGAAGAAGAAAGAAATGAAGAAATGGATGTAAATATTCCTGATGTAAATGCAGTTATATATGAATAAGTTGAAGATAAAGGCATATAAAAGAAAGAAGTATAGAGATCTGGAGATGGAACAGAGATCTATATATAAACAATAGAGTTATGTCAGTATAAATATAACATATATATTTTAAAGAAATAATTCATTATCATATATATATATATACATCAAAAATATTAAGTGAAATATCACGTTGAAGAAGTGATACTAATACTTTTCGATCTTTATATACATCAACATCGAATCCTCCCGCGGTAATTAGAGCAACAGAGGGAGAAGCAACTGTAGACATATCTTGAAGTAAATACATACATAAAGTTATAAAACTACGAAAAAATTGAGAATCTTTAGATTGTTGTATCGTTGTATCTATATATATATATATATTTATATATATATTTATTTATACATATATATTTATACATATATATTCCATGTATTTAAAAAATATTCAAAGATTCAAATAATAATAATAGTATTATATGATAAATATAATTATTGAAATAACTCTTAGATATATACTTAACTTATAGTTTTTCTTTTTTTGTTCAATAAATTGTAAGACAAGGTTAATAATTTCTTCGATATTTGTAGGTAAGAGATGAACATAGTGAATGATAATAGACATTTGCTCATGGTTCTCAATATACATAATAGTAATATAAACATCAGGTGTGAATGCTTGATCTGGTTTTCCGTAGTCCACGGGAATCAATAGAGAACGAAGAAATGACGGAATTGTATTTAAAAGCGTATTATATTTCAGTTCATTCGTTACTGGATCAATAGTAAAGAGACTTTTATTCATGTCGATGCATAAGACAATACGATACTGCTGATATAAAACAATGATTTCAGATAGTGAATTCATTATTGCCCAATTCTCAGCAACAACAACATCCTTCCCATCACGAGGATGTTTCTGTGTTTGTGTCTTGATTTTTGAATAAGATACCCATAATACTTTATACACATCAGACAACTAAACTCGATATTGAATAGAAAAAATATAAAATATGTAAGTTTCACATACTTCCATATCTCTCCATCGAGATGTTTTGTTTCCACATCCCCAATTCTGCAGATTCCAAAAGATTCTATCCTCACGTCGAAATTTACTATGATCCTTTGAATAAAGAATCATTTTATCGACATATTTTTCAAGATATCGTGAAGACATCTTTCAAATTATTAAAAAAAAACAAATATTGTATTGTTTTTCGTTTTTATTATAAATTATTTTTTTATTTTATATCTACAGAATTGCTTATAATTTGAATAATAATTTTTATTGTGTTCATAAATAAGTGTTATCTCTAATAATTAACAAAACAAAATTTTTAATGTTATGAAAAGCGAGTTGCATATATCTACAAAAAAAAATTATATAATAATAGACAAACAGACAATCAAGAAAAGGAGAAAATAGTTGTGAAAAGGATACTAGACAATATATAGAAGTACATTGTTATGTACAAATCAATTTATTCTATTTAAAGAAGAAGATCTTTAATTTGCTTTAAAACGGGTTGTCTCTTATAACTATAAATAAGAATGATTATGAGTATATGTATAAAATAATTATATAGATATTGATATTATAAATATATATATATACCCAGTAATAGGAGCACCAACTTCTTTTCCATTCTTGAAGAAGTGGAAAGCAGGAAGAGCTTTAATACTGAAATGTGATTGTATTAAAGAAAATATTAATATATTAATTAAATATATTTAGTATAATAATAATAAATAATAGTGGAATAAAAAAAAAGAATAGTAAAAGAGGATATCAGATTGAAGAGCAAGAAGAGCTTCATCAGTAGTATCAATAGAAGCAAAATTAACTTCAGGAATTTCTTCAGATAATTGAGAGAAATAAGGAGCAGCCATTCTATAGGATATAATAATATATATAAATATATTAATGAATAAAAATTGAATATGATGAAATAAACAAAATAATATACCTGCATTTTCCACAATAAGGAGCATAGAAATCAAAGACAGTAGGTTTACCGCTATTAATAAGATCTTTAACTTCTTTAGGATTCTTAATCTTAATAACCTTACCATGAAGATCAATGGGTTCTTCTTGTTTTTCAGTTTCACCAGATTCAAAGAAATCTAAACTCTAATTAATAAAATATAAAATATAAAATATATATAATACTAAAAATATTTAAAAAATAGTATATAAAATATATATATAAAAACAAAAAAATAATATCTTCAAATACCTCTTTTCAGTATCAGGGACAATAGTTTTATTACCAGGTTTCCAGTTAGCAGGACACACTTCTCCGTGTTCAGCAACAAATTGGAAAGCTTCAATTAAACGAATAACTTCATCAACATTTCTACCTACAGGGAAGTTGTTGACAGTTATTTGTTCAATAACACCTTGAGGATTAATAATAAATAAACCACGAAGAGCAATACCAGCTTCCTATATTAATAATAAATTAAATAGGAATAACAATAGTAAATAAAAAAATCAAATAAATTTTATTATTAGTAATATTATTATATATTTTCAGGAACTAAAACACCATATTTAGAAGCAATTTCTTTAGTAATATCAGAAACTATAGGGATTTTCATATGACCTAAACCACCTTGTTTTCTAGGAGTCTTAATCCAAGCAAGATGAGTTTCTTGACTATCACAAGAGCAAGCAATAACCTTGGTATTAAGTTTTTCGAATTCAGCAATACGATCACTGAAAGCAATAATTTCAGTAGGACAAACAAATGTGAAATCCTTAGGATAGAAGAAAAGAACAACATATTGACCTTTATAATCATCAATATTAAGAGTAGATAAGTCACCGTTGATGACAGCAGGAGCTTTAAAAGTAGGAGCAACACCTCTTACAAAAGCCTTGGAACCTTCATAAGATATTTGAGAAAAAGCTCTGGCTTTAAGAGCAGTTTTGAATAATTTAGCAGTAGCAGTAAGTCTAAGAGCACGAGAAAGCATTTTAAGTTGAGTTTTTTATTAATTTAAAATATTTATAAAATAATTTATGGGTAATATTTATTATCAACGAAGTTTTCTTCATTTGACATCTTTTGAAAACAAAACAGATGATATCATATACTTCTATATCATTGGGCAATTCCTGATGACGAACCTCTTTTTCTGTGTTTTCATTGGTTATTTCTGAAATAGAGAATTCCATTGACTTCTTATCAATTGACACCTTGTTTTTCCCTATAATATTCTTTTGTTTCACTCTTTACTTGGTAGAACTGAATTCTTTAGGTAGAGATTCATTATTTAATAAACTATTGGAAATATCTTTGAAGCCAAGTTAGTTAAAGGACAACTTTAAATAAAAATTAATCTTATTTGTTACTTGTAATTCATTGAAAGCTTGTTTTTAATGTAAAATATGAATTTTCATATATTAATATATATTCGTGATTTTAAGAAATGAAGAAATGTGTAGATTATTCACTTGACTAAAATAAATTCAACTCTAAAACACGATAATTGTTATGAAAATAATATGTAGTTCTTTTTATAGTCAGTTGCATGAAATACAACACAAACAGACAGATAATAATTCTTGAACAAAACTAGATAAAATATTTTTTTATATATATCTTTTAAAGTTATTACATTTTCAAATGCACTGTCCTCAGTTCTGTTATTTCCAATTTTCAAATATACACAAAAACCACACTCTACTCAATAATTATATTGAAAAGTCGAAATGCAATATTTGACCTCATACATAATTCGTCACGCAATCCATATCATGAAAAATCATCTAAAAGTTGGAGAGAACCTTGTAATAAGTGGAAAACTTAAATAGTAAAGTTATCTGAAATTATTTTCATCAACAACTGAAAACAATGATGCTTCTTTTAGTGGAGACACAAATATCACGGGAATCCATAAAAATAAAGCCATCATATGTTTTCTTTCAAAAATGCTCTTTTGAAAACGGGAACTTATTTTGTTGGGAATATAAATCCACAAAACTCAATTATTATTCGAAGTGTAGAGGAATATATGAATTTGCTTTTATTGTGTATCTTCTGTTTTGTTGTGACTCATGCATCACGTTGTGGACAATATGAACATTCATGTTCTTCTATTGGTACAAGAAACTATTTAAAAACTGTGGTGACTCTCTTTGCAATTGATGAATCAGATCATATTCATCAAGTTAATATCACTGAAACTACTTGTGTAGATCATTCATGTCGATTTCCAATGCTTGAAATAAGAAAAACGTATAATCTATAGTTTATTATATTATTTTTCTCTGTTTTTTTTTGTACAATTTTTTTTATTATTATCTGTTCTTATATAGAATGATAGGTAGATGGATTGGACACGACATTGAAGATGATCGTAAATATTTTTTTTTTATATTTTTTATATATATTATATATATATATATATATATATATATATAGAGACAGAAGTATACTTATTAAGAATGATTGAGTCTTCAGTTATTATTCATGATAATAATACTCTTTATGATCAAGGAGTCTATTGTGTTCCTCACGTAACGAATAATATTATTTACGATATAAGTGACGTTAATTGCTATTTTGGAAGCATTCATCTTTTTCAAGGATTACAAAGCCAATTAGATGTGAATAATAAATATTTATATAAATTCACTCAAAATAAAGTAATTATTGATGGTATTTCGTATTCGAAACATAATCAAGAAGGATGCTTTATCAATCCTATTCCTACAGACACTCCTTGTATATTATTCTTAAATTATAGTATAATCATATTTTTATTGTTATAATTTATAATTTACATTTTTGTTAAAATGATGCTATGTATAACATATATTTTGGTTTTTCTTTATCTATAGTGACTGTTATATTAGATTATGTTGGTATCGGTATAGCTGTCTTCTTCTTTATTTTTGCTCTTATCTATTGGATATCGAAAGATTATCACAAACCTAGAATTGATAAAGAAGATATTATTTATTAAATTTATCATTTTAGTTCTCTCTTTCTCTAGTTACATACATTATTCTTGTATCTATAGATTTTACTTTTTTTCACTTTTCTCTTCATGTTTCTTTTTTCTTATTTGTTTGTTTACTTGCTTATATTATATACTATTCATAAGTATTATCTTCTAGTATCTATTCTATCAATGCTAATTAATATTTAATAAAAATTAGTATGGTGTTTTGTTCCATTATATAGTTTATTGTGATTACACAATGATTAATATTCAACGCTTAACTAGTTTTTTTATTTACTGCTTTTCTATACACAGAATCACTTTGAATAATCTGAAATTAAGTGATATTAAACGGTTCTAGAGTATTTTTATACAGAAAAAAATGATTCTCTTTATAAATCGAAAATATTTCTTTATTATTTGAATCTTTTGTATATGAGATACTCTGTTCTACAAATCTCATATTACTCAGAATAAAACAGAAATACTACGTCAATTTCTACTACGAGTTTCTACTTTCTAGTCTAAAAGGATTACGACATTATAAACATAGCCATATTTAGACACCAAATATTTAGAATTTAGAACAAATAAATTAAGAAAAACACACTTTTAATATGTATAAAAAAAATAAAAAACGAACTAGGATGATCAACATGTATTATTAGTACCATATCTCAATCATATTTAAATATATATTGCAATAGCATGATACAATACCTTTTTGGCATTATACAGAGCCAGAAAACACTTTATACTTTTACAAACAATGACGCAACAACAATGGAAAAATATCATCATATGGAATCAAAAAAAATTCTGTCATTTCTAGAAACACTAATGAGAATGATTGGTTGAGAATGCAGATGAACTGACTACACACACGAATAACCACTCATTTCCAAGAAAAGAATCATAATCTGATTGAACAATTGTTTCGATAATGAAAGGTGCAATTAAGCTTTTGAAAAAAGATAACCAGAATTAATACAATGCTATACATTCATAATTCAAATATTCTAACGATTATAAATATGTCGGCTTTTTGCATAATTTTCATAATCGCAATTATATCTATGTTGATACTGTAAAAATGAAAAATAATTTGAAAGGATTCTATTTAAGAGAGTTGTCAATAAAAATTCATCTTAGTAGTATAAATTATTTATTACCATACGATTCTTAATTATGAATTATATGATATTATTATTCTTGTTGATATGTGTATGTATATCACAAGAGATATATGAAGATCAAATAGTTAGTGTGTACGTTGCAATCTCTTCGGAGAATAAACCTTTTTATCATTTTGATACGAATATGACTGTACATGAAATAAAGAATAGTAATGAATTTGATATGAAAGTTGGAAAAGCTAAAATAAGCTATACACTTCAAAGATCGGTTGCTACACTCACAAAATATGAATTTATATCTGAAGATGATGCTCAATTGAGATCTAAATCTTTATTTGAAGATGATCCTGCTTCACCTGTCAATGGTTGCCCTTATTTTAATAGACAAATCAAAGTTGCTTTAATTCGTTGTCAAAGATGGGGTCAAGATAGTTGTATCAATATGGTTACTGCTAACATGTATTTAAAAATGATTGATGCTTTCCTTCGTCTTCAAAGTGGTGGTCGTGTAAGTCTTAATTGGAAAGATACTTATATTACATCAACATGTTGTGCTGTTTCTGATGAAACTTATCAAAGTGCTAGTCATGGTGATATGATGAATTCTGCTTTAGCTTCATGCAGAGAAGCTGATGGTGCAATAATTGATGCTAAATATAGTAGTCGTTTATTTGTGAGTGATGGTAATTTTGGTTGGGCTGGATTAGGTGTTGTTGGTAATGTTTGGTCTATTCGTGATGGCTATAATTATTGGGCTATTATGAGATATCCAAGTGATCCTGTAAATCAAGAACAGTATGATTATAAAGGTGGTGTTCTTATTCATGAATTTGGTCATAATATGGGTTATAATCATGCAAGTTTTGTTGATAGTAATCCTACATATTTCTTACCTAGTTTTAATTGGCCAAATAATTATGGTGATGGTGCTAATATTATGGGTACAGCTGGTAGTTGGTATACTATTCCTGGTCCTTATCATTATTATCGTTGTATGAGTGAGAAGAAAGTAGAACAACATTGGTTAGGAGTACCTGAACGAGGTACTACTAAATATAGAATGTTTATGTGGGATCATCCTTATTCAAGACATTTCTTAGGTACAGAAGCTCCTCGTTTAAATGATGATGAAATAATTGATGGTATTCCTTATAAGAATAATATTATGATTATAGAGATTCCTTATACTCGTGAAGATATGTGTTCTACTGTAAATGCTGATTATAAATATAGTTCATTTACTTTAGAATATAGACAACAAGGAGATCAGAAAGGATTTGGAAAGAAAGGTCTTCGTGCTTTAAATTATCGTTTTGAAGATGGTGGTTTACCTGGTGTATCTATTCTATTAGATACTCAAACAGATAATATAGATAATTGGTCTGATAGTAGTATTCCTTTTGGTATTTATTATATTCCTCCTGAAATTGATAATGGATTTTTAGCTATTCATATAACAAAATTTCATTTAAATACTTTAACATTTGCAATGGAACAAACAAATGATACAAGTGTTCATGCCTTATCTGAAGTACCTTATGTAGAATTTGATATTACATTAAATCCTGGTATTCCTTATGTATCTGTTCCTATACCTACTGGTGCTCCTGAATATAAATGGTCTTCAAATCTATATGATTGTAAAGTAAAATTTGATTTATCAGGTTATGATTGTAAAATAATGGGTACTAAATTATTTTGGGCTTATATAGTTCCTCAAGGAAGTCGTGGTCATCCTCGTGTTTATTATATAAATAATGGATATGCATTTGCAAGTAGTTCAAGTTCTATATTATCATTAAATGGTAATGATTTAATGAATTGGTATCATGGTTTAGGAGATATAACAAAATTTAAAGTACGTGTTGATATAAGTTATTCTAATAGTCCTGATTATCGTGTAAATTATTGGTTATCAGGTACATTATATAAACGAGGTATTTCTGAATCTGATGATAAATATATAGAAGTAGGAAAAGGAAATATATTATTATTAGATAATATGCCATATGAAGGTGAAAGTACATCTATATATATAATGGATTTATATGGTAATCGAATTGATATTCCTCAAGATAGTCGTTTAGTAACAATGCTTCCTGATTTATTATTAACAGGTGCAAGTGAATGTTATGTAACTGTAGAAAAAGATAATAAATATATAAGTAGTAAACCAATAATACTTCGTAATATGAAAAGTACAACAAGACTTGCTATTTATTATATGACTGATTCTATAGTACAAATTGGTCCTGCATCTATACCTGAATCTTATTATACTGTACCTACTTCTTTTATTCGATATAAAGAAGTTCAAGCAAATGAATGGATTGTTACTCCTGTATCAAGAATGGCTTTTGGTGATTGGTTTTATATTGATATACATGAATGTATACCTAAAGATACAACAATGTATTTAGATACAGATATAGGTATAATAAGTGTTTATTTAGGTAGATTTGAAGGATTATGTAATATATCATTTCGTTATACTTATACATATCTTCATAATCTTGGTTCTCCTAATGGTATATTAAATGCAATTTCATTTAGTAATGCTATGGCTTTAGAAAATGTACGACCTGTTTATGTAAGTAGACAAGGTAATAATCTTCCAAATCAAAATGAATTAACAGATCATTATAATATGGGAGATATACGATATAGAATTGTTGCTGAAAAAGTACCAAATACATTTTCATTTAGTAGTTTTGAAAAAGATTTTAATGGTGTTACTTATAGTTTTGATTCTATAGATAAAACATATGATGTTAAATTAGGTGAAGTTTATCCTTTTAATTGGATGATTATTGTTTATATATGTATTGGTATATTATGTATATTAGTTCTTGGATTAATTATATGGTTATTTAAATGTATTTGTAATAGATCTTCAAAATCAAGAAATAATAATAATTATTCAGTGTATGTTTTATTTTTTATTTTATTATTATATATTTATTTTATTTTATTTTATATATTTATTTTTTTTTATTTTATTTTATTTTTATTTATAATATAATTTATAATATAATAATAAATATATATATAGTCCTCCATCTGCTAATACTAATGGTCAATTAACTCGTGCTTCTTATACTCCTAATTCTACTATTTCTTCTTCTATTCCTCCTCCTCCTCCTCCTACATCTAGAAAACCATCTCAATATATGGCTCCTCCTCCACCTCCACCTACATATTCAAAACCTAATAGTTCATTTATGACTCGTAAAGCTCCTCCACCTCCTCCACCTTCTATGGCTCCTATGGCAGGAAAAAGAGCTCCTCCTCCACCTCCACCAGCTTTCAGAAGATAAAATATATATTTGTTTTATTTTTTTTTTTTAATTTATTTAAATCTATACTATATGATCTTTCTTGTACTATTAATTTATAGATTAGATTTATTTTTATATATATTTCAATATTTATTTATTTTTTTTTTCTCTCTCTATTTTTATTTTTTCTCTCTCTCTTATATATATATATATATATATATATATATATATATATATAATTTTTAATAGATAATATAGTTAATTTTAATTTTCTCTCTCTTCTTGATAATTTCATTTATTAATAAATTTATTAATAAATATAATATTTCTTCTAGTTGTTAGTAAGAATATATTTTATTTTTTGTTGTTTTGTTTTTTATTATTAAATATATATATAATTAAATTAAAAATATGAATAATATAAATAAAAATAATAATAATGACTAATTATATAATATTTAAAAAAAAAAGAATAATGTTTATTGAAAAGAAGATTATAAATATTAAGTATGATTATTCTTTGGTGAAAGAATTACAGGCCAATTTGTTATATCCCAAGAATTTATTTGTCTTTCAATATCATACATTGAAGGTCGTTCTTTAGGATCTTGTTTCCAACATAATTGTATTAATTCTTGAACTTCTAAATTATTATAAGAATATATATTTTATATATATATTTATATACCTAAAGGAATTGATGAAGGTAAAAAAGGTCGTTTTGTACCACTAGCTATTTCAAAGAGAAACTATATAATAATAATAATATATATTATTATTATAAATATACTCTTTCAGCAGGAATATCTTTAGGATAGGATTCTATCATATTAAGTCTTGTCATTACTTCAAATATTACACAACCATAACTATATACATCTACTTTCTCATCATAATTACGAACACATCGTAAGATTTCAGGAGCCATTCTATTATATTATAAACTATTATATTATATTATATTATAAACTATTATATTATATTATATTATATTATAAACTATTATAAACTATTATAAACTATTATATTATATATATTATTTACGTTGTTTTTGTTCCAACTAAAGAAAGACGTTCATCAGATAATTCACGTGCAAATCCAAAATCACCTATTTTTACTTCATATTCTTTATTTAATAATATATTATCAGCTTTAAGATCTCTATGAATAATAGGATGTTCAAAAGAATGCATATGAGATAAACCATGAGCTACAGAATATAAAATCAACTTTTGTACTCTTGGAGTCATCTTATAATTAATATCATCTAATAAAGATCGTAAATTATAAGGTAAATATTCTAATAATAAAGCAATTTGTCTATTCCAATTCGTTAAACCATAACATTTCACTATATTAGGATGACTCAATGTACACATAATTGTCACTTCACGATTAATACGAGTCAAAAACTGACGAATCTGCTCTTTCTGACTATTCTCAGATAAATTCTCTTCATATATCTTATCTTTCAATACCTTTAAAGCTATCTTATCATTATTCCAATAACTATATTTATATTTATTATTTATTATTATTATTATATTTATTATATTTATATTTATTATAGTTATTATTATATTTATTATTATAAATAATTATTATTATAAATAATTATTATATACGCTTTATAAACAATTGCAAAAGATCCTTCTCCTTTCTTTTTATCAATCTTAATATCAGAACAAGGTAAAATATTTATTGCTATATATATATATATAATACTATTTATTATATTTATATAACAAATAGTATTCATCTCTATTCTATTATATACCTGCTGGTGTTCTATATATATTTATTATTATTATTATTAATATTATTATTAATTATATACGCTCTTAAAATAGGAAAATCTTTTGAAAAACATTGCTCAATATCTTCTATTATCTCAGAAAATAATATATCCTAATATTTATATTTATATATATATATATTTATATACAGATTTCCAATTCATAAGTAAAGGTGTTTGTATCTCACCATTCTCTCTTATATATCGACAATTCTTCTTCAAAACTACATCTATTCATCATTTATATATATATTTATTTATTTATTATCTTATATACTCTCATTATTCATTATCAATATCTTTGGAGGCTTCTCTGGATACTCAATAGATGATATCAATATAGTCACTTGAACCTGATACTGACTATCATTATACGATGTACATATTCGACCTATCACATTGAAATAATATACTTTACTCTCATCACGAACTATTCATATATATATATTAATTCAAAGAATTGAATTTTTTATGTTATAACTACAAATCCAGGCTACAATTCATAAAATAAATGAAAATAAAGTTCAGTACAATTTTTAAAATGAGATTTTTTTGTTGTTTTTCTGGATAACTTATGAAATTATAATAATATAATATAATAAAATACATATTTGCATTTTCTTCATTGCCCTATTTGTTAATATCACATACATATAACACTACCATAAATAAGAGTAAGATCAAAACATATGCATGTTGTTTACATATAATGTAGAACCATTTTTAGAACATAACTGTCAATATTCTTTAGAAAATAATAATGATAATGTTTTCAATCACATATGTTACAAACTAAAACTACTAAAGATGAACGACACTTTTACTATTTTTTCTAATCACTCCGTATTGTTTTCTTTCCATATCCGTGTTTACTTTTCAATTATATATATTGAATACACATGATTAATTAAAAAAATTCTTTAAAAACACAACTAACTCCACGTTAAGTATAAAAATGAAAATAAACTGATAGATTCTGCGATTCCCTTGGTTATATCTAGAACTTCTTAATAAAGCATGATATATCTGTTCATTCCCTCTTTGATTGTCTTTATTTATTTTGCGTTCTGTTGTGGATTTAATGGATCGCGTGTCAGAGTTAAGAGATAGTCAAGATGGACATTCACCTATGTCAAATGATTATCATCAAAGAAGATTAAGCTCTGTTTCGGGTATCCTCATCCGAGACGATGACTATTCGTCTATTGAACTCGGAGACTTCCAAGAAGAACCACTTATTCCGTTGTATTCATTTATTTTCTTTTAATTTCTTATTATTTATACATTTCATTAAATAATATATTTCTTACTTTTCTTTAGAAGAGATCGTAATGGTGTAAAGAATTTAAGAACAAAATCCGAAAGAAAACTTAAGTTCAATGATGAACTTGGTTCCTCTTTGGAAGAGGTATATTTTAATATAGCTTCATTCTTGTTATAATATTTTGCTTTTATGCTTCGTATATATATATTCTTTCAATTCTAGGTTCACTATGCAGATCATTTAGTATATACGATCCCAGAACCTCCCAAACCTAGTTGTTGCTCTATTTTGTAAAATAATGTGTTTCTATTATTGTTTGTTTGTAACTATTTTTATCTATTATCCTTATTTTATTATCTTTTTTGTATATATACGTATTATTTGTTGTTTTCATTATTTTCATTATTTTCTATTTATCTATATATTTTATTTATGTTTATTAGCATATTTTTTGTATTCTAACATTATATCTAATTTTCTTCTTGTATATACAAGTGAGTGTATATATTAGTATAATTTTTTTTTTCTCTTCTTCATTGGTTCCTCTTACCTATTGACATATTTTCCTTATTTTATATATATACTTCAAGATATTTTAGGATACATTTTTTTCTTTTATTCATTTTCGGTGTTTTTGTATTCTTTCATTTTCATTTTTTTTTAAGAATTTAATAATTCTTTTCATCTGAGTAAGTAGATATTCACTTTTTCATAAAATATAATTTGTTTTGTAATAATCCTCATCTATTTTTGTCATGTAAAGAGCTAAATAAAAATACAAATTTGTCTGATAGTGACTGAAATAGTCTTAAAAATATTTTTTTTCTAGATACACTAGTAGGCATTTTGTTTTTTAGTAAAAAAATCTATCTATTGGGTAACCAAAACCTTATCTAAAAAATGGGCTATTTTCTTATCTAACGACAAAAAATCTTCTCTAACCATATGCCAGGAAGTTATCTAACACGTCTGACACAGCTGGCATCTTTTTTTTTTAAGAGCAGTTTTTGGTGTTTTTCTTTTCTAACACAAGGCAAATATATGTCTATTTGTATTTTATCTGCTCTAAAGGTATCTATATTTTTCTCTAATACACATTTTAAACACATTATCATGTATTTTTAAGATAAAATTTGGGTGCTATTTGTTGGATAAAACCTGTCTTATTTATTTATTTAATCGTTGTGTGAATGATAATTAAAATTATATTAACAAAAGACAATAAATAATAATATAATAATTAAAACAATAAGAAAAATAAGAAAAATAATAATTATTTTTGTTTGTTTTAACTAAGTGGGAACCATTTTGATGACTATACATATAAAAATAATAGAAATAATAATAATATAGATAATAAATTAATATATACCTTGTAATGAAACTTCTAAAGCGACTCCATGAAGAAAAACCACAACTATAAAAATAAATGTAAACAAATATATATAATATAATAATATACCTTCAACCATCAAGAAATTGTTGACCAATCGGAACCACTGAGAAAACCTAGAACCTATATAAAAATAAAAAATAGTTAATTTCAAAAAATATTAATATAATTAAATACCTTTAGAACCATGAAGTTGTCGACTAGGGAGACCTCCTACAACATCTGAACCTATATAAGATAATATTAATAAAAAAACTACAACAACGGAAAAAAATATACCTTTTATAGCACCGGATTTCGGATCACCTAAACCACACAACTCATGAGTTAACTTTAAAATATGAAGAGGAATCAGGACCTATTTGAAGCTATTTCGACGGACCCGTAAGCCTATATGATATAAAATAAATAAATTATATAGTATACATTTTAAAAACTATATAAAATAGTTGCGAATCAATTAAAAATAAAAATAAATATGAAATTTTTTAGAATTTATTTTAAAAATACATACATGGCCCTAAAAATACAGAAAATCTTTTTTTTTCTATAATAAAAGTCTCTATAAATTTCTTTATTTCCAGGGGTTATCAAATCTCTAAAATTCTCCTTTTTTCTACTAAAACGTCTATTTGAATGCTAAATTGAGTTATAAATGTATTTTATATGTATTAAGCTAGATTACTTCATTACAACATGTTTCTAGACTTAAAAGAACAAAAAATTGTTATTTTTAACAGAATGTAATTTCAATTTAAAATATTTGTGAGTAATATATATATAATAGTATTTGATTCATAATATAAATGCCATAGAGAATAAAAATATATATTTGACATAGTTGTTTATAAAGTCATAATTCACATTTACGAACATTTTTATTATAATATATTTTATTTTAATGGATTGTTGATATTATAAGTAAGTGAATGAATTGAGAAGGTTTGCAAGTTGTTATCAACATAAAATAATAAAATCTAATAAAAATATAAACAGGATTAATACGTATTCCATTTTACTATTATTCGAAAAGAATTCTTTACAATAATCTCATTCTATAATATTTACAAAACAAAATGAATAATATATAATTAAATATAACATAATAGAAGACATATATAAAAGTAAATAGACAATAAAAATATATATATGTATATGACTTCTTTCTTTATCCTATATAAATTAATTATAAAAATATCTATAATTTAGTATATATATATATATGACATTTTTCATCATCTACAATATACAAAGCGCATTATCTATCAGTCTATATAACATATATAATAATAAAATAAAAATATTAAATATAATAAGTATAATAGTATATATATATACAAGACATATAATAATGTTTTGATAATTATGGTTTTCAATGAGGGATATAAAACGCTGGTATTATAGGAGGTATGTAGCAGTATATATATTGATGTATCTGTAGTTCATAAGTATATAATAAGCCTTGTTTGTAGTATGTCTAATATCTATCTATATATATATATATATATAATATAATTAATAACAAATATAAAATAGTAAATAATATATAATATGCTACATCAAAAGTTATATAAAGTGAATATATATATACATAATTAAAATATTCTTGAGAGTAAGTATTTCCCACGATTATTGATTTATAAAGACAACAAGCCACTGTAAGGAGGGAAGATGAAGGAGAAGATAAGAGGAAAGTAGTATATAACCACGGGAATAATTAAGTATATCTAATAAAATATTTAATAAGAAGATCATATAAGTAGATGAAGAGAGATTCACATATCTATAGATTGTATATAATAATAATAATAATAATAATAATAATAATAATAATAATAATAATAGTAATAATAATAATAATAATATATACAAATTCACCTAGTGTCTTCATATCATATCTATCTTCTTTATTCGTGGCTTTCAGTTGATTACGAAGAAGAGAATATACATATTGCACATCAATAGCTATATATTATACAGAATATTAATAATAAGAAGAAGTATAATAATAATATATAAAATAAATATAATAAACATAACAAACATACAATGATCATTTTCTTCTTCTCCTTTTCCTATATAAGTAAACATATCTATCATTTCTTTTTCTTTCTTCTTTCCTATTTCTTCTTCACCTTCAATTTCAACAGTATTCAGTATATAACTTAATCCATAAATAAGTTCTCCAGTAGGTTTTTCTTCCCCTTCTCCTCTTTCTTTCTCTTCATAAGTATTCATTAATCCTATTTCTTCTTCTTCAGGTACTTCCATATCATCATCATCCATCAAATCATTTCCTGTATCTTTATATGCACCTATGAAATAATTAGTAATAGTAGGAGGAGGAGGAAAAGGAGAACTATATACTTCTTCTAGACTATTATGACTCATATTAAAGGAAATAGAATGACTATTTATCTTCTTTAATGTATGTAATTTAGGAAGTATATAAGAAGAAGGACAACGAGCTATTTGTATAATCTCTGCTATTCTTGTTAATAAGGTATACATAATATCTTGAGGAATAGAATTCAATTCATATTTATATATATATAGACTTACTAATATTATTTCTCTTCTTTGTATTATATATAATAATATGATATAATATTGTAAGTAAGAAACGAGATAGTAAGGTATATAACTGAAATGAATTTCAGAAGAAGGTTCAAAAGTATATAATAAATTGAAGAATGATTTATAACCATCATTTAAATATATTGCATTCTTAAACCATGTTGTTAAGAAGTCTATGATAATATATAATAATAATATATATATATATATATATATACAAAGCTATCTGATTTATAAAGTGGAATCAATGGAATATCACGTGCTTTTCTTCATTTGATTCGGGAGTACAAATACATCCTTAACGGAAAATATACTCACCAACTGTTTTCTATAATAATAATAAGAATGTTATTATAATACATAATATATACAATAGAATTTCGAATAGAATCAGGAATAGGTTGTGATTCAGAGATGTCATTTAAATATAATACTAGCAATTTACTTATACTTTAATACTCTATATATAATATGAATATAAGTATTTATATATATGTATAAGTATATATATATATAAATATATATATATATATATAAGTATATATATATATATACTTGTACTGTACATATATTATCACATGTATTCAATAATAAACTTTGTAAATATTCACGTTCTATATATAATAATAAGTATAATTCTATATATATATACGTTGATTAGGGAAGAGAGGGAGTAGTTGACATATAATGGTAGTTGCTTGAATGGATTCATATATACGGTTATTATGAACAGCCTCATAAAATATATCAATATCCTTATTTGTTAACTATATATATAAGAATAAGAATATGTATATATATAATAATAATAAAGAATATAATAATAATAAGTAAATACAAGGATAGCAGTACATATATATTGAAGAAGAGAGAGAGACAATCGTAATGTTTCTGTATTTAAACACTGTTGGAATAATACATCTAATATATCCTATATATATAATAAGTAATATATATATATAGTTATATATACTCTGTCTCGTATGTATTGAACAAGTGATTTATAAATAGCAGATTTCTTTATCGTTTGAAGATCATGAAATAATGTAGTTAAATTAGTTATTCCCTATATATATATATATATGAAATTATTATATACATCAATTCTATTCTTCATATTCGATCTCATCAATATATATATATATATATATTAATATATAATTTTTGATAATCACAAGGATCTTGATAACTATATATATATATAAATAAATCATAATAAAAACTAATAATAATTACATTTTTCGTTTTTCAGCAAATTTCAGTGTATTAATATATTCATCAACATCAATTTGGCGGGGAAAATCACTTGGTAAAAAATTTTAATAACTATATATATAATAATAATAAATACACCATAATATATATATATATATATATATATGTATACACCTTTCATTACAAATAGTTTCAAGTGAAGGAAGAGAGTAACTATATATATATATATATATATATGCTTAATTTATACATAGAAAATAAGTATTCAAACTATATATGTAATAACAGTAATAACATAATATATATATATATATACATCTTTTCCAAGGTTAACATCTGCCAATAATAGTTGTAATACAGTTATATATTCATATAAAGAAGCCTCTATAGATTTATATAAAGAGTAATAATATTAATAATAATGTAGTTTATCTCTATATACCTCAACATATAACTTGAGGTACATACAGAGAATAGTGTCCGTTAAAGTGGAGATTGAGGGAGTCACGAGATGATCACATGATGAAATATCTAGAATCTTCTATATATCTGGATGTACATCGAAACTATAAATAAGTATTTATATAAAACCTATTATCATTATTATATATAAGTGCATAATATTAATTAGAAACAAAGGATTAAAAAATATGTTATCATATAAATACCATATATATATATATAATATAAATAATATACTTTTTATTCTTATAGTAATAAGTAAGTTGTTATTTCGAATGTATATTGTAAGAATAAATGACGAAAAGAAATGATACATCAGGTAACAAAATAGCTTGAATCTATAGATTGATAATTAATATAATAATAAACTAAAAGATAATTATAATAATAATATATATATTTACTTGAATATTCTATTATCTATAAATCTTCACATATTTATATCAATTGAAATAAGTTCAATAGCTATTCTTACATATAATTCTAATCATAAAACAAGTTGTATCTCATATTCTAAACATATATATATATATATATATATATATATCAATGAATAGATATAGATATAGAAACTAATATTCTTATAGTTTTTGTATATATACTAATAAACTAAAATATAATTATAATTAAACGTATAATAATAAAGATTATAATATATAATAATATATAAACATATATATACTTGATTGAGTTCCACATGTTCTAGAAGCAAAGAATATAGATATAGAATAGGTGATTCCAGGAATAAGACCTAATTTATCTGCATAATTCGTTATATTAATATGAGAACCAACTGGAGTATTATAACTATATATATAATAATAATATATAAAATATAATATATACCCTCCATAATCTAAGAATAAATGTTTATTAATAAAAACCCATAATCCATTATTCGTTTCAAAATCTATAAATTGATCTGTTCTATTCTCATATCTATATATATAATAATAATATTATATAAATATAAAATAATAATATACAAGAAGAATAGATTTGTTTTCATAGTAAACCAGAATTTCTTACCAATATATTCTTCTATTGGACTTAATGCATATCCTCCTTTTACATCTGTTAAAGGAAAATAAGTAGGACTAGAAGATATAGAATATTATATATATATATATATATATATATATATACGAGAAATAGCAACAAAAATTCGAATATTATTATCAGCATAATCATTCACTTTATCACATACTGTTTCTACTCTATCTTCTTTTGAATATAAATTTGAATATATATATTTTGGATAATTTGAAGGTTGTTTTGTAATAAAATTATCTGTATAATGAATAATACAATCACGAATACCAACTCATTTCTCATCTATATATATAATGCATATATTCTATATACAAATATACAAATAAATAAATTCTTATATTAATAATTAAATTAAATACATATAAATAAACATATAAATAAACATATATATATATATACAAACTATTTTACAACTGATATCGTATTTGGTATTTGAAAATATCAGAGAAACCACAAGATTCAAGAATGGAGTAAGAAATAACTTTTCTATATAATATATAAATTGTAAATATATATAAAATATGAATAGAGTAACTAAAAATCAAATGAATATTTTTGATAGGAAAAGAGAAAAAAAGAAAATGTGCCAATGCAATATAAAATTAAATAGATATATTTATATACGCTCTATATTGTCTCGACTTGTTGTTTAGAAGAAGTACTGACGAGAATAACCAAGAAATCTAAGAGAATAAAAAAAGAAAATGTAATAAAATACCTTATAATAAATAAACACACAAGTCTCTGTTATGTACCTTTCTAAAACTGGTCAAGGAGAATGTCTGAAAGGAAGAGGATATCCAGAATCGAAAACCTATAAGAATGATGTAAAACACTATGATAAATTTTATAAATAAATACTAACACATTATGAACACTGCTTAGAAACATCTATAATAACTGTAATCAGTTCTAGTATGTTTATATAAACAACAAATTTAAAAATATATATATGAATTCATAATTCATTTCTAATTTTTCAAATTTATCCTTTCTTAAAAAACCAGAAGTCTGTCTAAATTTTAAAAGTATGTCTAAAAAAAGGCGAGAACGCTTTGGTGCGTTTTCGTTATCTAACGTGACCCAAAAATATATCTAACGCGAAAAACGTGCCTACTAGTGATATATACAAACAAAGCATGGAAAACAGTCAAATCATTTCAGTAGCACCTATGCTAGATGTAACAGATACGTAATGCTTTATATTATTCAGAAAATCGTTACTTTATTTAGATATCAACGATTCATATATCGCCTAATCACCAAATGTACTACTCTCTACACTGAGATGATTGTTGACACAACTGTTATATATCAACAACAAAAAGGTCTTGATTTAATCTTAAATTATAATAAATCTGAGCATCCAATAGTTGCCCAGATTGGTGGTTCACAGCCTGGTGTTATTGCTGCAGCGGCAAAAATAATAAATACATGGAATTATGATGAATTTAACATTAACTGTGGATGTCCAAGTTTCAAAGTGTCTGTATCAGTTTATCATCATCTTTATTATTTATAATATCATTTGTTTATAATAAATAAACATAAATATATCTTTAAATATAATAATGTTATATCTATATATATGTATAATCTTTTAAAAATTTCTAGAAAAATGAGTTTGGTGCTCGATTAATGTTAAAGCCGGAATTAGTGGCTAGTATAATTAAAGAGATGAAGAATGATGTTAGTAAACCAATCACTATTAAATGTCGAATTGGAGTCGATAGTATATTATGATTATAAATAATATCAGTCTTTGTTCTTTTATCATTTTTATCATATTACCTTTTATTTATTTATTTATTTATTTATTTATTTATTTATTTATTTATTTATTTATTTATTTATTTATTTATTTATTTATTTATTTTTCATATAAAATATATACATAGATCATGATTCTTATGAAGAATTATGCCAGTTTATTGCCGTTACACATCGTGAGGGATGTACTGACTATATCATTCATGCTAGAAAATGTTTACTTCATGGCTTAACAACAAATGAAAATAGATATATACCAGAATTGAAATATGAATGGGTATTCAAGTATATTTATTTATTTATATATTTATTTATATATTTATTTATATACCAAATAGTATTCTTTTTATTTATTGTATAATAAGATATTTTTTTCTATTCTAGAATATGATATATATATATATATATATATATATATATAGATTACTAGATGATTTTCCTGATTGTACATTTAGTTTAAACGGAGGTATTTCTTCGATAGAACAAGCTCAACAACTATTTAAACAAAAAAGGTATATATATAAATATTATATATTATATATAAATATTATATATTATATATAAATATTATATATATATATAATATATTAATATATGTATTATAGTGCAACAGGAAGAACATTAAAAGGAATTATGATTGGAAGAGCTGTTATGGGGAACCCCTGGATTCTCCGTCACGTGGATTCCACCTTTTATCACATGCCAGACCCTCTTTATCACAGAGCTAAGATTCTATTAGAATATGATCAATACTGTAAAAAACTAAGGCAGTTTTATGGTACATATATATTTATATTATATTTATCTTTATCTTTATCTTTATATATCTTTTTTAATATAGTATATATATGTATATATATAGGTAGACGTATGGGTGCAGATACATTATTAATCCGTCCGTTGCTTCATTTATTCGCGGGGGAAAGAGGAGGAGTCGCCTTTCGAAGAACTCTACAAGATGATGTATATATTATTATTATTATTATATATATATTATTATTATTATTATTATTATATATATATTATTATTATTATTATTATTATATATATTATTATTTTATATATTATTATATATATTATTATATATATTATTATTATTATTATTATTATTATTATTATTATTATTTCATTTATATCGATTAATATATATTTGTATTCTCTTTTATATCTATAGATACATGATAAATATACATTGCATAATGCCATTTCTCGCGGTTTACAATATATAGATGATGTTAATTTATTTACTATTGATAATAATTCTGAAGAATTAATTGGACGTGAAGAAGAAATACGATATTACCGTGATTATTTCAAGCCAGTTGACTTTTTAGATGATGAATATAATTATGACGAATGGGGAACTAGCACAGAACTGGCTTCAGAACTGGAAACAGGGGATATAAATGAAGGAGTGTTTATTGATATGAATACTCTACAAAGTGATGAAAAAGGAAATAAAAAAAGAGAAGAAAGAGGAAAAAGGAAATATATATCAAATAATGATTCTCTTAAAGATCAAGAAAAGAAAGAATCGATAAATATAAATTCTAAAGAAGAAGAAAAACAGAAAGAAAATAATAATAAAAGTGAAATAGTCTTAAATAATTCCTCGGAATATATTGAAGAACCTTAATGAATAACTTGTATCTAAGTAATTTTTATATAATATATATTGTTTTCATATTAAGAATTGTTTTGTTTTATATTTATATCTGTTTTTTCAACATATAGTTTATCTATTCTTAATTTTAAATGTATACAATATTTGAATAAAAATGTTATAACAAATAAATGTGAATTCTTATAAATATGCTAAATAATGAATATACATTTAATATACAATGAAAGAACACTTAGTAATAACAAGATATATATATGAAATTTATAAATTTATTTTTTTCTTTGACTTGTTCTACGTTTTTGTCGCTATATTATATTATATATATAAGAGAATATATACATAATAGTATATATATATATTTACAGGCTCTTCTTCTGGTTCTGGAGGAAGCGCGCGGTTTGTTGCGCGCCTTTTTCGGCTGCTCCGTCTTCCTTCTGTTTCTGATTCCCGCGGTGATATATCTGGAGATGGAGGTTCTTCTTCATACCTATAAATAATGATATAGATAAAATAATATATATATATATATAATACTTTCGTTTCTTTGTATTTTCTGATGTCTTTTTCTTTTGTGGCCTTAAGAAAAATAAACATATAAAAAAAATAGTTGTTGTTATAATTATTATATATATATATGTACTTTGAAGTTGTTGTAGGTGATTCGACATTTTCAACTCCCTATTCATAGTATAATATATATATATATATATATTATTATTATATACTAGATTTTCAAAGACTTCTCCAACACTTAATATTTTAGCCTTCAGAGGGCCTTCAGCGTAGAGAGAGTTAAAGAATAATATAAAAATATAAATATATAATTGATTCGCTATATATATATTCATAATTATAGCATGAGTAATAATTATAAACATACTAATTATCATAATAATTATAAACATAATAATTATCATAATAATTATAAACATATTTATAATCATAATAATTATAATAATCATAATTATAATCATAATTATAATCATTATTATAATATTATTATAAAGATATGGCTACAGAAAGATTGATTGTCATTTTCGATAAGTATTTTCGTAGTTGTTCTGGATTTGTGATTGTCTACAAATATATTGATAATAGTATAATTAATGAATGATTTATAAATGTATATTAAATATATATGTACATTGTTCTTTATATAGTTTTCAATAACCTCAAAATCAATGTGACTTTTAATCATATCTTTATAATCCTTAGAATTGAATATTGACTATATATATAAAGATAATAAATATAAATTTGCCAATAATTATTTATATATATATGTTTATAATAGTTTTTAATAATAAAGAAATAACAAAATAAAAACCTATTCAATAGATAGAATATATATACTTCAAAAGGGAATTGTGTGACTTCTGTATTCTGTTTTATTCGCTTCAAAATATTCAAACCCTCTGTAAACTGAATAACTTCCGCTTTTACAGATTTCCTATATATAATAAACATAATTTATTAGTAAATAAATAAATAATAAATAAATAAATAATAAATAAATAATAAATAAATAATAAATAAATAATAAATAAATAATAAATAAATAAATAAATAAATAAATAAATAAATAAATAAAATAAATAAATAAATAATATATATACATACTTCTTATGGCTAGTAGAATGATTGACATGATATTCTTCTTCTTCTATTTCTTTATCATGATCGCTTGTACTATCTCCTTCTTCACTCGTTTCTGCAATCACGTGACGGCCATGTGACCGAGAAGTATGACGATCTTTCTTTTTCTCTGGAATTAAATTAGATTTATCGTCTTTAACCACACTATCTGATGTTGTTTCATTCTTTCCCTTGGGAATAGGAGATATAGATCGATGAGAATGATTGGATTGATTATGTCGTTGAGAATGAGAAGATTTATCAATATTAGAAATAGATGAAGATGAGGAAATACTTTGAATTGATTCTGATTGGACTTCAGGAGAAAGAGAAGTTTCAATTTCGTTAGGAAGAGGAGTAACAGTAGGACTAAGAGAAGAAGAAGGAGAAGAAGAAGAAATAATATTTTGAGTGGAAGTTTTATTGGGAGATGATTTAGTTGTCTCCTTAACATTTGTAGCTATTATATTGTCTATATCATGATTTTGTTCTTCTGTCACATGATCTATTTGTGGTTCTACTTTCTCAATAGTATTTGAAACAGGAAGAGACGATTGTGTTGTTATTATAGGTTGTTGAGAAGTGACAGAAATAACATCAGGAGAAGAAGGAAGAATATTTGTTCGCATAGAAAGAATAGCTATAGAAGAATAGAATAGAATAGTAGGATAACAATAGGAATAAAAATGACTATTGTTTTAATTATAAGAATATAATTGGACATAGAAATTATATAAAAATATATATATATTATTTATAATAGAATAAGTAATATATATGTATACATTCTTCTTGTTTAATAGGAACATTAGTATCATTATTATCATTATTTAAATTGATTTCAACAGATACTTTTGGGTCTGATTTTATACTAGTTTCAACTGATATATTTTCACGGGAATCATGATTTTTCAAAGAGTTCACATTAACTACAGGTTCAATAGTTGTATTTGTTCCTACTGGAATAACAGTTGAAGTAGAAGATAGAGAAGGAATTGATACTGGTGATGAAGATCGTTGAATAGGTTGGGAGGGAGGTAAATGAACAAACGTAGCTATATGTATATCTGTTGGAGAAGAAACCACTGTTATTGCTAGGAAATATATATATATTGATATTGATATTCATTCATAAAATAATAGAATTCAAAGAAAAATGATGAAATTTATAGAAATATTGATTTACATTAAAAAAAATATTTCAAAAATAATAATACATATATTTCACAAACAATTAACTATTAAATAATATAATAATAATGATAAGTAATATATATATACCATTTTCCTCAGACTTATTATTACATATTATATTCATATTTACTTGTTGATAGGGAATAAAAGGTGTTTTTTGTTCAGATACAACAGGAAAATGTGTGTTCTTATCTATATTTAATGTGGATATATATTCCTTTTCAGTAAAAACCTGTATATCTTTATCAGAAAATATATAGAGAGGTTCTTCTTTTTTTATATCATTTGTTTTGATAGAATTCTGAGTAGTTAAATTATGTATAAAACGCTTGTTTTCTAATTTCGTTGGTGTTAACAACGTATATTTGATTTCTTCTTTAGATACAGCAGATATTTCAGCATAATCTTGCTCCATCTGTGCATATAGATCCTTGATTTGTTGACTCACATTAAATGGAGGAATTATGTCCCCATCTTTACAATAAGAATTGAAATTTGTGTTTTTCTTATTTGATTCATTCATATCATCAGTGACTCTTGACAGATCTGAATGTGAAATGTCACCATCAGTTGAAATCGCAAAACCTAAAGAATAAAATAATAATATTCAATTTTTTCCATTATACCTTGCATATTAAGCATTTGCTGCAAAAGAGGATTAAATCCTTTAACATAATTCTGGAAATCATCAAGCGTGATTGAATTTGAATTTGATTTTAAAGATCTAATATAAATAATCATCCTTAAGATTGTATGTTGTGTACTTTATAATATCTCTTAACTGCAAAAGAATCTCTTCTTTTTCCTTCAGATCAAAATTGTTAAGAAATGAATCTAAATATATCAAGAATCATTTGTTTATAGCATATACCTGTTGTTGACGAATTTAGTAATGGATTCTGAGGCACTGACATGACTCAAACTATGAAAAAAAAAATCAATTTTTTAATTTTTTTTTTTTTAATTTTATTTCTTATTTTTAAAAAGTTTTTTGTATAATTATTAAAAAAAAATGAATATATTAATAGTCATTGAGAAATGATCTCTCGTATGATTTATATTTACATAACAAAACTCAATTGAAAACTAAAAGTTATGACAGTGAAAAAAGAGAAGAATATGATACTACTTTAAATTTTTATAATAGGAATAATTAAAAATTCTAAATTATATTTATTCAGCAACAGCAATTGGTTCTATAAGTGAATATATAAAGTAGAAATTCGGTAAAAAAAAAAACAGAAACAAATATAAATATAATAAATAAGAAACATGAATAAATAATAATTATTATTTTTATATATAAAAGAAATATAATAGATATCAAGTAAGAGTAATTTATAATAGAAAAATATAGAAGAATTACATATATATATATACCTTTTTGACACTCATTTTCGACTTCTTCTTCATCTTCTCTAATAACAATAGTATGAGGAGGAGAAGAAACTTCAGAGGATTTTATAGTAGTAGATACAGTAGGAAGAGAAGGAGCATCTTCAAGAACAACTTGTTTACTTAATTTTTCATATTCTTCTTCTAATGATGAATCGTTTATATCATCTCCAAATATTACATTAAACTTCTCATTGATTTGCTAAAAACAAAATAGAAATTATTATCAATATATTCTTTAAAACAAAAGATTCTATATATATATATATATACATCAGTTTCATCTTTAAATTCACCAATCTTTTCAATATCATCTTTCATTTGTTCAATAGAATTCATATCCTAAATATATTATTCATTATAATAATAGCATACTAATAACTAAAGAAATTTATCCAAAAATATATATATATAAATAATAATATAATAATATAATATCATTTAAAAGACTATTCCAATAAAAATATATATCTATAAACAATATAAATATAAACATAATGCTTACTACTTCAAGTGAATGTAAAGCACTACGTGTTTGATTAAGAGCGCTGTAGACAGCGTTTATATCACGTTGTTCAGTTAATAAATCTAAATCACTAATAATATTTGTGATTTTCTTTGAGTAATCCTTTATATGTGACTCCTCACCACTTTATAATATTAATACATATTAATAATATAATAAAAGCATACACCTTTAATTGAAGATAAAATCTACACATTTCCTATAGTAAATGTTATAAGATTAAAAAATATAGACCGAGAAGCATACAGTATTCTTAGAAGATAAATATTTCTTAGCTTGATCCTCATAATATTGTTGATTCTTAGATGCCTTGTTACGAAGTGTAGTGAATCTGTCTTTCACTTTATTGATTTCTAGTTCAGCTTGCTCATCTTTACTTAAAACAAGGTCTACTTGATCTTGAAGTTCCTGAGATACAAGTGGTTCCTCAACTTGTGAAGAAGCGCTTCCATTCTTTAAAAGACAATTTCCCATATTTATGAAATATTGAAAAAGATATTGATGAAAAAACAAATCAACAAATATGAAACTCGTTTTTTGGATTGTAAACGCATTTTGTAGAGTGTTTTTCTAGTGAAAAAACTTATATTCTCATTTATATTGATAATATATATATCAAATCATTCATACTATTTTTTGATTATGCTCTAGTGTATTTGCTGACTTTGTTAACAAATAAAAGTTGATTTACGTTAATTATCACAGCGTTTTTATTATTTTGAAAACATTATTTTATTAAACGTACGAATATACAATGTTTAGTAAATATAATTGATTCAGAATATATATATGAACATTAATTATTCACAAGAATAGTATATTCCTTAGGATTTGTATTCTTGTTTAGGCATATAAGAGAAAAACATTCGTTGCTCGCATGGCCCAATTGGATAAGGCATCTGCCTACGGAGCAGGAGATTGTGGGTTCAAGTCCCGCTGTGAGCTACTTCTTTTTATTTTATTCGTCACTTTTTCAATTTATTATATTAATACTATTAAATGGAAATATTTCTTTTTTATAAGATAAACTAAGTTAGAAACAATATTATTGAATCGACTAAACAATATAAGCAATTTTTAACAACAAGATTTATTCAACAAGAACAAAAGATTTGATATTTGTTATATATCATTTGGATTAACAACTATTCTAAATACGTGTTTACCATTGAAGTGTTCTTTTATTCGATCAAATTCACAGGATTCACATATATTGAATAATGGGCAATTTAGGCAAACAAATCTTATTCCTTTTATAGGACATGTCTTACAAATATCGCATGGGAAATTCTGTGAATGAATAATGTTCTTTTCAAAAGAAGGGATGACTCTATCAAATGTAATTGTTTGTAATTGTTTCACCATAGGAACATATTTTTCTGCATTTATCCAATTAAAGTGTTCACCACATCCAAATTGAATATTTCCTCCATGATAATCTCTTCCACAAATCATTAAAGTACAACCTCCTTCTCGACGTATAACTCTATGACATTTAGGGCAATATCTTGCATCTCTAGCTAGAAATGATTCATCTTCTTCCATAGCTTTGAAGTTGTTTTCTATTCTTATTTTTTCTTCTTCATATTCTTGACGAGAATTTTCATAATCTGCCATTTCATTTTCATATTGTTTTCTTTTCTGTGCTCGATCATATTTTGCACCTTGCTTCCATTTCATATATGTGATTTCATAATTTTCATACTGAGAACATGAACATCTATGATGATATGGTTTTCGACATATACTACATTGAGAACTATGACACTTTGGACAGATAACTTCCACACAATTATCCATATCTTCTTTATAAAGTATACATTTGCCGTTACAGTTTTCATTTAGACAGCTCATAGTATGTTCTTCCATATAATAATTAAACAGAACATTATCATAAAACTCAAAAGCTTTCCTTGCTTCCTTAGAAGAAAGATCACCATGAGAGAATATCTGAGCAACTTCTAAAGAACTCAAGTTGTAATGTGGTTCTGTACATGAAGGACAACAAGCTTTTTGTTTTTGTTCTACAAATGAATGAATTGAATCGATACAACAATCAAAACAGAATCTATGATGTCTAGGACAATCAAATATATATATATCTGACATAGGCTTCTCTTCCATACACATCGAACACTCATATAAGACTTCCTTTGGATGTTTTAAGTAATCAGGTACATCAAACAAGTCTGGTATATCACTATCTTGAAATGTGTATGTAGATTGAGACTGATTGATTTCTGATACTGTTGACATTCGTATTATTTTTATTTATTCTATACATATATATCATATAGTAACGATTTATCAAAATATTATAATATTAACTGTAGGATTTAATGATTTATATTTACTTTTACAAGAATGGAAATTTCTATTTATCAAAAATTGCATTATTGCGTTACACATTTGATTATATATATAAATCATTTTGTTCATAATGTTTTATAAGTAGACTTAGACTTAATAAACAAAACTACACATATTAATTTGAAAACTATAAGATATCTAAGGAAAAATGAATGTATTAACTACATAAAAAGTTTTTATGGTTAAGAGATAATAAATCTATGTATATGAAAAAAAATCTAACTAAAAAAACTATAATCCAAAAAAAAAAGTAGAAAGAAAACTATTTTATAATAATCTTTGTAATTGAGGAGGAAGCATTGAAGGAACAGCAGCACCTTGATGTACTTGTTGAATGATAATCATAATAACAACAAATTGAGATTCACTAATAGAAGTAGGTTTGCCACCAACTACAAGTTTACAGCTATAAAAATATATAAATTAAAATAATATAATATATATATGATAAAATTATTTAATTATATATATATAATTATATATAAATTTGATTATAAAAAGATATTTATATTTATTTATAAAAAATACATTTTTCCAATATCATTCATTTCAACACCACTCTTTTGGAATAGTTTAACAGCACTAGCAACAGGAATAGTATCAGCACCATTAGCTTTCTTTTGATAAACAGCCTTAAGTTTATTAACAACAGAATCATCAGGAGTCCAATCAACATCACTAGATTGAGTAGTAGATTTTTCAGCAGGTGGAGACATAGGTTTTCTAGGAGTAGAAGCAGCACTAGAAACACCACCAACAAGAGACTTAAAACATTCAGGTAAAGAATCAGGAACAGTAGCTCCCTTCTTAATACTATGAAGAATATACATAACTACACAGAATTGATCTTCAGACATAGCAGAAGGCTTAGATTGAACCATCTTCCAAATATAAAATAGGGATTCATATATATATTTATATGATTTATTATAATAATCATAAATTTAAAAATATATTGTAAGAAATGTAAAAATAATATTGAAAATATATTTATATGAATTAAAAAAAATATATTTATATGAATAAAAAAGAAATATTTAAAAACATTTATATGAATAAAGAATAAAAATAATAATAAATATCCAAATCTTTTGAACAGTAGGTACTTCAACTTCTGATTTCTTAAAGAATTTCATAGCTACGTCTGGCGTCATCTTTTCAGCATCACCCTTCTTTGTCTTATATAATGTTCTTAATTTATTCATCATACTAGTATCAATACTCCATTCATCAGAAGCATTCTCTTCTTTTTCTTCTTCTTCTTCTTCCTTTTCTTCTTCTTCTTCTACTTCTTGTCCCATCATCTTCTTTATTTCTTTAGGTAATTCTTCAGGAACAGCAGCACCTTCACTTATTTTAGCTAACATACCCATAATAATACAGAAAGGTTGTTCAGTAAAGACAGCAGGCTTCTTACCACATACCAAAGATATACTATATATAGATAGATAAATATACATAAATAATAAAATATAAATATATATTTATAAATATTCTTTAAAAATTAGTAAGATAATAATATTCATAATAAACATATATATATATATATATATACATCTTATTAATATTTTCAAGTTCAACTCCAGTTTTCTTAAAAGCTTTCATAGAAAGAGGAGAAGAGAGTTCTTTCTTATCTCCTGAAGCTTTCTTAAAGCTATTTGCCATCTTATTCATATAAGATTTCTCAATAGTCCAATCAACAGGTTCATTAGTAGTAGTATCTTCAAGATCAGGTTTGTTGGACTTTGGAGGAGGAGGAGGAGAAGTAGCAGAAGCAGAAGGTAAGAGAGGCTGTAACTCAGCAGGTACCTTCTTGGGCATATCAGTACCTTTACGAACACACTATATGTATATATTTATATATATATAATAGAAGAAATAGATATAGATATATTATTAAAATAATAATATTAAAGAATAGAAGAATATATGAATATTCAAAAATATATATATAATAATAATAATAAAATACTTTAATAATTTGAATAATAGCAACATATTCACCAACAGAAATAGAAGTGTTGGAACCAATAACCATCTTTACACTATATAATATATATAATATATATAATATATATATATATATTAAGAAAGATATAATTATGATAATGAATATAGATGTTTAATAAAAAATGATATATATATATATACATAATATCTCTGACTTCAGGTTCTAATCCAGCCTTATCAAAGGTAATATTAGCAACATCTTGAGTAATAGGTTGACCATTATTAATCTTATTGAACATTTCCTATATATATATATAATAATTATATTATTATTATTATATATATAAATATATATATACAATTAATTTATCGCATCCTTCTTTAGTAAGTTTGAAAGGACCTTCAGGAGCTTCAGCCTATATATATTATATAATAAATATAATAAATATAATAAATAAAATAAATAAAATAAATATAATAAATATAATAAATAAGATAAATATAATAAATAAAATAAATATAATAAATAAGATAAATATAATAAATATAATAAAAAATATATATATAATAAATATAATAAATATAATAAATATAATAAATAAAACAAATAAAATAAATATAATAAATAAAATAATAACACATACAGCAAGATCCGAGAGAGTCTTCTTAGTAGCAGCAGGTTTAACCATTTCTATAGAAGCAGAAGGAGCAGAGGCCATTTTAGCTCCAGCAGGAATAGGTTGTCCCGCGGGAATGATGGTGGTAGTACCATCAGGATTGATAATAACATCAGGATCAAAGACAATATCTCTTTCTTCTTCTTCTACAGGTTCTTCAGGTTCTTCTAAAGGAGCTTCGTCATAAAGATCGGTTGTAGGAAGAGTAATACCTTCTTTTCCTTGAAGAGCAGGTATAAGCATAGAGGCAAGAACAGAATAATCAGCAGGAACTAAACGATGAGCCTCATGGAGATCCGAAAACATAGAATTGGCGGTCTTAATAGCTTTGGCGGGAACAGGAGGAAGAGTGGCACTAAGATCAGGTACAGTATCCTATAGAATAGAATAAATTATAGAGGAATAATAGTAATCATTGATTCTTATTGAGTATATATATATATATCCTAATAAAGAAATAAACTAAATAATAATAAAAATAAAAATAATTATTATAAATTAAATAACTATGATTTACACTATATATATATAAATAATAAGAGTATATACCCATAAATAAGGCATAGTTGAGAATCCTCCTTGAATAAGTGGAGAGATATAACTAACTTCATTATATTGAGGAAGAGGAGGAAGTTTAGGGAGAGAAAGAATCATCTTCAAACGATCATAAGCAGTATAAGCACGAGCTAATAATACGAAACGAGCACATTCTTCAGCAGCTCGGAAAGTAACTAATATCTCCTTATCTTTTAACATAACTTTACAATTAATAGGATTAGCTTCACGAACAGTCTTAGCATAACCAGTAGCACCTAATCTATATATATATATATATATATATATATATATATATGAAAATTTTGGTTTTACAATAATAAGTATTATTATTCATATTCATATATCATTGTCAATATAATAAAACTATATAATTATTATACATATATATACTCTGCTTGACAGACTACTCTTCTTCCTCTACGGAATGTAAGTCGACGAGAACGAAGTTCAACATCATCACCAGATCTCTTACCTACCTCTATATATATATATATAGAATTATTATTAATAATTATATTATTATTATTATTATTATTATTATTATTATTATTATTATTATTATTATTATTATTATTATTATTATTATTATTATTATTATTATTATTATTATTATTATTATTATATATATTATTATTATATATATTATTATTATTATTATTATTATTATTATTATTATTATTATTATTATAATTATATTATTATTATTATTATTATTATTATTATTATTATTATTATTATTATTATTATTATTATTATTATATATATACTTTTCAATTCGACTTCTGTAAATTCAGTAGTGGTAGTAACGGGGAAACAAAGGGTCTTACCCTTCTTTACCATAGTACATAATTCTAATAATATAACATATTAATAGATTAATAGGACTATAATGAATGATTATTATTATTATTATATATTATATATTATTATGATTATGATTATGATTATGATTATGATTATGATTATGATTATGATTATGATTATGATTATGATTATGATTATGATTATGATTATGATTATGATTATGATTATGATTATGATTATGATTATGATTATGATTATGATTATGATTATGATTATTATCATTATTATATATATACTTCTTCATCCATTTGTCTAGGTATATGAACAAAAGATCCATCATATAAATAAGGTTCACCCTTAAAATAAACAACTACCATCACTTTACAACCAGCATCCTATATATACATATATATATATATATATATGTATATATATATATAAAGAATATTCAAATAAATAAAAATGATATGATTCTTAAACAATACATATATATATATACTTCAGCTAAAGGAATATATTCATAAGTTTCAGAAACACAAACCCAAGGTTGATTCTATATATATATATATATATATATATATATATATATATATATATATATAAGATTATATTATAATATATTCTAGACTATATATAATATAATATATATATATACAGATCTTGAGATATACCAAGCACAAGTAGTATTTCCTTGTAAACTATAATCTTTCTCATTAAATCGAATCTTACCAACTAAACGAACCTACAATATATATAGAATAGAATATAAAAAACACATATACAATAATAAAACAATATATACATAATACAAAAAATTATATATACAATAATAAAACAAAATATTTATATAATATAAAAAAATAATATTTATATATAAATAGCATCATACAGGTTTACCAACAACAGGACATTCACTAATACGAGCAGATAAACGACCACGAATATCCGAAGTACTAGCTTTAGTAAGGTAAGTACCAAGAGTTGTGATTTTCTGTTTTAAAATATCTAAATATGCCTATATATATAATATATAAATAGAGAAAGTAAACAACAAAAAATTATAGATTAAGTAATAATATATAAATAGAGAAAGTAAACAAAAACAAAATCAGAGATTAAGTAAATACCATAATATCATCATGATATTCAGCATCAAGAATAGGAGCATCATTAGCCATTTCAATATTATTCATATTACCGAATCCAGGTTGAACAATACAGATCTCTTTAGCTTTACAGTCAAGAACATTAGGCATAATCTTAATTTCTTTAACTACTTCTTTGGCATTCTTAGCAAGAGGAAGTTTGGATCTAAATTTTTAAAAATATATATATGATATTTATATATAAAATTTTATATAATAAGTTATATATAAGAAAGATAGAACAATCATAAGAAATATTAAATAAAAATACCTTATATAAACACAAGATTCACCGTTTTCGTCTTTAGTTTTTTCACCATTTTCCCATTTTATACCATTTGTGGTGATATCTTTGACTTTGGCCATTAACTTCTTGACCTTGCCTTCATCTTCGTAATAAATTTTGAAAAGAACAGTGGCTAAAATATTAGAATAAACATATAACATATATACCTTCTTCCGTCATATTCTTTAGTATAGATAAAATAATATAGAATCAATTTCCGGTCGTGTTGCGAGAAAATCGGATAAACAATAGACCTGAATGTACAATCGTCATTATTGAAAAAAATCATCTTTGAGAAAGAAGACTTTCTGAATTCCAAGACAGAATCACTTAACAAAATGACGTTTCACTTTTTAGGCTCATATATTCTTTTAAGACCATAATTTTAATTATTACGAACATTAGTCATATATTCCTCTAGGATTATTAAGGTAACATATAAAATAGAACGAACCATTTAATTTCCCATAAAAATCGTTAGTTCTCCCACTATGTTTTGATCATTTTCAACTTGAATTCGTGTTGATTGAATGTGTTTCTTTTATTGAAAATGTGTTTTCTTTTCTTATATGATTTTTTATTATTCATTCTTTGTACACTATATTGATTCATTAAGGCAATCATCTTACTTTTGAAGGAATTGAAAAAAAATAAGAATTTATATTACTTTTTCAATTGAACAACACGACTTTCCCTTTATTGGATAGTATTTATGCTATTTCTTATGTAGATTGTTTAGAGAACAGCATAATGTAAGTTCTAGGTAAGATCTATATGAAGAATTCTATTGTAGCTCTCTATGATCTGTCCTATTTAGTTTTTCTATTGTTAATTATCATTAATTTTTTATATTTTATAATATATATATCTTTTTAATACTATTTATTAACAATAATTATCAAATAATACAATAACTTTTTTTTCTTCAATTTATAATACTGGTGATTAAAACATATAATTCAAAATGTATGAATCAAGTTGAGGAATACGAGATTTCATAGAAAAGTCTTTAAAGAAATAAAAATGAATACTATATTTTTGCTGGCAACACATTTATTCAGAAATAATCAGCATCTTTTATAGTACTGGCTTAGTTTGAAATGATAATCACAAGCATTTATATAAAAGAAAACTTTTTGTTATAGTTTATATTGCACATTATGTTTTAAAACTAAATATAGTTTATACTACGATAGTAGTGAATTATATTTTTTATAGTAAAAGAAACGAAATACTTTCTACTCTTATGAAATACAAATGACTTGAAAAAAATATTCTGTTTTGATGAGAATAGAAAAGAAAAGTATTTTTTTGTTTTTTGTATTAATAATGAATAAGTGGGTTAAAGTATTTGTGTATTTCTATTTAGATTAACTATTCTTATAGATTGCAGGACTTGCTTGTGGATTTTTAGTATCACTTTATTATGGATTTGGTGTTGTCTACTTTGTTATCGCCTGTATACTATTGATGTTTATGAACTTATCAGATGAACCTTATGAAGGATTATCTGCATATTCTTTCCTAAACCCTAATGCTGAACGAATTATGGGTACAGTCACACCAGAAAAACTTCAGGGACAAATGTATGGAATTCCAACTCAAGAGAAAGAAGAATATCAAAAACCAAAGAAACCCCAAGAAGACCCACATGATGCGTATATATATTCTTATAAAATTATTATTCATACTTTCACCTTATTATGAAATATATATCAATATATATGATCAATGTCTATACATATAGAGCTCTTCGAAAAGCTAGAGAGTTATCTCTTCATGGATCAGCTTATCTAGCATCATCACTAAAAAAACGAACTGTCCATCAAAAACGTGATAGTATATTTTCCTTGTAACATCAATCATTACTCTATATTCTAAACATACTTTATTTAAAATGAACATTTTTTCATTAGAACTTTTATATATATATATACATATTTCTATTCATTATTTATTTTTATTTTACATGTATATATACACTAAAATTTTAAATCTATTTATTTATTTTTAAAGCTCCTTCCTTGAATGGTCCTTGTCCTTGTGGCTCAGGAGAAAAATATAAACGCTGTTGTGGTAAGAAGAACAAAAATGATGAAGATGAGGATTTTGATGAATTTGTAGAATAATTACGTTTCCTTTTATTTATTATTTTATTAATATTATTTAATAATTCATATTGGATTATCATCGTTAATATATCACTTGAATGTATATATTGTAGTATTCAATATTATTATCATTTATATTGTTGTATATTTCTTCTTCTTTTGTTATATTATAGTATCTAAAATTCAAATACACTGTTTCTTATTTTACATATTTTTCTTAGAATAATCTTATAAAGATTTTTGTATTGATAATACATACAACTTCAGTTTTTCACCATTCAAATTGACTATCCTTCTTAGAATTTTATTCATTTTTTTATTGCACCGAGTTATTTTATTATCATTCATATACTTGTTTCGTTATGTTTAAGATAATACTGAAACTAATTAATTAGAAGTTCACAAAGATGAAAAATAAATGCTGAATATGTGAGTAAGCATCAGTTACAGTATAATCAAAATGCAAATAAATAGGAAAATATCACAATATAGAAATAATAATGAAAAACAACAAATTCATAATTATAACACAAGAACTCGGTCAAAACACAAATGTTTTCTTGGAATTCATTAATTCATGTATTGTTCATCTTTTTTTCTGATTTTCAATGCTTTCGTCAATCATATTACTTTCTGAAAGGTCTATAAGGTGTTTTAGTACTGTAAGAGTACGTTTTGCTCCAAGTCCTACGGGTGATTTACACCTTGGTGGATTAAGAACAGCTCTATACAACTATGCATTTGCAAAACACGAGAACGGGACATTTATACTAAGAATTGAAGATACAGATCGAACTCGTCTTGTTCCTGGATCAATTGAACAAATTCAGAACGTTCTTTCTACATTCAAATTGATTCCTGATGAAGGTATATATGTTCTCCTTTTGTAAACAATTATAAAAGATTTATAATTATAAAATTCTTAAAGATTTTTAATACTTTGTTTTTAGGTCCAAATCAAGGTGGTCCTTATGGTCCATATATTCAATCTCAAAGAACTGAATTATATAAAGAATTGACAAAGACATTAATAGATGTATCTATAATTTTATATAGTGAAATCTTATTTTTTCTAAAAATTCTTAACGTTATAGTTTGTTTATTCTTTTCTTTAGAAAGGTGCCGTATTCCCGTGTTTCTGTAGTCAACATCGTTTACAATGGTTAAAGAGTCATTCAAACGGTAGTAAATCGAATGGTAGTTATGATAATCGTTGTTTATATATTGACCCTGAAGAAGCTAAAGATCGTATACAAAAAGGTGAACCTTATGTATTAAGACTTAAACCACCCAAAGAAGATATACATATATATGACGAAATTAAAGGAGATATATGCTTTAAACCACAACAAATTGACTCTCAAGTATGTATATACACGTGATTTTTATTTATATATATGTTTTTTTATTTATATGTTTATTATATATTTGTTTATATTATAATTTGTATAGTTCATTGTTTAGATATTTATTTATATATATTATATATATATATATATATATATATATATATATTATATTATATATATTATATTATATATATATTATATATATATTATATATATATTATATATATACTATATATATATATATATATATATTATATAATATATTATACATAAATCTATATAGGTATTAATAAAAAGTGATGGATTACCTACATATCATTTTGCTAATGTTGTCGATGATCATTATATGAAGATCAGTCACGTGATTCGAGGAGAGGAATGGCTGTCATCCACACCCAAGCACGTGATGCTCTATAAAGCATTTGGATGGGAACCTCCAAAGTTTGTACATATCCCTCTTCTGTTAAATGAACAGAAACAGAAATTAAGTAAACGTGAGGGTCACTCCAGTGTACTACATTTACTTGTATATTATAATCTTATTTTATTTCTATTTTTTATTATATTTATTATGTTATTATGCTATTATGTTATTATGTTTATTCAATAATTATTATATTTATTATTATGTTTATTATTATAGAATTTATTATAGTATCTTAATTATTATATTTTCATTTATTTACTCTCTGATTACTTCTTTTTTTACTGAATTCCTAATTACTGATGATCCCCTAATTCTCTCTATTAAATTAATCTTATATATATATATATATATATATATATATATATATATATATATATATATAGGAAGAAGGATATAGTTGTGAAAGTATATTAAGTTTTATTTCTACCTTGGGATGGTCAGGAATCGATAACTGTATATATATATATATGTTTTAATTACTATATCTATTATTACTATTATGATACCCTATCTATAGCAATCATTGACAAAAAGAATGCAATATATACATTAGAAGATATATGCAAATATGTATATAGAAAATAATCATATATATAATTGTTTTATATATACATATTTGATTGCTTTATATCTTCATTATATATATATATATAGTTTGATATATCAAGATTGAATTCCTCGTCAGCCATAGTTGATCCCAAACGACTTCAAAATGAAAATCATTTATATATATCCAATCTACCCAAAACAAAAGAAGTATATATATATATATATATATATATATATATATATATATATATATATATATATATATATATATATATATTCTTTTTTTCTTAATTAAAATTTGTTAATATTTTATTCACATTTTTAATACTATATATTAGTATATATTATTCATAATAACAATAATATTATTATTATATCCCATTTTCTCTTCCTTATTTGTCTATATATAAATAGGGAATGGAGTTATTTTATTCTCGTGTAACTCCATATATAACTGCATTAGATAAACAACTTCAGAGTCATAAGGATCAATATATACATAATAATATTCAAAACATACAAAATAAAGCTTTTATTGAACGACTTATATCGTTATGTTCTAGTCGATGTCATTATATGAGTGATTTTGATGGTTTTCTTCGATCCATATTCCTTCCCCCGTGGGAATTAGAAAGCAAAATTTATAATACTTATTCTATTCCTCAATCTATAAGTATTTATATATATATATATATATTACTTTTAATCAATTTTAATTTTCAAAGAAATAAGCATATAAATATATTATTATATTTATATATAATATTCATAGTTGAGAAATCATCTTCTCTTCTGTCCTCCCTCTCTTCCTCTTCCATCCCCTCCTTTACAGCACAAAATATTGGATCTGTTCTCGTATTTATATAACATATTTATATATAATTAATATCTTATATTTTTTAAAATCATATATATATATACTACTATCCTATATATATCATCCTATATAGAGTACATTACCTTCTGAATATTCTTTATCAAATTCGCAATTTTTAATAGCACTTCGTGTTTTAATAACAGGAAATAAAAAGGGATTTGTATGTTTATTTATAGTATACTAAATAAAATTATATTATGTATTTTATATAGTCATTATTTGATACATTAGAAATGATAGGAAGAGATGAATGTATATATAGAATTCAACATTTTCTAGAAAATAAAAATAAAAATTAATAATAGAATTAGTAGTTTAGTATAATGATTTTGTTTAGTTTTTTAGCAATGAAATATAATAGCAAAACAATTTTTTAATCAATATAAATCAAGTAATACAGCAAAACAAAGTGAATCGTCAATAGCAAAAACAAAAAAACAATTAAAAGCAACTAATAATGTAATAAATAATCATTGAATTATGTTTATAATTTCTATTCTTTGGATTGATTAAATGGATTATAAATAACATTAGGGTTTAAAATAGTACTATAAGGAGTAGAAGATGGGTAACCAGAATTACTAGTATGAAGAGAAGAATAAGTAGCAATAGGAATATTTGGATTCATGTTATTGTTATTATTATTATTAATAGGTATATTATTATTAATAGGTATATTATTATTAATAGGTATATTATTATTAATAGGTATATTATTATTAATAGGTATATTATTATTAATAGGTATATTATTATTATTAGGCATATTATTATTATTAGGTATATTATTATTATTATTATTTTTATTATTATTATTATTATTAATAGGTATATTATTATTATTATTATTATTATTATTATTAATAGGTATATTATTATTATTATTATTATTATTATTATTATTATTATTATTATTATTATTATTATTATTATTATTCATATTAATTGGTTTAGGGTTACTAATAGAGGGAGTAAATGATAATTTAGGAGAACCAGAAGGAGAATCTATTTGGTTTGATTGAATTGATTCAGTATATATATCGTTATTGTTATGAATAGATGGTTCAGGAGAAGATAATGAAGGAGAAATATTTGTAGATTTAGAAATAGAATTCACATGATTTATTTCAGGTTTTTTTTCTATAGAATTTGAAGTAGGTTTATTTTCACTAATATTTTTGTTAATTTCATCACTTAGACTGTTAAAAGTATCTGAAAAAAGATCACTAGCAACATTAAATGCAGAATTCATAAACTATATATAAAGGAGAACAATAAAGAAAATATGACAAATATATATATATATATATATATAGTTATCATAATAAAAAAGTTAAAAATATACTTTACAGAAATTATCACTTAGTTGATATTTACGATCTACTTCTTGAAGTTGTTTAATAAAATCAGGAGAAACACTGTCATTAGGCAAAGATTTCGACTCTTGTTTTTTGGATTCATTTTTAGATGAAGAAGAAGTAGTTGCAGGAGCATCAATATCTATATCATTATGACTATTAGAAAAATAAGAAGCTGTAGGAATAGAGGAATCACGTTTAGCTTCTTCCTGTTCTTTATTAGACTCATCAATCTTCTTCTTCACATCTTCAAACTATATAGGTTATCAGTAATTTTTATTTTATTATAAGTATGTTATTAAAATTAATAATAAACAAAGAAAATGTAAATATATATATATATATATATATATATATATATAACACAAAAAATAATATAGATATAATAACAAATAACATAATAAGCATATATATATATATCATACAACAGTAGAAATAGTACCACATAAAGAGTTAACAAAACAATTGAAATTCTTTTCTAGACTGTCATCAGTAGATTTATTTTCCGGTTTATTTGGTTCAACAGGAGCTTTATTTGATGTTTCTTCTACTGATTGGACTGGTTCTTCTTCTTTAGGATTTGTTGTGTGTTCTGAAGAAACAGAAGGTGATGGAGGAAGACACGAATTAAGCATCGTGTCATCAATAATTTTTTGAACATAATCACGTTCTTTAACGTAAGCCATTCTCTTTTCATCTAAAGCTACTCTTTCAGGATCAGATAATGTTGGAAACAGAGAATCGATATAATTTAAAGCAGAGTTATAAGCAAGGATAGAGTTGTCATAACGTTTGTAAAAAAACTCACCTCTAGCTTGATTTATCATTTGGAAAATAGTATCTTGATTGCTCATTTGCATATTTCTTTTAAAATGAAGATAATAAAAATTATTAATTTATATTTGATATAAATTATTTATGAAGAAACGATGTTCGTTAAAAAAATTAGATTGAAAGAAAAACTGGATACTAAAAAAAAATGTTCGATAATGAATCCTCAAGAGAATCACGAAAAGAACCAACATTATTAACAATTAACCATGGAAAAACAAACAAGCCTCCTTTAACTGAAAGTTATAGTTTCTTTTCATACAGTTCCGAAACAGAAGTGATAAATCCTTCAGCTATCGTTTTTTGAGTTTTTTTCAGTGTCTCTTTCATTTGAAATATGACTTTTATATTATTTCGAACAAAAAGAATAATAATTGTGGCGAAATCTTCAATATAATTTATTCTTAATGATATGTTAACGTTTACTGCTATGATAATAATATAATGGAAGTTGTTCCCAAAAATAGAGACCATATGTGAAACTGAAATCATCTAAAAATTATCAACGTAGCAATACTATAATGGTAATCATAATATAATCTTAAATAAAAAGGAGAATAAATATTGATAATGAAAATATTGATAGTGAAACTCATTGAAATGATTTTTAAAAATATTTATATAAGGGTATTTAAATTAATAAAAAGAATAACTTTTCATAATGTTTCTGTGCTTCAAGTAGACTGGAATGGAATTGTCTACCGACGTTCTTCGATGTATATCGGAATGCCGAAGCAAAAGATATACTAGCCTCCCAATTTAAGCTCAGAAACTATTACGAATCATCAAAGTTAGAATGTATGTCTATTTTGTAAGAAAATAGAAAAGAGAGTACACTATAGAAATGATCCTGTATGAGTACAGTCTTATCAGAAAATTGGACTTAGAATTCCTCTTGAGAAACCAGTGTGATAAAATGATTAGAAGTATCACTTTTTGATTTTTGGCAGACTTTTGTACGAATAAAATAGTCTCTCCATGATTTATATTTTTTTTATTAGACATGACGCTAAATTATATAAATCTATACTTAAATAGAATCAAATAAAGGCAGAAATAAGTGATTAGATCATTTTGATTTATATAAAAATAAAAGATAAATGATTGCTTAATGGTTTGCAAATGCATTTTTATAGAATAGTATACAGTTTCCAATGAAAATTAAGTGAAAAAAAATAAAATTTAGCTCTTCGAACAAAAAAAGATAATAATTATTCATTTTCTCTAATGATATGTGTTTATAATGAGGTTTTACAGTCAAAAGAAATTAAAATAATATTTTTAGATAGTTCAACTGTCATAAAGGTATTAAAACATATAATAAATAATTTTTTTAATGAAAAATGTTTTGTTCACATTTTATTATATTTATTTTGCTTTTTATTTACATTATAATATTTATATATAATTTAAGCTGTAGCCATGTATTCATTTTTTGATAATTTAGACTTTATAAGCGATTAACCATTTTTTAATTTTTCATTTAATGACGAGATTCATCTATTTTACACTTTTATTTTGATATAGTTGACTTATTAGAACTAACAATTGGCTAATAATATCCTGATAACTAGAGTGTTGGGTAATTTCTTATTTTTTATGCTTTTTGTTTATAAAACATATAGCCCATAAGTATTAGAGTTTGAAATGTGTATTATTTTTTAACAAGAATAACGTAGCAAGAAGAAAGAAGAAAAATTATCAAAAAATGCTTTCTTTTAAATAAAAACTATTAAAAAAAAGCTAAGAGGATTGTTTAGTACAATGGGAATACGGTTGTTCTTACATATTGTCCTATCTCTGGAAAAAACTGTTCAACAAACCCAGGTTCGATTCCTGGTTCGATCCTCTTTTTATTTTCAGATTTCTGTTTGTGTCGTGTTCATATTTTTTTAAATAAAACTAGAATAATTTTTTTTTAACGCTATTTATTCGATGATAAATGTTATGAGTCTGATACTTCTTAAAATTATTGTTATTATATAAGTATGTGAACAACGAAGCTACAAGAAATTGAACGAATTATCTCAGATTAATAAAGAAAGAAAAGAAAAAAATACAAAAATAAAAATATATTACTAGCCTGAGACTAGGATAATAAAAAAATAGTTTTGATAATTAAAAAATTTCGTTGTGAATATATTCCTGTTTTTCTTGAATAGAAAGAGATTGAATTTCTTGTAAATGATTATAAAGTGATTTATATTTATCCATACTCATAGCAGCTGTAGACTATATATAGATATAGATATATGAAAAAAGAAATAGAAAATATATACAGTCTTTGTTTGGAGGGCATCTGAAAGAATATGAGCTCTACTAATAACCTATAAAATATATTATATAATATATTTTATACAATATATAAATATAATTAATTTAATATATATATTATCTATATACAGATTGAGGTAGTTTCGCGAGTCTTGCAACATTGAGACCAAAAGACTTTTCACAATTACCTTGTTTAAATTTATATAAAAAGACAACTTCTTCTTCTCCTTGATTATTGGTTGTTACAGAGCAAGCCATGTGTCCTATTGTAACGGCTGGATTCGAAACGAATTCTGCAACAATAAAATTATAATGAGTTGAGAACATAGTTAAAGGAGACGATGGAGATGTCAAATAAGATAATACAGCTGATGCAATAGCAGCACCATCATAAGTAGATGTTCCTCGTCCTAATTCATCAATAACTGCTAAGGAATGGGAAGAAGACGTTGTAAGTAGGGAATGAGTTTGAACTAATTCTGTAAAGAAAGTAGATTGATGGGAAAGAATAGAATCTCTATAGAATAATATATATATATAGATAAGTCAAAAAAATGAATATATATATATATATAGTACCTTGCACCAATACGTGTATAGATACGATCAATCAGAGTCATCCTATAATAATAATAATAATAATAATAATAATAATAATAATAATAATAATAATAATAATAATAATAATAATAATAATAATAATATATATACTTTAAAGACTTTGCAGGAACATAAGCTCCTATTTGAGCTAGTATAATATTTACACAAACCTATAGAATAATAATAATAATAATAATAATAATAATAATAATAATAATAATAATAATAATAATAATAATACTATATTTTATACTTGTCTTAATAGTGTACTTTTACCACCCATGTTTGGACCTGTAATAATAATACATCGTCCTATAAATAAAGATAGAATAATACATATTAAAAAATATATAATAAAAAGAAAAACATTAAATATATTAAGATATAAATGTATATACCAAAATTATTAGTATTTAGATAGGTATCATTATCAATATAAACATCATTAGAATATGTGTGTGTCACACATGGATGGCGGGCACCTTCAAGAGCAATGGAGGGAACTATGAAATAAATAAAATATAAATAAAATAACATAAATATAAATAAATAAATAAATAAATAAATGAAAAAAAAGAGCAGATGAATTATCAATAAAATAATACTATTCGATTGAAGGAATACTGGTCTTGCCATATCCCCACGGTTATCTCCATAAATAGATATATGAGTAAGAGATAACAAACAATCTAATGTAGCTAAAGAAGTTATATATTGTTCTAATAATTTATGATTCTATATATATTATACGGTTAATAATGGAATAATAATGAATAATAATGAATTAATATATATCTATATATGAAAAAATATATATATATATATATACTGTATAGAGTTTGTAAAATATAGATCTCATCACATCATTTAAAATCTCTACTCTTTGACCTTCTAGCTATATATATATATAATTTTTATCTATTAATAATTCTTATTAATTAATAGTATTATAAATAATAATACCATATTACAACTTATATATATATATATATATATATACCTTAGTTAATTGTTCCATAGATTCTTGAATAAGAGGGGTCCAATAACGACGAACACCCTTTCTCTGACTCTTTAATATATATCCCTCTCGTTTCAATATACTCGCATGTGTATCTACACTCTCTGTTGGTATCTGCAACTGATAACGATCCTTATTATTACCGAAAAAGACTATTTTACTATATATATATAATAAAATAGTAATTTACATGCTTTTATGTTGTGATAAAAAATATTAAAAGCGTAAAATTCAAAAGGTTAATGAGAATATAATAAATTGTGAAATAAATAAATAAATAAATAAATAATTATTAAATATAATAAATAAATAAATAAATAAATAAATAAATAAATAAATAAATAAAAATAAATCAATATAAATACCGGCAGTTAAAAGTATCTCGAACTTCTTCTAAATGTGTTTCAAGAATCGCGGTTATTTCATCAATTTGACTATCCACTTTATCCAGTTTCGGAACGACTCCTTTCTCTGGAATAATAACTCCTTCTTCTTTTGCCTTAGAATGATCAAATGCATGATCAAAAAATGATAGAAGAGATGTTAATGATGGTAAAGAATAGAGAGAAGAAAGAAGTGTTGAACTATTAAAGGGGTAATATATATATGTATAATTAAAATATAAAAATGTTCTTTTAAATGTATTAAGAAAAAAAATATTTATAAATACTTGAAATTATTTTTCTCTTCATTAATTTGAATAACATAATTATTAACACTTTCAAATGAAGATAATAATGTGAGGAAATCATTAATCTTAATCTTGTTATATCTTTATAATAAATATAAGTATAATAATATGTATAATAATAATAATAATAATATATAAGAAAAAAAGAATTATTCATATATATATATATATATATATATATATAAATATACTTAATTTGATCAAAATATACAGCTCTACTTTCAGCACTTTCTCTACTTAAATATATAGATCCATAATCATGTACACGACTTAATAGACGTTCCATGTCGGGTAGGCCTTTTAATACTCCTTGTAGGGTATTGACAAAAGATGGATTAGATATTAACCATGTAACAGCATCCAAACGACTATATATAGAATAAATATATTTATATATAATAATATGACTTATATCTATAAAGATAATCAAGTGAAAATAAATAAATAAGAAAGAATTAAAAAAAAATATATAAAAAAAATAAATATATAAATCTATATATATACTCATTAATTTGATCAAGAACATATAAAGGTCTTGATACCCATTCTCGAAGCAATCGTTTGCCAAAAGGAGTGCATGAATGATCGATATAATGATATAAACTACCTATAGAAAACAAGTAATAGTTATAAAAATAAATAGAAAAATTATATTTTGTTATATAGAATGAATAATAGAATTACCATCTTCAGTATTATCATTGTTATTCGTGAATATTTCTAAATTTCGAAGGGCGTCACCATCAATTTCCATGAATTCACATTGATTCTCCATAGATACTGCAGCTATATAATTATAAAAAATATATAAAAATATATAATATTAAAAAATATATATATAAATATAAATATAGTTATATATACTTGTAGTTTGAATAGGATAAAAGTGTTTTCTGGCAAAGATAAGATGAGCAGATCGACATCTATCGAGATATGTAGCTAAAAGGGAAAGAGAGGAACAAAGAGGAAGATGAGAAGGAAGACATTGATAAGGACTATATATATATATATAGAGTTGAGATAGAATAGATCAATAACATATATAGACAACAAAATAATAATAATATATTGTATTATTTATTATTATAAAAAAGTATATTCATATATATATATATACGTTTGAGTCATATCAACAATAGTTTGAAGTACTTTTGGCCATTCTTCTTTTTCTTTAAAACTATTATTCTTTATTTCTTCTTCTTCCTCTTCTTCTTTTTCTAAGAATAGTTGTTCATTATATATAAATTCAATTCCTTTATTTCCTTCTATTTTCTTATATAGATAAGGTGTAATACTATATGTAATAGAAGGACATTCTGTTTTGATTAGATTCTTTAATTCTAAGCAAAAGAGAGGATAACATAATATTACTTCATCTGGCATATAACGAAGTAATACTGTACGTGTATATGTATATTGACTATCATCTGTATATTCATCAATATATACATCACCACGAGCGGTATCACTTATACAAATACCTATTTTTATACTATTTAAATCCATTTTTTCCATAGTTATACCAGAATTCTCACTAGAACTTGATGGAGATACAGGAGACGTAGTATTTTGTTCTTCTTGCTTTTGCTTAATTCCCACGGGAATCAACTTTCCTTGATGATCTTCTCTATATTCAGCAATGGAACACAATACACGTGATCCTTTCTCGTTATAAGTTCGATCGATTGTTCCATGACCTGACACGCCAGGGGACACAATTGAACATACTTCACGACGCACAGCACTTGACTATTATATATATATAGATATATATATATATAAAGATGAAAAATAAACATAGATATAAACATATATATGTAAATAAATAATAAAAAACAGAATTGCTTTAAGATAGGATATAATATAATGTACTTTTTGGCCTTTGGGAGACTCTAAATTTCTCTTTTTTAATTGTTCTGGTGTTTCTGTTTGTTCAACTCGAGCAACTCTATATATATATTAACATGTTAATAAGAAAATATAAAGGAAAATAATAATAATAATAATTAAAAAATATATATATAAATCTATATATTAATACACTCGATATATAAATAAATAGATGAAGATATATACTTATATCCTTTTTGAACCATACGTTGAGAATACATACTATATGCAGCTTCAGGAAACCCACAATGGGCTACTTCTCCTTTCATATAGATAAGATTCAATTCTTTTATAACTATATCTGCATCCATATGGAAAAACTCATAAAATTTACCCATCTATTCATATAATAATGATAATAATAATAAGTATAGTATATTAATAAATATAATTTAATATAATGTAAAGTATAGTATATTAATAAATATAATTTAATCAATATAAATATAATATAATAATAGAATATTATTATAATAAATATAATATAATAAATATATTATTATATATAATTAAAACAACATAATCAATATAGGAATACTATATTGCAACATACCTTAAAGAAAAGAATACAATCATAATAATTGACTTTAAAGTCCCACCATTGTTTAAGTGCAGGAGTACATTCCTTATAATAAGCAGGAGGTATATATAATGTAGATGGATCATAGAGAGGATGAGAGGGAAGATGCATATACTTATCACGTGGATGTAGAATAAAATCCAAACTAAATATATATATACATATAATATATAGTAATATATATGAATTATATATTATTATATATACCTATCATGTAAATGACCTCCAGCAGGAAGAACAATACTTTCTTTTTTACCCAAAATTCCCGTATTTATTTCGATATCTTGTTGATCTGGTTCTTCATCAATTAAATGACCAAAAGAAGGAGTTTTAGGAGTAGTAGGAGTAGATAGAGGACTTTCTATATATATATAAGATAAAACAAACAAAGAATAAACAATATATATATAAGATAAATAAAAAAATATATATATATATATTTGATTTAATAGAAAAGAAAAACAAACATAATATATATATACTTCTTGTCTTCTTCTTTGGAGATTTATACATATCTTTATTATCTTCTTGTGCAGGTGCGTCATCCTCCTCTTCCTCTACTATTAAAGAATCTAAAGCTTCGTCATCACTATCACGTGACGCAGCAGGTGGAGAATAATCATCTAGAGAATAATGGTATCATTAATAATAAGAAAACAAATAAAAGTAATAAATTGAATAATAATGATAATAGTATATATACCTTCATCACTATCTACAATCTTTCTTTTATTCTGTTTCTTCGGTGATTCTATATATATATATATATATTTGATAGTATATAATAAATAATAAATAAATAAATAAATAAATAAATAAATAAATAAATAAATAAATAAATAAATAAATAATAAATAAATAAATAAATAATAAATAAATAAATAATAAATATATAATAAATAAATAATAAATATATAATAAATATATAATAAATAAATAATAAATAAATAATAAATAAATAATAAATAAATAATAAATAAATAAAGAATAAATAAAGAATAAATATATAATATACTCTTCATAATCATTGTATCCTCATCATCTTGTTCTTTAGATATTTGCTTAATACTCGTTTGTATTTCTTTCTTTGGAGAACGATCAATACGAACGACAGAAGGCTCATTATTATTGGTATTTGTATTAATAGAAAAAGCAGCAAATGGATTGACTGTAGAAGAAGAAGGAGAAGGAGTAATAGAAGATGATTTCTTTTGGAAATAAGATGATTTCAGAGGTGTAGTAGGTTCTGAAATAGGCTGAGAGGGACTGGAAAAGGAAAGTGTCTTCATTGGATTTACTGATTTCGAAGGAGATTCAGATGTTTCAGAAATACTTTTAGTAGTAGAATTGAATAGAGTTGAATGTATAGGTGTCTGTTTCTCATTAGAAGGAGTTGAAATAGACTTCTCTTCTTCTATTTCCATATGATTTATATCTATATCTTCATCAGAATCAGATAGAGCCAGTTCGGCTTCTTCTCCAATTCTTGATTTTTTAGAAGGTGTTATATATTCATCATTTATTATTTTATATTTTTCAATTGTTATATCTATGCATTCTTCATCACCATCATCATATCTATAGGATATTAATAAAATCTTATATGAAAAAAAATAATGATTATCATTTATTCTTTTAGAGAGATAGTAAACAAACATACTTGACATTACATTGACGTCCTCTTTGAGAAGTAACAACACCATCATACCATTCATCATCCTATATATACAAATATAAAAAAATAAAAAAGAATAATAATAATAATAATAATAATAATAATAATAATAATAATAATAATAATAATAATAATAATAATAATAATAATAATAATAATAATAATAATAATAATAAAATATAAATATTAATAATAATAAATAATAAATAATAATAAAAAATAAAAAAAAAAAATAATAATAATAATAAATAAAAAAAAAAAACAAAAAATACATCTTTCCAATAAACACTAATTCGTTTGCCTAAACAACGTTCTTCTACTCTATCATCACGTTTAACAGATGACTCAATAGTTGAATTCGAATTCTCGTCTGTTATATCATATAATGTACGTTTAACACCTGATATAACGTTGTCTTCTAGTAACAATTAGTGATGCATGTATATTAAATAGGATACCAATATTTTTGGAATTTGGAGAAACTTGGGATGATACTTTTGAAGGAGAATTCACTTTTTTAAGTGATGCTAATGAAATATTTATCAATAACAACTAAAACAATATTCATACAGTTCTTAGATGCAGAGGGAGTTAACTTTTTATCTTCTTTTGGTGTTTGATTCACCGATGAATTCCCTTCTACTTTATAAAAGACAAAATAAAATAAATATACTTTTGGGAGTTACTGTAAAAAATGAGAATAATGTTTTCTGAGAAGACATTGTGATATTCTCATCAATTTATTCTATTTACAAACAAATCATAGTTCTCATCTTTAACAAACCGCCATTTTTTTGAAATACCGCGACATTTTCTTTGTAGGGTTTTTCGACTCTTATCATGTTTATATTGATTATTCAGAGCTTAAATATATTACAGAAGAGTTGATGATGCTTGTTAAAAAGTTTCTTCATAGATATTAGCAAGTTGTATATTTTTGGATTGTTTTCTATTGATCATGAAGACATGTTTTCGATCATGAGATAATTCAAATAAGTGGAAAAAACTTATTTGAATGAATAAGTTTATAAAGATTATGCACATTAATAATTGTTTTTATTTAGTTAATGGTTAATTTCTTAAGATTATATTTTAAAACAGTAGGGTATTATATTCCAATAAAAACTATGAAAGAATAAAAAGTTTTCTAAACAACAAAATGTCCTTTCAACGTCCTATACAATTCTATTTTCTACTTAGAATGATCCTTAGAATAATGGAAAGTATATTTAATGAAAAAAAATAACTTTCTATTTCATGATAATGAAATCACCATTCTTTATGATTGATTATTTTTACAGCAAACGAAAAATAGTTTTTTTGAAGACTATTAGAATACAACAGAAGCAATGTGAATATAAATGAACTGTATTGATAGAAAAGACAATTCTTATTGAGAATCTAGTTCCAAGAAATGTCAACTGAGAATACACTTTTTCTCTGCAATTTTTTGAGAAGACCCGCGGTTGTAGGAAGATGATAAAAATAAAAAAAAACAAGATTACAGGAGAATTCTTTAATAAACATGTTCAGTGATTTCATGATTACATATTAAGGATATATTTCATTTCTAAATGATGATACTTTTTTCATAAAAAACATAAATAGCTGAAGATTTTTAAAAAGTCTTTTGTCTTTCTTTGTTTGTGTTTATTATAAAAAAGTTAGTTATTTGAAATGATGGACGTTAGATCTTCTAAATTTAGACATGTCTATTGTGACGCTCCCAGAGGTATTTCTTAGAATTATGTCACATTTTCATCATGTTACTTTAGCTGAGGAACTCTATCTTGATATTCGTCTATCTTCTGCTATTGGTGATCAGAACTATATTAAATCAAATACAAAATATTTTGCTGTTTCTTTTGGACGAGGTGGCGGTCAAGTATTGATTCATCGTCATGATCAACCTGGAAGAATTGAACAAATGCCATTCACACTTTGTGGACATAGAGGTGATGTTATTGATTTTGATTTCAATCCTTTTGATGAAGAAATGATTCTTTCATCTTCTGTTGATTGTACATTGAAAGTATGATGATATTTTTAGTTTCATTTTATTAATTGAGATTTTTTTAAATTTTGTGTTATTTCTATAGCTTTGGAAATTCCCTGAAGGTGGTTTAACTCAAAATATTGATACTCCTGTAATTACTTTAGAAGGTCATCAGAAAAAAGTTACTTTTTGTGAATTTAATCCTTTAGTGAATCTTGTTGCTGTTTCTGCTTCAGTGTATATATTAATATCTTTATTTTATTATTATTATTATTCATTTGATATTATATATGATACAAATATAAATAGTTGATAATAATCTTCTTTATTTATTATATATATATATATCTTTTAGAGATAAAGAAATTAAAGTTTGGAATTGTGAAACTGGAAGTACAATAACACATTTTTCTATAAATGAATTAGCTCAAGATTTACATTGGGATTCTACTGGTTCTATGGTTATTGCTTCTTGTAAAGATAAACAATATCGTCTTTTTGATGTTCGTGGTAATAACGTTGTAAGTACATTCCACGCTCATGATGGTGCTAAATGTAGTAAGTTCACTTGGCTTGGAAATACAAATAATTTTGTTACTACTGGCTTTACTAGAACTAGTCAACGTGAAGTATATTATTCTTATTCTATATTATTCTTATATTCGTTTATTTTTATTATGGTTTATAAGTATTATGAATATTATTATAATATTATTATTATTTCATATGTTACTATTATATATAATATATATATATATAGTATAAAGTATGGGATTCTCGTAATCTTCAGTCTGCTGTCGACTCCTCTACTATTGATCAAGTATATAATACTCTATATAATACTCTATATAATACTCTATATAATACTCTATATAATACTCTATATAATACTCTATATACTATATTGATTACTTATAGGCTAGCGGTGTTATTATGCCATTTTACGATAGAGATGCTTCCCTCCTCTTTTTGGCGGGAAAAGGTGATGGTAACATTGGTATATATGAATATGAGAGCGGTAAATTATATCCTTCGGCTGTTCAACAATATTCTTCTATTGTTAGTACCAAGGTATATATAGTGTATTAAATACTATTTTATATAAGTAATTATATTTATATATATATATATGTATATATATAGGGCTGTTGTTTGATGCCAAAGAGAGGTGTTGATGTTATGAAGTGCGAAATTGACCGTTTGTATAAATTAACCAGTTCTGGTAACGTGGAACCTCTACGTTTCATTGTATATATATATATATATACTTATTATATATATTTCTCTTTTTTTATACTTAATTATTCTTCTTTTTATTACTATCTGTATATATATATATATATACATCTCCCTATCTATATATATATATTAGATCCCTCGTCGTTGTGAAGGTTATCAGGATGATCTTTATGTCGATACATTCGCGGGAATTCCCTCTTTAAATTGTCAACAATGGCTTGAAGGCAAAAATGGTCTACCTGTTACTATTTCAATGAATCCTTATATTGAAAAAGTTCCAAATAATCCTAACGTCAATATAAATAATAGTTCTGAACCAGTTATTGCGCCAGTAATAGAACCAATAGTAGAACCTATAGTAGAACCTATAGTAGAACCTATTCCTGAGCCTATTCCTGAGCCTGCATTATCCCCTATTATGGGTCCTTCTACAGATGCTATTCCTTCTCCTGTTATGTCTTCATTTGAAGAAACCAATTCTTTTACTTCTTCTGAACCTGTTTCTTATACTAATATAGAAGAAGTTCCTAATGTTTCTAACGAATCTGATATTATACCTATTCCTCAATCTCCTATGGAAATAGAAACACCAGAACCTGTAGAATCAACAGACAATAAAGAAGAATCAACTTATGAAGGAATGCCTAATGGTATTCAAATCATGCCTACTCCTTCTATTACTTCTGAACCTACTATTGGAAGTGAACCTACTATGGTTATTGAACCTACTGTAGTTGCTGACACTAATGTAATTACTGAACAAGAGAATAAAGCAAATAATATTCAAAATATTCTTAATGAAGTATATATATATATATATATATATATAGAATATCATTCTATTTTATTCTATACATTATTATTGTTTCTATAATATCCATATCATTAATATATTTATAGATTGAATCCATGAAGAAGAGAATCGCTGAACTTGAAAATCAAGTCAAATCTTTAATGGAATAACTAATTTAATTCTCTTTTTAATATGCATATATAAATATATCTATTTTTATTTTGCATATTTAAAAAAATTTATAATTTTATATATTATTTTTTTATATTATATATATTATAGTTTTTAGTTTTTTTTTTAAATAAATTTTTACAATTTGCAACATATATATATATATCTTTTTTGTCTTTTCAAAGTAATTTCGTTATCCTTTTTATACCCTAATTGCTTTAATCACTATTCTTTTTGTATTGTTTCATAATGAAAGATTTCTTATTGTTGTTGTTTTTATTGCTCAATACATAATGATTTCTATCTTTCATCAATATATATATATATAGAAAATAATAATAACAATAATATGTAATAAACAAAACACGACTAAATATATATTGATAATTGTTGATTTGATAACATCATAAGGATATTAAAAACAATAATAAGTGTTCTGTTACGGTTCTTCGGGTATTAAAAAAATAGATATTAAAAATGAAGTATAATTCTATATTATATATGTATATATATGTATTTAATAAAATATGATTTATTATGAATAGATAAGATATATAAAACATAATAAAAATTAAAAAAGAATTCAATATATTTAAAGAAGACTTTTTTTCATAATATTGGTGTCTAATTTCTTTTGTTTTCGTTGTTTGGAAGCTTGTTCTCTTCTCTTGGTAAATATAACACAAAGGACTACAAGTCCTATAATAACTACTAAGAGAATAATACAGATCACAATAGCTACAATAAGAGATGTCTGACTAGGTTTATCGATTGTTAAGGAGAATGTAGTAGAGATACTACCAAGACGATTGGCTATAGTAACAGTATATTCAGTAATATCATTAGGAAGAAGAGGCATACCACTGATAGTACCATCTTTATAACTAAAGAAAAGACCAGCAGGAAGAGAAGGAGTAATTGTCATATTATATTCAGCAGCAACAATAGTAGGTGTAAAACTCATATAAGCCATAGCTTTATATATATAAGCATGTTCATAATAAATAGATACAGGAGTTCGTAATACACATTCATTAATTTCTTCTTGGAATTGAAGTTGTGAACATAAACGATAACGATATCCATTATAACCACCAGGACATTCTAAATAACTATATTCACCTTCTAATTGAGGTTCATAACCATCTATAGCTGTACAATAAGAACCAATAAATTTAGTATAAAATTGAATTTCACTAACTTCAAAGCCTTCTGTACAATACCCATTCATCAGAATACGATAAGAATTATAAGCTTCAAGGTTATAAAAAGAGAAACGACGAACACTATCTAAACTAAGTATATCTCCAAAAGTAACATTCTTTGACCAATATAATATTTTCCATTGAGTACCATTATCATTGGACCCTAATAACGTTAATTCAGAAGGAACACGATTAGCCATCGATCCACGTGCAAATGACCATGAATTTATATATTCTTTTCGATTATTATTATATGTCCATTGTAACCATTGATCTTTACAAGTAGAAACACCAAAATATTTAGTACTCGTTTTACCATCAAATGCTTTATCTTCTGTTTCTATATAATAATCATCTTTATATCCAGGATGACTTGTGGATACATATCCATCGACAATTCCTTCATGATTATCTGGATGTATCTTTAAAGAGAAACGGAAAGAAGTATCTATACCATGATCTTCAGCATTATGAATTTCTACAGCTATTATACTAGTTCCTGCTACTAATAATGAAGTTTGAGTACTACCTGATGTATAAGCAATAATAGGAGAAGAAGAAGTCATAGTAGCGTAAGTAGATTCAGTATATATAGAAGGCATATGATTAATATATATTATAGTACTATCTATATATATAACTATACCTGCTTGATATCGTACTCTTAATTCCCAACTACTATAACGACCTAAATAAGGAATCTTGACAGAACTACGATAATACTGAGTAATACCTGATAAACCAATGAAATGATCCGATTTCGCTTCGGACCAATCACTATCGGAATAATAAGCATTCTTCCAAGAATCATCGAAATGTTGATTGACATTCGTATATTTCCATATATTGGTATCACTATATATTAAATAACCACTATTAAAACGAATTACTTTCGAACGTTCACCATAAATAACTGTTCCGGTAGCTATAATATTATTTTCTTCTCCATAAATAGAATACATACCTGTATCCCATCCATCTCCTCTACTATCTAACATCACTAAATTATATATACCTGCATCTACACAATAAGTAATGGACCATCTTTCTAAATATGCAGGAAAATTAGGATAACTATCTTGTTTAATATTATTAGCATTACGTAATTCAAATCCATTCTGATAACTATTCTGACCCATTCCTTCAAAGTATATTTTAAATAAAGCTTTAGGAAGTGAACAAGTAGTAATAGTAATAATAAGTGTACATCTCGATAAACCTTGAGGTCCTAATGCAGAGATAGTATATGACTGATCTAAAGTATCTTTAGGAATACCCGATATAACACCAGTACCTGTATCTATAGTAAGACCAAGAGGAAGAGAAGGAGTAATATCAAAATTATTCCATAATTCATGATTAGGAAATACAGATGAAAGATCAGTATTGATATATCCATATAAATGAAGAGAAGAATAAGATAAATCAGATATACTCATACGTGCATAATCATATATATAAAATTCTAATTCAGAAATAGAAACTTTATCATTAGTAGGAAACGAAGTTGCTGCTTGTAAGAATGATAAACGATAGTAATTATATGGAACAGTTTGATTAAATAAATAATAACATTGTTTTTGAGAACGTGCTGTCCATTTAATATTAACTTCTCTATCTAATTCTTTAAATGTTTGTTTATCTAGACTACCTTCAATAACCCATGAAATAGGATCATAATCCGGGTGATCAAAGCCATTCACTATACAATAAGCATTCATTGTCTCAGCACGATTCTCTTGAAAAGATGAAGTTATATATTGAGGTGCAGGATAACTGGGATTTAAATAACCTATATATCGTGTATAATAGTTTTGTTCAAAGATATGATAAGCAGCTGTTTCATCTCCTGAAACAGTATTACTGTGTTCTGCATTCATATTCCATGTACGAGAAATACTAACACTTTCTATTAATAATCGTAATTTACATTCAAAATCTTCTATTATAGGTGTATATCCTTCTTTCTGTATAAGTGCTACAGCAAATAAATGTTGTCCTTCAGATAATGTCGATATACAACCTGTATAATAAAACCATTCAGAAGGTTCTGATGATTCTTTTCCTTTTATAGGGACTGTATTAAGTGTAAATTCCCAACTATTTAAATTAGCTTTAAAGAATGGTTTTCCATCAACAAAAATAAGTGCACCAGCTCTAGCTTTGAACGAGAATTCATAGGAATGAATAAGTTTAGAAGGAGATGTACTATAATGTATACGATATAACCATATACGAGAAGTAGTAGGAGTAGAAGGAGTAGTATAATTAGTAAACCCTTGAGGTTCTTGAGATGAAAAAAGCCAAGTGATATCAGGTACAGAAGTAGAAGGTGTATAAGAAGTAAGAGAAATAGGAGATAAGAAAAGAGTTGAGAAAGAAAAAGATTCTTTCTTTGTATATAGAAGAGATTTACGAGCAATAGTATAGGTAGAAGTAGTAGTAGAAGTAGTAGCAGTAGTAGCAGAAGGAATAGTAACATCTAAAGTCGATCCACGTGCCCAGCCAAAAGAATCTGTTGATTCTAATGTAATAGAATAAATACCACTAGGTATACAATACTTATAAGTTTGAGTATAGATCTCTACGTAATCACTATTCATACCAATTTGAGTATCAATTAATTCATTATTATTATCAAATAAAGAAAAAGACTCTAAAGCACCTGTACCTAAATTACTATTCATTTTATGTATATCCAATCGAACATTAGGATAATCACATGCTATATATATATATATATATATATAGATGAGTATATAATATGTATAGTATATATAATATATATACAAGTAATAATAAAAGTAATAGAAGAAGAACCAGGTGTTTGGCGGGAAGAAGTAGCGGTAATTGTAATAAGCAAGGGAGTAGATGATATAGTCGTGGGAATTCCTTGAATAAGACCATTTTCAGGAGTAATAGTTAACCCTGAATATAGAAATAATAATATAATATATAAATATATTAAAATATAAATTAATATATATATATTTATATACCATCCGGAAGACTTGGAGAGACTGAGAAATTAGTGAATCCGTTTGAAAGTGGTCGAATATATACTTCAGACATATAGGTAATAAGATTATATTTAACTTCAGGATAGGTAAGAACTAGAGGGTCCACAATAGGCTGAAGACATACATTTAAGAAGATCTCTCCGATCTCTCCCGTGGGAGAACCATTTAAAGATACTATAGATAGAAGTAGAAATTGTATAATAATAATAATAATAATAATAATAATAATAATAATAATAATAATAATAATAATAATAAATATATACATATTTCCAGTTTATAATATGTATAAGAGACGGTAGACGCATAGAGATTGAAGGTTAAAGGAGTGCCAAGAGCCTCGAAATGAAGGTCTAGGATCCAATAGAATAATAATAGGAATAGACACATATATACCTGTTTGGTAATCTAGAAGTATATAATTCACTTTATCATTTGACGCCATGAGCTTCCAGCTCTTGGGATCGTAAGAAGAACTTGTCTTACCTAGATATATATATAGGTATATATATACATATAAAGAAATATTTAATATATATACCATTATAAACAGTATAGGAATTGATTAGTTCCAATCTATAGAATAAAATCAACAAATATAATATATATATATATATAAATTATATATATACCTTCTTTCAGGGTAATTATATTCAATTGTTGAAGGGGAAGTGAATTGCCAAGTAGTTTGAATATCTCCATCAAATGCATTTACCGCGGGGAATTGAGATATCGTAGAAGAAGAAGAGACAGTACCATCCTGAGTACGTGTATTACATGCTATGTATAAATGAATATATAAATGAATATATAAATGAATATATAAATGAATATATATATATATATATACGTCCATATATAGGTATAAAATAGAAATCGAAAGGATCACTAAGAGGAATAATAGACTGATGACTATGAACCTATATATATATATATATATATATATATATATAAGTATATACTTCGACAGAAATAATAACTTGAGTCATCGTAAGCATCCATGATGGGAAGGAAGATGTCATTCTATATATATATATATATATACATAATAATATATATATATATATAATATAATAATATAATAATATATATAAAATCTAAAATAATAAAATAAAATAAATATATATATACCTTCGTGTAACTACATAATCATCAAGAATAGATGCAGGAGTAATAAAAGATGGATTACTACTATATATATATATATATATAATAAATAAACAAAAATATATATATATATATACACATTGATATTTTGTCTATAGATTTCTTGTCCATTAATATATACTATAATACCTTCTTTATTATACATTCCTAATTCATATATAACAAATTCATCTAAGTTGCTGGGTAATATTCCTGTATATCTATAATAACGCGTCATCGTACTAACTGGAGGGAAATGTCCCGCGGTATAACTAATCCATTCAGTATCATCATAAGTAGAATCCTTCCAATTAATACCATCTAAATTCTTATTATAATATTTCCAACTACTACTCAATGCTACAGTATAATGAGCTATATATAATAATAATTATTATTATTATTATTATAAACCAAAAAAATATATTTATTTATATACGATAAAAAGTCCATTCTTCTCGAGTATATCGATCTAAAGTACCTTTAAGAATAGTGACTCCACCGTTAGTAGTAAGAACAAAAAAGGATCCATCAACCCAACCGTCATTATTTCTAGAAATTGAAATAGAGATTACAAGTTATAAATCGATATAATTATATATACCCATCAAGAGCTACAAATGTATGTTTCTTAGGAGCTAAACAAAGCTCATAAGTAGCTTCTTTATTATCAAAACCAACACCATCAAATTGATAAAGAGAGGATCCGGTTGCATCACCTTCATAGATCTCTATGACTTCCTCAGCAGCTAAAGTTTTATAGGTTCTCTTTATAAACAAACGTAAATTAGGAGAACGACACTCTAAAGCTTGTGTCACTATAAAGAAAAAGATTTGAATAATATAAATGATATATATACAAGTGATAAAAAGCAAAAACGCCAATATTAACGTGTTCATTTTTACAATTAGTTAAGTATCTAAAATATCATTTCACAAAAAATGGAGTTTGCTCAAGGAAAAAAAACCTTGGAATTGGAAATTCCATTCTTTCCCTAATAATCTATTCTAAACTAATTTATTGGCTAATTATTCTAGAAATCATTTCTTATTGGAGAATTTCTACATTAAAAATGTAGAATTCTCAGTATTCCCACGATTTATTGTTTTCATTTCGATATATTTTCTTTATGACGACTCGAATTCATCATAAGCTATTTTATCATTTGATTTTTGAGGAAGAGAAATTGACGCTATTCTCAATAATCTTGTTTCTTTTTCTAAAGTTAATTCACTATTTCCAATGATTATATACGAAAATTATATGAAACTCATAACACGAAACCTTTTCTATGACTTCATAATATCATTCATGCGTTCTATCACATATTTTGTGATATTATAAAAGTACTTCTATACGACTGAATCTAATTTCAGTCTTTTTCAGGAATTTAAAAGATTTTTCTCATTTTGTAATACGAGCAATTAAGAATGAATGCGTTTGGTATGTTTATTTTTATAGATATAATATGACTTTGCAGGTTTTCATGTTGATCCTGAGTGCTTAGCTGTTTTCAACGAGTTGAAGATTCGAAGAAAGCATCGTTATATTGTTTATGGTTTAAAAGAAAATACATTTTGTGTTGATCATATAGGTAGTCGAGAAGAAGAAGATAGTGATTTCGTAAAGTATTTGAATACAACAGAAGCTAAATATATTGTTACAGATCATGATTATGTCATTACTGATCAATACAGTATGCAAGGACGTCCTCAATCAAAAATATTTTTTATCAGCTGGATTCCTACTGCTTGTCCTGTTGATATGAAAATGGCTTTTACTGCTTCGAAATTTGATTTTAAAAACACATTTAGGTATATATGAATACAAATGAATCATCTTTCAAAATTATAATTTGTTTCTTAACTACTATTTTTTATTTTCCTTAGTGGAGTTGTAGATGTCGATGTGTTTTCTTTACCTGAAATATATAGTTTATTAGGCGATGAAGAAAGTGACGATAGCGATAGTGATAGTGATTCTTCAGAATAATAATATTTGTATATATTGTTGTTTAAAAAGATAAATTATATATAATAAATACTTTAATTTTTTTGTCTCTTATCTTTAAAAGTATTTTTGATATATATGAATTTCTTTTGGATTAGTATTTCAATAGTAGGTAGTTTTTTAACTATATTGTTGTGTATCAATAAATTTGGAAACAAATTTATTTTTTGATGAAATTAAAATAATAAATACTATAACAAAACAATACATACTATTTCTTTAAAAAACAGGATATCATACAAAAATGGATCCTTCTTTTCGAATTCTTTTTGTGATTTCAATTGCTAAATCTGTTCTTAAATTCAGTTCATATTCTGTTTCCACTGGATGTATATTTAAGAGTGTTGAGAGGGTATTGAAGTCAGGAATAGAATCAAAACATATAATTGCTTCAGGTAATGAATAGAAAGGTCTAAAGAATAGAATATTGAAAAAGAATCAAATAATAATGATTATATATATATATATTAAATGTAAAAGCTATGATAATATATAATAAGAAGAAGGATAAATACATATGTGCTTCAAAAAGTGATTTTAAAATAGTTTTATAGCAAAGAATGCAATCAATTTGTGATATATAGAGACGAGGATCAAGAGAACAAAGAAGGAATCGACGAGCTAAAAGTAAGCAATAATCCTGGGAATAAGGAAGATTAGAAGATGTATTATGAGGAGGAGAAGACGATTGAGTATATAATGATTTATCTTCATATATAGATTGAAAAGAAGATGAAGAAGTATAAATATTCGATGATAACCATGACTGACTAAACAAAACAAGTATAATGTATTCTCTTAATGAATATGAAGAATGAAGAATAAATATCATATTTTATATGTTGTTGATAAAAAATATATATACTTATAAAACTGAAAGACATGAGCAATATATTTACAAAAGAATCCAAATTGAGTATATGGAAATGATTTTATTGCTTCTATATATACATAATAATAATATTATTATTATAATTGAGTATATATTGTCCATAAATATACCAGGTTGAATAGTATATCGTTTTTCAATACTTGTTGTGAATTCAACGGATGTTTCTGACTGTATTAATGTGTTTATATTCTCTAATAACGAATAATGCTTTATTTTATCATCCTTAGGAAATCCTATATATGTTATTAGTGATATATAGAGGGACAAATATATATTAAAGATAAGTAAAGATATAGAAATATTGGGAATAAAATAGTCTAAGATGATGTGTGGTATGAAAAGAAAGGTAATAGAATACATTGTGTATTATAATACAATCAGTAATTATAATAAAACATTATTGGGAAACGAGTATAATAGGATTATAATAATAAATAGGATAATTATTAATAATAAATAATATTAGAAAAATAAATATAATTACAATAATGAATATGATTATAATAATTAATGATTCGAATAATAAATAGGATTAAAAAAACATTTAAATAAAACAATTTATATGTAATATATATATATATATATACCAAAATAATGGAATGCCTGATTAATATCATTTTCTGATGGGGAATAGCTTGTTATATACAAAGGGGATATATAGAGAATAGGATGAATTGATATAAGTAGTTTATAGAGATGTAGTGAGTATTCTATGTGTTTTGTTGAATAACCTAAGAAACTCATAAAAATAGAAATACATATATATATAAATTTTTACCACTATTACAATTATATATACATATATATAAATACATGTTTGAAAAACAAAACGAAGGATTTCATTGGGTAAACAAATCTTTTTCGATGCAATAAGCAATACTTGCTTATTTATTATTTCTTTAAATAATTTTGAATCTATTCATTATTCTGTTATAAGGAAAATAAATAGAATATACCATTTCTTGATTGTTCCAAAAGTGTTAATAAAGAACCAAGTACACCATTTTCAATTTTTGAATGAATATCTATTTCAAATGACAAACTATAATCTTCTTCTGATCTCCATTCTGTCAATGTGAACTGTCCATCAAGCAATAATCCCGAATAATCCTCATCCTTTACCACTTCTTCAGTAGAGTTTACTCGCTTTGGAGAATCCTCATTCAGATCCAAAAATGTGGAAAGATCACTAATATCATATTTAGGCTCCTCCTTCGGTTCCAATAATAGTGATAGGTCGATTCCATCATCTTTCTGAGGTTCATCTACAACAACTTTCGATTTACTAATGACTAGATGAATGAAAATAGTAGTTACATACAAAAGGTCGTCTAGATCTGAATCTGAATCTGAATCTAAGATAGACATATTTAATAAATATACAAGATAATAAAAATATAAAAATAAATTATTATATTTTGTCTTTATATCTTTCTGAATTCGAAATTAAAGTTGATATATTGATATAAAAGTCCATGGAAATTGAAAATAAATCAATATCAAGTTCTAAGGATACTATGAGTTGTTCGAAGTATACTAATTCATTTGAAATTTTGTTTTAATACATGTATTATAGTATTTTTTTTATAGTTTTATGAAATATTCGGATGTTGCTCCTCTCAGTTATTGTGTTCAGTTGATAAATTCCATAAAAGCTCCTACAAAATATGTTGCTTACAATGCTGATCTTATTAAACAATATAGTGCATTATATTCGTCAATAAAAATTTTACTTCTCTCTCATTTTTATTACAAATCATCTGATATGTTGGTCATAGAAGATCATGTCAAGTCATTGCAACAGATATTTGCATCCCAAAAAGATAATATTCAAGCTCATCCGTTGTTTTTTGAATTCATGAACCTTATTGATTCTCTTTCTGAAGTGATTATTCGCGTTAAAAAGGCGAATGATAGTTCTTTTGTGTTAAACAACTCTATGGAATAATTCATATTATATATTTGTATTGAATATATAATTGACTATCAATCAATTGCCATTTTTGCTAAATTCTTGTTTATTTGTGTACTCTGTTTTTATTTTGCATTCTTCATGTTATTTTGTTTTATATATTAAATTATGTCCATAAAATAAGTCAACAATAAAGAATGCTAATAAAAAACTCATTTGTTCTTCATAGAATTCTAAAGGATGAAAAAGAAGTTCTATGCATGAGAAAAATTATTCTTCTGTTTCAGTAGATCAGGTTTTGTGAAAATAATCTAAAAAAGAATCAAAAAATACTAAATAAACAAGAAAGCGAAAAAAAGGTCAGTTTGTCGATTTTCATAGTGTCTTTAGAAGCGTTTTTTTATTACTAATATGAGATTTGCATTGCTTTTATTCTTCATTGTCAATTTGGCATTTGCTCAAACAAATACAACTTGTGGTCTATTTGATGGTATAAAAGATATATGTGTTAGACTTAGTTGTGAAGAAGGTGAAAGCATTGAAGATGGATGCATTCCATTACCTTCAGGTTACTTACCTGATTATTTCTCAACTGCAACACTACAAGTTGGAATTGATCCTAATCAAAATTATGTTCTTCGTTTGATTATTAATGCATATAAGGAGTGTTTGATGCCTTTATTTTATTTAGATTTATAGTATATTGTTTTATTTATATAGTTTTCTAATTTTTATTCGTTCTTAAATATTATTTTTGTTAAAACTCACTTTTATTTATATTCACTATTATTTTTTATAAATATTTACTATTATTTTTATTAATGTTTGCTATTATTATATGATAAATACTTCATATATTTGAATTTCTTATAGTTCTGTGAATACTTTGACTCGTTCTAGTTTGATTTATGATAATGGTACTCATATAGAAGGTTATGTTAGTAATATTAGAATGACACCAATCTTAGCTAATTTAACAAAACACTTAGATCTTGAATGCTATGTAGACTTAATACCCAATGTTACTATACCTATTACGTATATTTATATTCATTATTATCTTATTATTAATAATAAACATTTCTTCTTTATTATAAATGATAATCATTTTTATTTATATATATTTGTTATAGTGGAAATATATGTTATATTAATATTGAGAGTGTTCCCGTAAATATGTTCGATTTATTCTCTATGTTTTATGATATATTACTTCAATTCGACTATGACTTAGCTGGTATATATTTTATTATTATTTTATAGAATTTTATATTATTATTATTATTTTAAAAAATTATATATATCTTAATTATTATTTTATATATTATATATATATTTATTATTATTTTATATATTATATATTTCTTAATTATTATTTTTATACAAATTTTATATATATAAAATAATAATTTTTTTTTCATACAAATCATATATATATTAATAATTTTTTTTTAATACAAATCATATATATATTATAGATCAGTACAATCATAGAAATATTACTCCTGTTTTGATTCCATTAGTTCAATCTTATAATAAGAATTTTACAACAGAATTCAAACTCAATAGTACATGGGGTATATATATATATTATATTATATTATATTATATTATATTATATTATATTATATTATATTATATTATATTATATTATATTATATTATATATATATATATATATATATATATATATATATATATATATATATATATATATATATATATATATATATTATAGGATGCGAAGGATTTCCTTTTACAAAAAGAGATGGTATACTAACGTCTTCTCCTTCTATTTTACTGTTCATAATGGGTCTATTCATATTATTCTTTTTCAATTAAATACTATAAATATCTATAATATATACTATAATTTCTTTTCTTTGTTATCTTTTACTTTTGTTTTAGTCAAGCTCTATATAGAATCACATTGTTTATTTTACAACATTTCTTTTTTTCATTTCTTGAATCAATTGTTATCTAAACATACTATATATAATAATAACATATGTACAATCAATTGTTGTTCTTCAATAAAACATACACGTATATACAAAATGTATTTTGATCAATACAAATAACATAAAATGAATTAAAAATGATCCAAAAAAATCAAAAAAGCTAAAAATAAAAAAAAATGTTTCTAGAAAAACATTCTTTGAGATTATTCTATTTCTTTCTTTTATTTTGATGTTTATTTAGAGTTTTTATTAGAAATAAAACCATTTTTGCTTATTTAACATTAGCCCTGATGTTTCTATTTCGTAATATAGGTAGATTAGCGATTGAAATTTATTATAGAATTTATTTTTTATTGTAATAATCATTTATATGTGTTGGAATTATCATATAGATCATAACCAAACATGAATAAATAATTCTAAAATATTTTAATTTCTTTGATTATAAATATATTTCATCCAAACTGAATAATGTTAGTGAATTCATTAAAAAGGTTTTAATTATAGATATTTAATATGACTTTTGGAGTTTATGTTTCCATTTATGTGAAATTTATGGATAGAAAAGTAAAATTAAACTTTTGAAAACTACTTCAAGATACAACAAAAACTCTAGTCCACATATTCAAAAGTAGTTATTTGATGCATAAAAGAAAAATGAACACAGGATGAATGACTGTGACAAGAGCAAAGATAAAGTTATGTTATTATAATATATTGATATTTGAGAGACTAGAAATACGAAAGCAAATAATGATGAATGAATTTTGTAATATTTCGTAGGATAATGAAAAGATATTTTATTGGATTTATATTATGAAAAGAAGAATAGGGTTCTTGTAATTAAGCATAAGAAGAAGTGTATGTAGTATCTAGAATAATGAATAGTGCTAGCATCGATTCTTCATTTAAAATGAGAAACAATTCTACCATAGTTTGGATAAAATGACAGATAATTTGTCATGGGAAATAAATAAACCAAACGTTTTTTCATTTCTCTAGATATTCCATAAAGAAAATTAGTGGACTTTTTTTGGTGAATAGAAAAGTGACTCTTCTGGAGAATTACCAATAAATAGATCCGAATCACGAAATGACGAAACTGAAAGGGATAATAAAAAATGACGTAGGCTGTGGCACCTCTGACAAGTAGTCTTGTCAAATTGTGACGGCCTATGTCTAATAAGGAAGAATAAAGATTAGTACTTTTATTGGTTAATTCATTCTATGTGTATCAGGGGTCATCAGGCAGGACCTCTTTCAGCGGGAAATGGGGAAAAAAAGCGCAAAAAGAGCCAGTTTTTACAAAAAAACACTGAAGAATCAGTCAAAAAATAATTAAAAAATCACTAAAAAAATAAAAAAACAAGTATAATTTTCTTAAAAACCGTCGGTATTTTTTCAAAGACATTGTTTTTGAGCTTATCTTGACGTGCTACACAAAACCGAACTATTTTCAAGTGAAAAAAATAAATAATCAGAGAGAAAATGTAAAATAATCGTTTAAGCGCAAAAATAGCATCAATAAGCGCACTTTGCGCTAAAAGCGCAGTTTTGGCACACCCTGATGTGTATATGAGAAATGATGACACTTAAAATTCACCAAACTGTAGATTTTGGTTTCTTTTTTTTCATACATACTTTTCTCTTCTCTTGAGTCTTTTTTAAATTTGTCATTGCAATGTTTTATATATAATGAATCAATATAATAATATAAAGCAACAACAAAAACCTGAAATGAATTCAGTTGAAGAAATCTCTACGAGAATTGATGTATGTTTTTTTTCGATTCTCAAATATTAATTCTATTTTTTTTATTTAGAAATTATATAATTATAATGATTTTTTAGCTAAGGGAAAGAGTGATCCTTTAACATATTTTCAAAAAGTCAAACAACAATTTCATCTTACTTGCCTTGAAGTTAACTCTTTAAGAGTGAATAAAAATATTCCTCAATATCAAGCTTCAATTACTAGTATAATCAACAAATTAAGTTCAAAATTCTATGAAATTATGAATGCAATTTCAAATGAATCAAATATTGACAAACGCAAAGAAAACAATTATCTATGGAAGAAATTATCCGGTGATTTTTATAGGAATATATCTATTTTTGTTCCAAATGAGAAGGTCAATGCTAAGAAATGTTATTCAGAAGCATTACAGGTATTTATATTGTTTTATCAATATTTGAAATTTATTATTATTTTTTATATTATTATATATTTATATTTATCATGATAATATTGATAATGTTGATAATATAATAATATTGACAGTTTTGATAATATTAATAATATATATAATATTAATAGTATTGATAGTTTTGATAATTTAGATATTTTTTAATAATGATAATATATAATATTCAAATAATAATAATATTATTATTATATATCTATAGATATGTCCTTTAGATCATGCTAAGGCATTTTATGTGTCATTAATTTTAGATTTTAGTTGTTTATTAGCTGAATATTTTGATCAAAAACAAAGTGCTTCCAAATTGTGTTTACATCTTTTATTAGAATTACAAAACAATAAATCTCTCATTCTTGATAAAACTGCTTCTACATATGTTTCTGTCATAAAACGAAATGTTTTATTATGGCGTAAACAACTCAAACAACATCAAGTTTAAACTTTTCCTTTTTCTTCTCTCTTATTTTTTTACTCTTTTATTCTTTTTAATTTTTTAATAATGAATCTTTTTTTTTCGTCTTCTTTTTTTCTTTAGTATGATGCCATTTTTATCATATTATTCTTTTTTTCTTTTTATTTCTTTTTCTGATTGATAGTAATTTTCTTTTATATGTTATCTGTGTTTATTTATGTACTACCATACAATTTAAATAATATTAGTATGTAAACTCTGTATATATATATAGTTCGTTTCATAAATATAAATTTGTTTGTCTGTTTTATTTTTTATGTATTAATAGCAATTCATTATTATTTGTATCTACTATTATACTCTCCCTGTAGCTTGCTTTATTTTGTTGTCCAATTAATCGGCTCTTCGTTATATTTCTTTAAATATGTATTTGTTTGACTAAAATGTTTACATCCAAAAAACCCTCTATAAGCACTTAGTGGAGAAGGATGAACTGTTTTCAATATTAAATGCTTTGTTGTATCAATATATCGAATCTTTGTTTGTGCAGGTCTTCCCCATAATAAAAATACAACATGCTCTCTATTCTTACTAATCAACTTGATTATTTCTGTAGTATACGTCTCCCATCCCTATTATAATCACAAGAAATATATTGATTATATATAGGAAGGTAAACATATTAACATATATGTAAAGTAAATTTAATAAATATAAATATATATATAAATATTAATAATAATATATAAGTATAAAATTAAAATATTACATAATAATAATAAAAATAAAAATAATAATAATAATAAATAAGAAAACACAATAAATACGATTGGTTGATGTCCTAGAGGTTTATGTGCAGGAACTGTTAGTAATGTATTTAATAATAATACTCCCTATATATATATTATCATTAATACTATAACTCTATACTAACTGATATTGTATCATTATATATATACTATTCAAAATAAAAAATATATATTAAAACATATATAGCACAATTATTTATAAAATATTAATGAATAGATAATAAACAAAAAAAAAATAAGTATACTTGTTGAGCCCAAGAAGTTAAATCTGTGCTTTTATTCACGGGGATATTAAGATCGGTGCTAATCTCTTGAAATATATTACGAAGCGAAGGAGGTATGGCAATCCCTTTGGGAACAGAAAATGATAAACCGTGAGCCTAATAGTGTTATCATATATATATATATATATATATATATATATATATATATATATATATATATATATATATATATATATATATATAATAAATAATAAATAATAAATAATAAATAAAATAATAAAATAAATAATAATAATAATAAATACTAAATACTAAATACTAAATACTAAATATATACTTGTCCGACATCATGATAAGGATCTTGTCCCAATATAACTACCTATAATAACATATATATATATAATATACAATACATAAGATAAATATTATAAGATAAAAATAAAGATACAATCTATACTACATATATTTATACATAATATTAATAATAATATATATACTTTAACATTTTCAAAAGGACATAATTTGAGAGCATTGAACACATTACATCGCGGAGGAAATATAGTTGTACCTAAAGATTCTTGCATTTTCAAAGTCCTCTATATATATATATAAATATATAAATATTTGTGAATATATTTAATAAACTATATATATATAAATGAATATACAAGAATATTCTTAAAATAATCTTTGTTATGTTCAGGGGTAAGAAGTTCGTTCCATTTTCCTGGAACATCAAAATAAAAATCTTCTTGCCATGTTGTTGGAATAGGATGCTAGGATATATTTATATATAGAATTTGAATAAATTATTATACATTAATGATTTCTATTTTTTTGGTATCTTTTGTTTTGTCTATATATATAAAGAAAATATTAGTTTTGGTGATAATTCACTATACATACTATCTATTGTTGATGAATCTTTAATAGAACTTTGATCTTGCTTCTCAGTCTCTATATAGAATACATTTAAATATATAAAAGACTAATATAGAATAATAAAAAAACTCATCATAGAAATAATTTTATCAAACTACTAATGAATATATATATATAAATACGTTCAGGTTTAATAGAATCACATTTCACAATATCAGAGAGTTTAGGAGTATTTTTTTCTAAACATTTATAAAAAAAAGCATAAATTCAATCTTATACTTGCTTCATCATTCGTTTCATTCTTCTGATGCTTAGATTCTATAGTCAAAAATTATAAATTGAATAATGAATGAGTAATTACCAATAGCTGTCGAAGATGGCCTCTTTACAGAAGTTGCAAAAAACGATGTCAATTGTGTTTGTTTAGTAGACTTCATTGTTTTAGCAACCCTACTTAATATTTTTAACATGGAATCAGTTTTCAATAATGAGAAAACCTTGGTTATTTATTTTTTTTAAAGCAAATTTCGAGTATATGAAAGAATATTTTTTAAAATAATAAAATATACATTTTCTATATATATTATTGACTAAGAAGTGATAATGAGTGATAAGACAAATACTGTTCCTGCTGAAATTGCTAATCGTTTTAAAGATTTAAATTCTGATCTCCAAGCTACTTTAAAGAAGGTGTCTGAACTTGAAGATGATGCTCGTGATCATGCTCGTGTTATATCTACTCTTGAAGAATTAGGTCCTGATAGAAGATGTTTCCGTTTAGTAGGTGATGTTCTTGTTGAAAGAACTCAACCAGAAATTCTTGAAGCTGTCAAATTAAATAGACAACAATTATTGGAAATTGCTGGAAAATTTAATACTCATAGCAAAGATGTTGAAAAAGAAATGCAAGAAATTGAAGTATCTAGATTTATGAATTATATATATATATGTTTATTGTTTTCATTATTTAGACAAAGTATGCTGTCCGTGAAAATTAAATATATGTTAAAAAAGTTGATTCTAATTTATATTTGTTGATTTATTATGGATATTATGATTAGCTGTCAATAATAATAAAAAAAAAATAATTTAAATAAACAAAAAACGAACACAGCAAGAATCAAATGATGATAATTTAAAAGAATTAATAAAATAGGATAATATTGTATACAAATAACATGAAATTGAGACTGATCTATTTTTAAGCTGTAGTCTATATATAAATAGTATAAATAATAAAATGAAATGATGAATAATAAAATAAAAGAGCAGACAAAAGAATACTATAATTAATGCATACTTGAGAAGCAACTTTCATGGTAGCAGAAAGAGCTTTTTGAGCTAATTGAGGGTTCTTCTTTAATAATTCGGCCATTTCATTTTCACCAGAAGTGTAACCAACAGTAGGATCATCAAATATCTTCATATTACCTCCCTTGAAAGCAGGATGAATAAATAAAATGAGAATATTATATCTATAGAAATAGTTATTAAAAAAATAATAATAAAAATAATGAAGTTAAATTTTACAAAAAAAAAAAAAAAACAAATATAAATATCCTAAATAACATACAAAGCAACTAAGAAAACACAACCACCAATAATATAACCGAAGAGACTTTGAAGAGAAAGAATAATAGTACTAGTGCTATATAGAATATATAGATAAAATAAACTAAGAATATATTATTTTAAATGCATTCACATATGTGATAAATAATATAGATTAAAAAAAAAAATGTATACAAGAAAATGAAAATAGATCTACCAAGATAAGTGAAAAGGAATCCATAACTATTTCTTAACTTAAGATTAAGTTTCTTGAATTGAAGTTCAAATAAGAAAAGGAAGAAACCAAAGATAACAGCATAAGCACATAAAATAGCTTGAGGAATTTGGAAAGCTATAACGAAGGACACGAAAAGGAAAACACCAATAATACAAATAACTAATCCTGTAAGTGCATTGATAATACGTAATAATCTGAGAGCATGTTGAATAGGCATAGTAGAAATATTAGAAATTTTAGAGGTAATAGCGTTTTTGGCAGGTGCAGCTTGAGGAGCAGCAGAAGAAGAAGCTAAAGTTTGAGCAGGAGGACCAGCAATAACGGGACCATCATCAGCAAAAGGATTATCGTCAGACATTGTCAATATAAGTTATCAATAAGTATGAATAACAATAAGAATTAATAAATATTTCTCAAGAATATCACAAAAATGGGATTTAGCTTTTTGTTTTTCTATGAAATAAAAATTATTATAAAAAAATTAATGGAGGAACCACTGGATTCCAGTGTTTTCTCACTGACGAAACCCGTTATTATCTTCTATTCTTATCCTTATTCCATGATATAATCAAGGGAAATAGAGAGATGCGTCATTGATACATCCAAAAGAAAGCGGTTCCCAAAGAAAAAGTTCATTTTAAAAGATTTTCCCCATGTTTTTTGTTTATCAGAAAACTGACTGTATTTTTTAATTTTTTTTATATTTCTTTTCTTGATTCATCTATATTACACAGTATATCATACTAAACTGCTCTTATTCTCATTTTATATGCATAGTGACATATATATAAATACGTTTTCAATCATAATTCCTATCATTACAGTTTCTTTTAGGCGAATTCTATTAATTGAATTTATAGGTTATGCCTTTATGAAATAAATGAATATCAAGCATTCTTAGTCATTGATAACTATGCTATTTGAATACATATTAACACTTCGTAGGTCAAAGTTTGTCAGGAGTCAGTTTTTTGAACTGACATATACTTTTTCATCTTCATCAGTAGATTCTTAAGGTTTAGATTCACTAAGCATATAGAACATATTATAAACAAAACTAAATTCATACGTATTCATGGTGAATAACAAATTCAACAAAAAAAAATTTAAAAATATAAACATAACACATATCCTATATATTTTGAATATATGAGTAAACAAGGTATAACTAATAATAATAAATCAATCGTTCGCAGCAATTTATGATAAAACAAGAAGAAATGTATTTAATTTTCGAAATCACTTCTTACGATAGCGTTCATACCAACATCTTTATATTCGCCCTTAACATAAACATATTGTCTTAGAATGCCTTCAAATTTCATACCAGCTTTTTGTTGTACTTTACAGGAATTAGGATTATTCAAAAAATAATATCCATATACTCTATTAAAACCAACATCAAAAATAGCATAGTGTATGACACATCTCAAAGCTTCAGGAGCATAACCATGACCCCACATATCTCTTCTTAAATTATAACCAACAGCTATCTTCCTATCATGTTCATCAGAATCAACCATACCAATAGAGCCTATAACGTCATGGTTCTCTTTTAATTCTATAGCCCAATTATAAACAGTTGGATCATCATAAGTATCGGACCACATTTGTAATAATTCTTTTGTTTCTTCTTTATTCTGATGTCTCTCATATCTCATGTTTCCAGCAACTTCAGGATCAGAAGCCCAAGCATACATGGCATCAACATCATTTACTGTAAAACGTCTTAAAATCAAACGTTCAGTTTCTAAGGTCTTTGTACCTAAATGTCTCAACATCATTTCAATTTTATTTATTCTATTAAAAAAATAAATATGGAGAAATATAAGATATTTATTTATTTACACAAAAAAAAAAAATCGTATGAAAAGATTCGTTTTTTATTTAACATTGAAACGGCTCTTTCATTAAGGTTTTTTTTAAATTTAAAAAATAAGGTATTCATTTATGGAATATATATATATTAAAAACATTTATTAATATTTAAAAGTGTATTATTAACTGAATAATAATTAAAAAATTATCAATAAACTAACATAGGTATGAAATGAGTATAATTATTAATTATAGTGTATACATATTGATATGTAGTTAAATGATATTAAGATGTAGAAAATAAATAAATAAATAAATAAAATTAATAATATAAATATATATATATTATTAAATAAATAAATAAATAAATAAATAAATAAATAAATAAATAAATAAATAAATAAATATATTATTAAATAAATAAATAAATAAATAAATACAATAAGAGAGTTAGAAAATAAAAAATAAATACATCCTTAATGAACGAGAACCTACACATGATCCACAAGAGTTGTTTGAGTATTATCTACTTGGCTATTCTTCTTTCTAAGTTCATAATGAATGATTAAGACAAGTAACATAGCGATAATCGCGAAAATAACTGTGGATCGGAAGGCCCATTCATCACCAATTTTTTCATTTAATATTCCAAGAGGATATCCAGATAATGCAAGAAGTAATGATTCTAATGGAATAATAACAGAACTTGCTACAGTAGATTCTATTTTGAAATATTCTACAATAATACATAACATTGTAGAATAGAAGAAAGTAACAAAAGCACCAGTTGAACATAATACCCAATAACCGTGTTCATTTATAGAAAAACCAATAATTAATAAGATAATAACTATACTGATTGTAATGTATAATACATTAAAATAACCTATCCATTCAGTAATAAACCCAGAAAAAGCACGAGAAATTGTATAAATTAAATAAAAAACAGTATTAAATAAAGAACCATATATAGAAATATCCATGTGTAAATAATTCTGTATATATAGATTAGACCATGTAACAGGAGCTCTTTCTACTAACATAAGCATCATAATACACAAACTAAATAACCAAACAGAAGGTTTTCCTAATTGTTTAATAATATCTTTTGAAGTAGCATGTTGTTCTGATTCCATTATTTTTGGTGGAAAACGAAGAGCAAACGGACAACTGGACACAATAATAGATATTATTAATAATATAATTGAAACAAAGAAATAAACACCTCTGAATGAATAATCAGAATAATGCTCAAGAATTACTCCAGCAATAAATGAACCTGACATTCCACCAACACCATATAAAACTCCCATAATAGACATATAAACAGCAATATGCTCAGTAAATAAATAAGTACCAAGAGAAGAGTATACAGTATCTACAGTACCTACACCAGCCATAGTAAGACTTTGTGTGACGAGAATCCATCTGAAATCATTCACAAATATTGTAGTTACAGATCCAAGAAAGCAACAAATACAACCAATAACAAGAGACCATTTAAAACCAATAGATACTTCAAGGAATCCACTAAGACTTGAAAAAATAACATAACCGAATAGAGTAATAGTTACATAAAGACCATAAATTTCATTGTCTGCGTTAAAGAACGTCATTGCTACTGGAATGGCAACTCCTCGAACAGAATCAGCAAATCCACTTACAAAACAAGTGAAGTAAACAGCTGTTGTCATTATCCAGAACTGAAATTTTGTTAATTCTTTATCCATTATGAAGTATACTACGAGAAAATAAGAAGAAAACAAAGTTATGTTTTTTTAATGAAAAAATTAATGATTTATTTGTTTTTAGAAATAAGAAGGTATTTATGATTTTGGAACATCGATACTAATTTAGTTGTATTGTGTGAATATAAGAAATATATAATAAAAAGATAACAAAGAACTGTTGAACAAATTGAAAAATCTATGTAAAAAATATACAAAAAAAAAATGAATAGACATATGAAAATGATATAAATATGGACATTGTAGCAAGAATTAATAAAATATAATTAGAACAGTGTATATTAAAATAGAATTATGTTTAATTTAAGAATAGAAATCTTTTATTTGTTCTTCTGTCATAGTAATAACAGAATTAAAAACCTTTTCAACTTGATGGAAAGTTAAATCTTTATTTAATAATATATGAGGCTGACACATTGGCTCTGAAAATGTTTTTTCATTCTATATATATATATGTAAAGAATATATATATATATATGTATATATATACAAGAATACACCCTGGAGACATATAAAGTTCAACTCTAAATCGTCGATAATCATCCAAACTATAACGAGTATTCTCAAATCTATATATATATATATATATATTTATAATAATAATAATAATAATAATAATAATAATAATAATAATAATAATAATAATAATAATAATAATAATAATAATAATAATAATAATAATAATAATAATAATAATAATAATAATAATAATAATAATAATAATAATAATAATAATAATAATAATAATAATAATAATAATAATAATAATAATAATAATAATAATAATGGATTATAAAGAATGTTGAAAATAAAATAACTATTTATTTAAATAAATAAATAATGTTTAACTAAAATAAAAGCTATATATATATACAATTTGAGTACAATATTACTAAGGTAGTCTAGTTCTGATATTTCGTCCAATTGATTATACGCATCATCAGTAATTAAATTAGTATTATCATAGGCCTTTGCATATCTATATATATATAATAGTATATAATAGTATATAATAATATAATATAATATAATATAATATAATATAATATAATATAATATAATATAATATAATATAATATAATATAATATAATAATATAATATGTAATATAATAGTATATAATAGTATATAATAGTATGTAATATAATAATATATAATAGTCTATAATAGTCTATAATAGTATATAATAGTATATAATAATATATATACCTTATAATATTTAATAATCCATGAATATGAGATTCTGAAGTGAAAAACATTCGCGTATATACCGGTCTCATAGATAAAGTCAACCCATCTGCGTATCTGAATATAGGGGAACAAAATAATAAAGGGGAGGCAAAGAAAATTCATTCAGATTATATTCATATTAATAAATATTTATAAATATTCATAAATAGAAACAAAAACATATTGTATTATTTAATAATAATAATAATATTAATAATAATATATATACCGTTCATCGATTTGATAGCTTGTATATTCGTTAGGAGTATCAATCTTTTCCTGCATCTTCACATTCTCACCATAAGCAGCTACGCTTAAATCCTATATATATACATAGAATAAATGGAATTACGTTATTAATCATAATATATAGACTTAATAATAATAATAATATAATGATAGTTATACGAATGTATAGATAATATATTAGATATATTAGATATAATAATATATACTGCATCTATTTTCTTTAATAAGTTCTTAATAATATTTCTACCGATAAGTAATTTCTCCCAAATATCAATACCATACTCCTATATATACAAATTCATTATATACTTATGCATATATATTTTGTATGTATATATACAAATATATATATATCTATATTGTTATATATATATATATATATATATATATACTTGAGGAACAATAATATCTGCCATCAGTTTACTTTTATGAAATAATTCTTTGAACGTATCGTCTACGAGAATCGAATTATGTATAATATCATACTTTACACAATCATATAATGTTGGTATTTTAGATAAATCATAAGTATCAGTTTTACTATCATAAAAGTCTTTCATTAATTTATTCCATCGTTCGATAACTAAATAAAGAGATTCGTTTTCGAACCCCACGGCATGTGCTGGATCTAATTGGGGATTGGCTAAAAATTAAGGATATGTTAACAATGAATAATAAATGAAATAAAATCATTAACTTAGGAATATATATATACATATATATATATATATATATATATACTAATAAGTGTTTTATTTTTATATTTCTTTAATTGTTCATTAAATGTTTTAATTAATTCATATCTATATACATAATAATAAACATAATAATAAACATAATAATATATATATATATATACATTTCTCTGAGAATGACGTGTGTGTTTCCGATTTCTTTGAGTGATTTCACCATCCAGGCGGTGGCTGCAGGTGTTATCTATAGTATTATCAATATAATAAGGTATAAGATTATATATAGAATAAGTATATAGAAAATATAATAATATTGATAATAATAAGTATATAATAACAATAATAAGTATATAATAAAAGTAATAACACTATAAATATAATAATACATATATATACATACTTCTTTAATCAGATCATCAGTAACAGGTCCTTCATTGAGTAATAACTCATATAAATGTTTCTTTACGTTAGCTAAAAGAGGAGCACCATCGTTGACACCATCCAAAAGCATGTGCGCACGCTTGTGACACCGTACCATAGATACCATAATTGGCGTTAAGTGCTCAGTTTCCAAATCCAAACAACCTATATATATATATATAGCATAAATATCTAGTATAAAAATTTATATATATAACAACATATATGTTAATTCTTGATAAAACAATATATATATATATATATATATATATATATACCTTTAATAAAAGCAGCAGCAGTAGTTCTGACGCGTCCTTCTTCACTACTATATATCTTCAAATCATGGCGGTATGTATTATGGAGGGCAAGGAAGAATTTACTACCTATATATATATATATAGCAATTATTATTATAAAACATTAAATGATTATAAACGATATTATTAATAATAGAAATATAAATATTTATATCATAATACTCTATATATATTACTCTCTCTCTTTCTCCCTTTATATATATATATATATAACTTACTTCCATACATATTCTTTCTAAAGTAAACTCCAAAGTCCATGGCCTGTTTTCTTCCTGTTTGTGTTAATATACCTCCCCATTTAACAATAAACAAAGCCTCTAATACATCTATACAATATATATATATAAGTAGAATCAAGAATAATAAAAATGATAATAATAAATCACATATGAATAAAGAATATAATCATTAATAATAAGATATAATAAATAATATAATATATATACCATTTTCACTGCAATGCATTAGATTATTATTACTATTCTTTCCTGTGATTTCATCAAAACTGTCTTCATCTTCATCTAATGTATTTTCCATAGCCTTTCTCCATCTGAGGTCTTCTTTCTTCATGGCATATACATTATTATTCGAATAAACACTTGATAAATTCATACTGGTTAAACTTGGGCTTGGAGGGGCATTTCCCGTGGTTATATATTCAGAATGATGACCATCCATATTAATGAAGGAGCCGTTACGACTACGAAGACTGGGGGATCGTGAGGGATCTTGAACGCCTGAGGGTCCTTTATATATAGTATTAGAATTAATATTGGAGAGTGATTGTTTTGTATTATTATTTCCTAATGTCAAAGAAGAAGAAGAAAGAGCAATATGTGAATTACTAACATGGATCGTATTAGAGTTATTGTCAGTAGGGGATAAAGACACGGAAGGTAGGGTATAAGGGTAGGGATGGGAAGAGATGGAGGAAGGAGGCGGAGAGGGAGGGAAACGAACAGAAGTGGAGGAGAAAGAAGGAGCAGGAGAAGAAGTAGAAATTGACTTTGAAACAGATATTGTATTTGTAGGATTATTATTAGTAGTAGTATTTATAGGAATAATATCTTTGATTTTATTATTATTAGTAGTATTATTATTAATATAAGAAGAAAATGATTTATGAGTCTCTCGAGTATCTTTAGGTTTTGTTTTATTTGAAGAATGAAATGTGGATGTATCTTCAAAGAAAGATGCAGGAATTGGCGGTAAATCATTGATTTTGATTGGATATTTCGTAGGATTAGAAATAGAAATAGGTTTAGGAGGAGGAGAAGGACTAGGAAGTGTAATAGTATGAACATCAGTAGTACTACGAGGTACTGATATATATGTAGTATTATTAGAAGTAAACGAAGGTACAGGAGGAAGAATAGGTGTTGATACTGTTTTTGGTATAGAAATAAGAGTTGTAGAAGAAGAAGAAGGAATATTCTTTGGTTTGGGTTTTGATAATGATGATGACGCAATTGGAGGGGGACATGAAACATGTGGTTGGGAAGATGCCACATGAGGGACCTCACGTGATTGTGATTTATTTGTTATATTATTATTATTATTATTATTATTATTATTATTATTATTATTATTATTATTGATAGAAGAAGATAAAGAGTTATTTACTTGAGTATTAATAAGAGAAGTAGAAGACTTTGTGATTATAGATTGAGATTTATTAACTCGTATTTCAGGTAAAGAATAAATAGGAATACTATTGAAAGAAGGAGTTTTATTGGTTGGTTCTGGTGTTCCCTCCAATAGAACGAGTCCATCTTGAGGGTCATCAAGGGGTGATTGAGGGTCGGGCGTGTGATCGGGGGTATTCATCTGGTGTAATGTATTCAGACTATCAATACGATCTATTCCTTGTGTATTATTATTATTATTATTTAATAAAGAAGTATGTTTCAGTTGTTCTGAGAGTCTTTTTGTAGTAGCATCATGAATAAATGTGCCATTGATGTTCTCTTCATCTCCGTCGTGGATCATAAACTGAGTATTATCTAGTATATTAATACTAGAAGGAGGAAGAGAGGGAAAAACAACAGATTTAGAGGGATTTGTGGAATAAGAAGAAAGAGAAGGAGAAGAAGGAAAGGAGATATAATGAGAAGAAGAACCAATAGAACCAGCACTCTATATATAATAGGAATAGTAATTCAAATTGGATGGAGACTTTGTGTTATAATAGAATAAAAGTCAAATATAAAAAAATGAATTCTAATTCTTTATAGAGTATTATTCTTAATATAAATATATATCTTATATACTTCATTCTCATTTTCTTTATAGAATCCATTGTTTTCTTCCTCGCTTCTCCAGCGTAACGGACGTAACTGAACTTTTCGATTAAACCCTCGAAACCCGCCTCCCTGTTGCATGACATCTACAACCTATATAGTATTATATAGTAGAATATATTATTATATACTATTATATACTATTATATACTATTATATACTATTATTATAACATATAATAATAATAATAATAATATACTTGAAGTAATTTTATCTTAAGGCCAACAACATCTTCTTCTTTCTTCTTCTTTTTCAACTTTTGACTATTATCTGATGGCTCTATATATAATAATAACAATTGTTTTTCAATATAATAATATATAATAATATATAATAATATATAATAATACATACTATCATTGACATTAGTATCATCTGTTTTCTCTTTATTTTCTATAGGTGTAGGAGTAGAGGGAGTTGTGGGTGTAGTAGGAGTAGGAGTAGGAGTAGGAGTAGTAGTAAGAGGAGTTAATGTAGTTGTTTTAGCATCTCCTTCAAGGATAGAAGAAAAAGAAGGAACAGTAGGAATAATAGCAGTTTCTTTATCTTTATTACTCTTGTTATCCTCATCTTTATTATTAATTGTATTATTATTATTCTTGTTATCTTTGTTATCCTCATCTTTATTATTATTATTATTATTATTACTATTACTGATGAGAGGAGGAATATTTGAGAGGGAAGCAATGGCGGGAAGAGAGGATTTCTTCTTTAATAAATCACTAGAAATATCGACATCTTTCAGACGCTGTAATTGTTGCTGAACTAGATTTAAGACGGTATTCAGTTGATCCACCTGTTTTAATTTCAATTCTTGATGATTATCATCTGAATAACTATATATATTAATAAATATAAGTTTCATATAATGACATATATAAATATATATATACAGATCAAATAGTTTTAATAATTCTGGTGAAGTCACTTTAAATTTCAATTTTTGTTTTGGTGTACTATATAATAATAATAATAATATATATATATATATATCGATCTCCGTGTCTACAAATACAGATGACGCACCTTAGATGTTCTTCGTCAACTGCTTTGACAGGGGGTGTGTCACTATTCGTGTCATCAACGTCGTCATCAGTGATGCTTCTTGGACGTTGAGATTGTTTCATTTGATTCTCTTCATCCTCTTTTTGTAACCTCTCTCTATATAGTGAGTAGTATATAGATTATATATATATATATATATATATATATATATATATATATATATATATAGAATTACCTCTTGGGTCGATCTAATTCTTCCCAATCCAATTTCTATATAATAATAAATATAATTCTAAATATAATAAGTATAAAGTATAATAAATATAATAATAAGTATAAAGTAAAATAATGATAATAATAAACATAATAAATATAATAAGTATAATGAATATAAGCATAATAATATATACAGAGAGTCTAGAAGGTTGAAGTTGTTTCCATATAATTAATTTTATAAGATGTGACGCGTCATCCCAGAATTTAGCATTCTTCTTAACAAAACTAAATATATATACATATATTATTATTATTATTATTATTATTATTATTATTATTATTATTATTATTATTATTATTATTATTATTATTATTATTAATATAGTAATTACTATTAAACAACAAATACAATAAATAAATAAATAATAGAAATAATAATAATAATAATATATATATATACCTGACTCCATTGACATCACAAACATAAGATCGCCCTCCTTCTCGAAGTAGATCGAAGCCACAGATGGTCTGTTTAAACATTATCGATACTTTTCGACAAATCTCTTTCTCATAAGCATTTAATAAAATAGGGTAACGTACCTATGTATAGAATAATGATAATAATAATAATAATAATAATAATAATAATAATAATAATAATAATAATAATAATAATAATAATAATAATAATAATAATAATAATAATAATAATAATAATAATAATAATAATAATAATAATAATAATAATAATAATAATAATAATAATAATAATAATAATAATAATAATAATAATAATAATAATAATAATAATAATAATAATAATAATAATAATAATAATAATAATAATAATAATAATAATAATAATAATAATAATAATAATAATAATAATAATAATAATAATAATAATAATAATAATAATAATAATAATAATAATAATAATATGAATAATAATAATAATAATAATAATAATAATAATAATAATAATAATAATAATAATAATAATAATAATAATAATAATAATAATAATAATAATAATAATAATAATAATAATAATAATAATAATAATAATAATAATAATAATAATAATAATATATAATAATATTTATATATACTTCTTTTCCATTTTCATCTCTTTCTACTTTTCCGTCGACTGTCGGCGACTTACGCGCCTCTGCGTGAACATAAGATGTACCAACACTATATACCTATCAAGAAACAGAATAGTAATAATAGTAAATATAATAAATATAATAAATATAATATATATATAATAAATTAAATATAATAAATATAAATATACTTTCACATCAGTGCCTTCTGTTCGAATGAATTCTTCGTATATATATGACGCATCTGTACGAACTCTATTCACATCTGGATGATATCTATATATAAATATAGATAGAATGTATAATATAATAATATATATATATATATATAAAGAATATACATGCTGGATTGATTTTGTTTATTTTTTCTGAATAATTCCTTCATACCGCCACCATCAGCGCGGGGATAATAAATACAAACATCGTGATTCTCTGCATTTAACGGCTTCTCAACAAACGGTTTAGTTAATATAGTATCTATGAAATAATAAGTATAAATATAAGAAAAACTAATTAATAATAATAGAATTGAATTTAATTGAAAAAAAAGTTTATATAATTAACTACATATAAATTCAATACAACTAAGAAAAATAAAATTGAAAACAAAAAAAAAAAACAGATAAAATTATGAATTATATAAATATACTATTAACACGAATATAATTTTCTCCTTCTTCAAAATCTTCTAATGGTTTTCCATTTTCATCTCTTAGAACTACTATGAAATTAGGTACAGGAACGTTCTAAAATAATACAAACAAATCATTCATAAATCCAAATTAAATTAAAAAATAATCATAATTAAAATATATACTTCTTTAACTAGTCGTTCATGAATTTCAAGTCTATCGAAAAATAACTATACATCAGAATGAATGAATATTGAAATAAATATGAAAATATATACTTTTTGCATCTTTAGATCGTTAATTAAATAAGGTTTAGTTAACTCAGAATACTCAATTGCTTTATCTAATGGAAAGCCTAAAGATGTTATTATCAATAAGCAAATGGAAAAAATAGAGAGTAAATATACCATCTGAATAGAAAGCCATAAGGACATCTACAATAGGCCAAGTTTCAATTTTATCCTTTAAAATCATGTTTTGATCGAAGATTATTACATCAAACTCATCTCTCATATGGCTTAAGAGCATCTGCATTGGAGATGCATTTACCTAAACAATAAAACAAATTAATGTAAATTAATGTACTTTCTTAGCCATAGCACACACTCCAAAACGGAATCGTTTCCATTTTCGACTTGGAAACACCATGATCACAATAATATGAAGCTACGTCAAGAAGTATAAAGGCAAAAAGATGAAAAGTTTCTTAAAAAAGTGAACAGAAAAGAATCGTGAGAATCTTGCTATTTCTCCTTTTATTTCTCCTATAATCATTATTTGTGTTTTTTGAGAAAAACTTTTCATACTGTATTTGAATCTAGTTTGCATATACATTTAAAAAAAAAAAGAATAAGTATATGTTGGATTATTAATAAGGATATAGAATAAAATTTGTTTATAATAGGGGATCCTTATTATCTAAGAATAATCATAATAAAAAGAATTCTTTTTCAAAACAAAATGTCGTGTTCGGATAAGAATAATAATGTATTCTTGATAGTATAATTATATTAGCGAGATATGAGTCAGAAATACTACGTGAGTACTGTCCAAAGTATTAAACACTTTGATTATCAAGCTACACATTACATTCAAGTGTATTTTATATAAATATTTATGTTCTACTAGTTGTAAACTATAGGTTACATTTTGAAAGATTCTTGGAAGGTCTTGTATTGATTCCTGGTATTTTATTTGGTAGACATTGTTTTCCATATGTGATAATCGCCGTTTTCATTTTATGTGGCCAATCGATTGGGTTACATATGACGATCTCAAGGTATTTTTGAAAAAAAAAATAAATATAAATTATTAAAATTTGATTTTAATGATTGTTATAGTGTATTGACTGTAGCTCTAACAGAAATATTAAAATATGTGTTTAGAAGGGATCGTCCTCATGTGGATGCTGTAAATAATAAATTAATTCATATGAGACAATATCTAAATAATCCTGCTTTTCCTTCAGGAGATAGTGCACAAGTATATATATATATGTTGCTTATATTATTTTTGTTATTATTGAATATATAAGTAATAAATAAATATATAATAGGCAGCTGTTTTTTCTGGTGTATTCTTATATCATACACATAATTTGCTATTTCTTCTTCTTCCGTTACCAACAATGTTTTCTCGAGTATATTATGGTGCCCATTGGGTTGGTGATACTCTAGCTGGTGATTTTATAGGTTTATTTATATCTATATATGTGTCAACATTATTAAATAATTTAACGAAATCACTTGTTCATATAGATATGCTAGAATAGTATTATATATATAAATAATAGTTAAGAATTAAAAGTTAATAGATATAAGTTGTTTGTTTCGTTTAAATAATACACACAATACTTTTATATATTTAGAGTATAAGAATAAAAGCTTGAAACAAATTTGGTGAAAAATAAAAAAAAATGAAAAAGAGGAAAACAATTATATTTTTTGATATATATATATTAATAAATTATAGTGCTTATATAATATTTTGAAAATAATCTTGTGCTATATCTGCAATACTAGCTACACCAATTACTATAGCAGATACAACAATCCATGTCTTTTTATCATAGAATAATCGTGAATATAAAGAAGACATAGAGGAGGGTGTATTTGATTTTGTAGAAACTTCTATATATAGATAAAGAAAAAGTAGTTAAAATAATAATTATAGTATATATATAATGAATCATATAATGAAAAACATATGATAGAATAATATGATATAATAATATAATGAATAATATACTGGAAGAACTTCTGTCAAATGGATTAGGATCCAATAAATTAGGATTATACTGTTTATATACAGATCTATGTATATAATATACATAAAAATAATAATAAAAGAGTATATATATATATATGTATACAGTCTATTTAAGTGAATGGTATCATATTTATAGTTCTGAAGAAGTTGGTCTGGAGGCAGACGGTCAACTAAAAACTTTGTTGTACCTATATATATGATATAATATATATATAGATATAATAATAATATATAATAAATAAATAATAAATAATAAATATGATATAAAAATATAATAAATAATAGTATATATATATATATATAATACGAATAAGTGACTCAATGGGAAGTTGTTTATCTTTTAAATTCTAAACAATAATAATATTAAAATATATGATAAATAAATATACATATATAATATATATTTCTAAGTTATTCAATATAAAATAGTTATACAGAATAATAATACTATACTTGATTATATATAGATGTAAATATATGGATCTCATCACAATTAATTATATCTTGTTTTATATGGAGTAATAACTATATATATATATAATTATAAAAATGACTATAAGTAGAATATATTTTTGAATAAAATATAAGTTATATATATGAATATAATAAGATATATGTACAGCAGCACAGAAATAGAGAGGAAGAAGAGGATTTGAAGCGATAAATATATCAAATAAACGCATCAAATAAGTAGTAGAATCCAGAGAATGAGTGAAACTATAGATATAGTCGTGATTATGAATAGAACACTGGCAAAATAATAATAATAAATAAAAATAAACTAAAAGAATTATGTAAAGATAGATTCTCTATATATACAACGTAATAAACCACGGGAATGCGAATAATGGAGGACCATTCTAGTTGTATGGAATAATTTATAAATAAATAAATAAATAAATAAATAAATAAATAAATAAATAAATAAATAAATAAATAAATAAATAAATAAATAAATAAATAAATAAATAAATAAATAAATAAATAAATAAATAAATAAATAAATAAATAAATAAATAAATAAATAAATAAATAAATAAATAAATAAATAAATAAATAAATATATATATATTATTAAATAAATAAATAAATAAATAAATAAATAAATAAATAAATAAATAAATAAATAAATAAATAACAATATATACATATTGTGATTTGAAGAATTCTGCAAGTTGTTTATCTTTGATAGCAATAATATCATATATATATATCATAATATTTAATGTATCCGTTACAGGAACAGTTAATATATCACTATATAGTATTATATATAGTGATATATAATTCATTAATATTATAGCTTTTAGTATATAAATAGCAATATAATATATAAAAATAAATTTAGTAATGAAAAAATCACCATACTAAACACATAGAATTAAAATTTAAACTAGAATAATTCAACTATATACTATAAATATGTATATATAAATTGTTTCATAAATATATAGCTCCACGATTTCCCGCCAATCCAATAGGTAAATTCAACTATATCGTGAAACCCCTATATATATATATATATATATATATATATAATCAGAATATTATATATTTAATATTTTAATATATAATAAACTGTATTTAGTGAATAAAAGATAATAAAGATATTTAATTATATATATATATATATATACTTGATAATATTGTAAGTTTTTATCTTCCATCATCAAAGCACGAATAATATCTTTTATATCGTTACGATATATCTCTCTATAATAGAATTAATGTTTATATACTTAATTATAAACATATATATATATATCTAAATTAGAAACTTACATATATAAATAATAAATATATTATACATAATTATAAATATATATATATCTAAAGTATAAGTTTACGTATATAAATTATAAATATATATACATAATTATAAACATACATATATATATCTAAATTATAAACTTATATATATATAAATTATAAATATATACACATGTTTTGAAGATAGTTTCTTTGTATAATCCATGTGACTAAATATATATATATATAAACAAATAGAATATATAGAGATACTTAACACCTCGATCTACATCAACTTGAATTTGATGTTCGAGCTCATATTCTTCTTTGTAAATTGGAACTGGCCTTTCATATTTCATATCAATACCTAATAGCTGTGTCCAAGCTACCTTTCGGATATGCTTATCGACAAGTCCGTTCTATTAAACAATCATTATAATGAAAGAAAAAAAGAGAATTACTTCATACCACACTTGATCTCTTAGTTTTTCAACAGAATATTTATCCTAATGTATCGAGATTAGCATCGAAAGAATAATGAAAGACTAAATACGGGGTTTTTCTTGATGAATTCTTCTAATTGTTTCCTTTGCATAGTGTTTATCTCAAATTCTATTTATATCTGATGTGAACTATAATTTTCAACTTAAACTGAAAATCTTATTCTAGAATAAATAAGTATGTAAAGAGATATGAGCTAATAAATACAGTTCAAAATTTTCTTGATTATTCTGAATCCTTTTTGGAGAACTAGAAGAACATCGAATTGAAATACATATGAACAATAATAAATGCTAACATTATTCTTATTTTATTCATGAACTATTTAAATATATCAAAATCTGATATATTAGATATAAGTGTTAGGCTATAATAGAAGCTAATAAAGAGGAAAATTATAAATGTTAAAAAGACAGTATAATAAAAACTTGATAATTGCATTTATTATGCTTGAATAGTCACTATAACTATTTTACATTCTTTTAAAGTATACTAACAAATAATCTATGAATGATAATAAAGTGATAAATAGATTATTGTTCAATAACAACGAGCATTTCTCATAAATCTGTCTCATTATCTTGCCAATATGTAAATGAACACTTAGACATAAAGAAAACACTATGAATAGCATTTTACATTAGCAAATACAATTGATTTGATAGTAAACTATCATCAAAAAAACTTTCAAATTCTTTATTATTGTCATAACTTGATTATTCCATACAATTTATACTTAGATTATATTAAAAGAATTGGCTTTCATTATCAACATACTACAATTTGTGACTTTCATGAAGAGTATTCATTCTAATACCATCATAATAATGATGAATAATAAGAAAACTTTAATTCTTACCCATTTTAATAGAAAAGTGATGACTTAACAATAAAAAAATGTTTGAAAAAATTAATAAAAAATCATTTAGTGATCAAATGGAAATAATCGTGGGAAAAGAAATGAGTAAGAAAGTAGATGGTTCTCAAGAAATTTTTATTTTGGTTTATTGATAATTGTCCAGTGAAGATCAACACAAATGGAAGTTGTCGATGAGATTCACGAAAATGCTGTATTCTATGATACTGTACTTGATTTGATTCCACCTGAATATTATTTCCATGGTGAAGAAGAAAATGAGTACAGATCTAGATTTATGAAGAATTCTAAAGAAGAAGCACCTAGACAACATTTCAAAGAAGAATCAAAGAAAAATAAGAAGGCTAAGTTCTCTTTGAGTGCAGAGAAGCATATAACAGATATTCAACGTGAGAAGATCATAAAAGCTAAAGAAGAAAGTAAACAATTCAAAGAAGAGGCTGAAAAGAATCCTAGTGCTTCATTACCTACTTTTGATGCTAAACCTGCTGCTACACTTGATGAATTGAGACAAAGACTGAAGGATAAAGTTGCTTCTTTAGCTGCTTCTAGACAAAAGAAAACTGAAGGTGGTATATATTTACATTTTATTTAATTTAGAACTAGAGTTATTTGAAAAGATTAGTTTATAGTTTTTTTTTATGTTTCATATATATTCATAGTTTTATTTGAATACTAATAATATATTAATATTTAGGTCATAAGCGACCTTTGAAGCAAGAACGTTTAGAATGGAAAGCTAAACGTATTGCCACAGAACAAACTCAATCAAAGGATCAACAAACTACAGAAGAAAAAGTTGTTGAAAAACCTGCTGAAAAAACAGTTGAAAAATCTGTTGAAAAAACAGTTGAGAAACCTGCTGAGAAACCTGCTGAAAATAAGATGATTACTCCTGATATTAATGAAGTTTTATCCAAGTATGCTAATATATAGTTATTGTTGTTATTATGTTATATATTATATATTATTTATTATTGTTATTATTTATTATTATAATGTAATGTAATTGTTATTATTATATAATGATTATTTTATTATTCTTCTTCTTATTATACTTATTACGATTACTTATACTACTTTCAATATAGTGTACAATTTGGTAAGATATCGGAGAAAGAAAAAGATCCTTTGAAGTTTGAGAAGAAGAAGAGTAAAAAACAGCAACTTACCAAGTTATTAGAAAAGGTATTTATTATAATAATATAATAGTTATAATTATAATTATAATTATGAAAATAATGTTTAAAGACTCAAGCGAAGAAGAAGAGACTTGAAGAACTTAAGAATACAGAAGAAGGAGAAGTATATATATATATGTAGTATCATTCTGGATATATTAATAATATATATATATGTATATTATAGAAATTAGCTGATGATATGAATTGGGACTCTGTAATGAAGAAAGCTGATGGTCTTAAAGTGAAAGATGATGAAGCCTTGATTAAACAAGTATAGCATTATTATTATATTACTATTATGTTTATTATTATGTTTATTATTATGTTTATTATTATTATTATGTTTATTATTATGTTTATTATTATATTTATTATTATCATACTAATTATATTATTACAAATAAATTATCATTATATAGTCCTTAAGAAATATAACAAATAAGAAGAAGAAGAGTGAACAAGAATGGAAACAAAGAGTACATAAACAGAAGATGGATAAGAAACATGAAGAAAAGGTATATATATATTTATATTTATATTTATATTATAAGAATTCATTTTAACATTATATATTAAATATATATATATATATAGACAAAGAGAGCTGGATTTGAAGGTAGAAAGAATGAGTTCTTAAATAAGAATAAGAAGGGAGATAAAAAAGAAGATGCTCCTAAAGCTGCTTCTAACAAAAAGTAATTTTCATGTTTTTAAATATATTTGTTCTATTTTAATTTGTGTTTTTAATCATTATTTGTTTTATATTATATGTGTATTGTTCATTTTATTGATTCGAATGAAAATGTATTTAAAAAATAATAATTTTTATTTAAAATTATTTCTTATAGACAACAGTTTGAGAACAAAAAAGAAAATATATAAATAGTTGAATATGAAATTCTTCATGAATATAGAAATAGACCAATCAAAAGAGAAAACAAAGAAAAGAAAAGAAAATGAATAATTCTTTAATTAAAAAATATAATAATTATTTATATTTCCACATAATAATATCTCCAACAGTAGCAAAATCTTCTGCGTAATATTCTGGTTTATATATTTCTTGTTGATCTGTTAATTCACTTAATGTTTCTTCTTTTGTTACTCCAGATAACACACATATTGATGGGATATGATTCTATATATATAAATAGTAATAGTTTATAATAGTATAGGAAATATATATATATATACATTTTTTGCAAAGAGAACATCAGTTTGCAAACTATCACCAACCTATATATATATATATATATATATATATATATATATATATATATATATATATATATATATATATACCATGATTATATCTCGCATTTCACATCCAGCGTCTTGTTTGACCATTTGAAGTATATAATTAGAGGATTTCCCTTTGGAGAAAAATAATAATATACTTATAAGAATATATATAAATAAATATAGCATTATAATAAATTTATAAACATAATAAAAATATTTAAAAAACATAATAAAAATATTTAAAAAACATAATAAAAATATTTAAAAAACATAATAAAAACATAATAAAAACAATAAAATACCAATATATACCTATAACGATATCTGGTGATCTTAGAGTTGTTGTTTGAATCATTGATAATAAACTATCTTTATTACTATTAATATTATTCATAGATGACATAGTATTTGAACCACAAGTAACAATAAATGGATTTATATATTGATTCTTTTGATTTTTCATCGATAAATATTGTGTTAAATTATTATTATTAGTATTATTATAAATGTTTTGAGTAGAATCAATTTCTAAAATAACAGATCCGATATCATTTTTAAGTTCATTTAACATCTTATCCTTATTTTCAGATTGGATTATTTCAGGTGAATAATATGAAATACCTATTTTCTCTAATTCACGTAAAATACCTTTTTCACCAATAATATAACTATATATAGAGATAATAAACTAATAAATATAATAATATATTATATACGGTTTTTTATTTAATTTAGAAGATTGCAAGTAATTAGCTGTTGCTGATGCAGAACTATATAGATATATAATCATATCATTATGCACATGATTGATACATAGAATATACGTAATAACTTCATTTAGATTTGCATTGATTCCAAAAGAATTTAACTTCTCAACATAGTCTTCTCGAGTATTTATACAATCATTAGACTATACGAATGAGTAGTTTAATATAGAGATTGAGATAATAATTATATACGATATAATAAAATTTCTTTCCACGAACTTTCATATAGTTAATAGCATCTACAACTCGAGGAATCGATTCAGAACCTTTCCAAATGACTCCATCACAGTCCATCAAGAAAACCTTAAAGCTGTTCAGAATATTGAAATCTTGAAGCTCTAGATGATGCAATAAATACTTAAACATATTACTATTCTATCAATAAAATATATATTTTTAAACAAAAGTTCTCTTTTTCGCGAAAAAATAAGAATTCACTTGAAACAAACAGAATTTTCTTGATTATTTGATGAGAAATGGATTATTGTTCTTTTCAATAAAAACAGAGGGTCAACAATGAATAACTAAACAGTGAGAATGAACATGAAATAGCAATCATAGAATATAACAATAAATAATAAAGAGAGACATATAAAAAGAAAAACTGTTTAAGATTAACAAAATTAGTTTGTTAAAAAGCGTGTAGATATAGTACAAGTAATCTTCAATGATCCTTGTTGGTCTTCAACATTGGAGCATGAATGAAAAGACTCTTCAGAGTAAAAAAAGTGAATTTTGGTCATTTCTGTTGCTACTGGAATCTATATATAAATTATTTAAATAATTTATTATAAAAATAATGCATATATTTGAAGAAAAATAAAAAATTAAGTGCATACTTGTCCTTGAAAGGTTCGAATTCCAGTACTAAATTTTTGAATACTTGAAGGACCTAAAACATCTTCAACATCTTTTGATTCAGGAAACTCACGATTCTCAAAGTATGATTCCTATAGTTTTATATATAAAAATATATATATAATACAGATATAATAGAATATATATAAAAAACGATATATATAGAGAAATGAATAAAAATATTTTACATGATCACATCTGAAATTGTTAATAACATCCTCATCTATCTATATATATATGTATATATAATATATTATAGATAAAAGGATTGTTTAGTTATATATATATATACAACATCATATTCATTTTTCTTTGAGAAGTCTATGGATGATATAAGGTAATAAACATATATATATATCATAATTATGTTTAATATGTATATAATATTATACTTAATATAGATATATATAATTATTATATTTAATTAATATATATATTATTATATTATATTCAATATATATATACAGGATGCATTTGCTATTTTTCCTTTTCCTGAGAATAACGATAAATAACTAAAGTAATAAGAATAGATTAGAAGATTATTAATATATATGATATTAATAATAATATAATTATATATATATATATATATATATAATTACACAAGTCTATTTATTGTTGTTGTATAGTTCACAGTTGATTTGTTTTTCTTTTCATACACAGATGAACCAGAATAACTATATAGAATAATAACAATATTATTATATATATATAAATAGAATTAATATATAAATATAATTAATATAAATATAGCGAGAATTAATATTATAAATATATAATATATAATATTAATAAATACTCTGGAATTAAATTATATAAAGAAGATCCAAGAGTTAAACGAGTTAAAGTACGTTTTCTTAGAAAATCGTCACTTTCTGAACATTCAGGAATAAAAGGTGGATTTCTAATATAATATATAAAATAGAGCTACTCTGTTAATGAAATATATAATACAATCGAATCGAACCAAGTCTATTTTTACGTTTGGATTGGTGATTGGTGTTCATAGTATCTGTCTCAGAGCTATATCGAATGAAAAACGAAACTGAATGAAATAATACATACTGGAATAATCTTCTTCTTCCTGCTTGACACGTTGATAAATTCATTTCTAAAAATTTCTTTTCTTGAGTAGGTTTTTTGTTGATAATATGACTGGGAAATAATTGTATTGTAGTTGGAGTTTCAAGGTTAGAATCAACACACATCTCTGTTTCAAGAATGGATGAATTCATCATATATTGGACTCTAGGCATTATATAGCTTATTGAATAGTAATTTATTAAGAATCAAAACAGAATCTTAATCTTAATAAGGTTGAATTTATATAAAAACAAAAAATCTTCATTTCTAGCGGTTTCTTCAAAAAGTTCCCACCAAAAGAAACACATATTTTATTTTTTTAAATTTGAATGACTTTATTTTTGAAATTCAATTTATGAATCTTCTCATTAGACTTTTTATGGTAATATATGCTTATAAACATTTAAATGGGTGTAAATCAAGGACATTAGTTTATTAATGATAGAAATAATGCTTTTCAGATATGTATTTTTTCGATTTATAGACTGAAATGAACATGAAGATAATATATAATGCTGAATATAGCTTGAATTCTGTGTATCTGAAACATGATGTAATGTTATTTTAGTAAAAACAATAATATTTTCTATTTAAACAAAACCAGATAGATAAATGAACAATAAATGAGTATTTAAAGAAATGATTTTCAATTGATTCCCATAAAAAATTAAAAATAAGGTTAAAATAAACCATACAAATAGTAAAAACGAATAACAAGATGAAATATATTGTATTTAATGTCTATACACAACTATAGAAAGATTAAAAGAATAGAATTTAAAAGATTATATAAATTTATTTATTCTTGTTTTTCATGGTTTTGTTTTTCATTGAACCATGTTGATAAATATAGAGATAGAGTAGCTATTAAATAGCCAATAAAAATAACCCAATGTACGTTTTCATATCCATAATAATCAATAAATTTAGCTACAGGAACAGTAGATAAGAAAGTACCTAATTGAAAGAGAATAGCACAATAACCTATATAAATATGAATTATATATGTTAATATATAAAAAAGATAATAATTATGATACAACGATATATATATGTAGAATAATGAATTTAAATTTTTAGATTTAAAAATAAAAGTATATGAATTAAATAAATATATGAGTATACAAAAATATATATGTAACAAAAAATAAACAAATGTGAATAAATAAGAATACAAATATATAAATAGATAAATACCACTGATAACTCCAGTAAGAGAATAAGGCATAGATTCGAGAGCAATAAGTTCAATATAAGATTCAGGTATATATATGAATAATCCAAGAAGGAAATTGATGATATAATATAGAGATATAGGCATAGAAACAGAGAGTAAAGACAGAAGAAGTAGAGAGAAACTAGCAGCTCCCAAGCACATATATAGACGAATAGAGGAAGAGAAACGATCTGATAGCATACCTATGTATATATATACATATAGAATATTAACATGAGTCATAATATATTATAAATATATAATAATATTGAAAAAGTCTCCTTTGGAAATAGATAATATATATCTTGAATATATATATATATATAAAATATATACCCATTAGAAATGTTCCGAGAATGCCTCCGATTTCCCAGTAGGAAGTAATTGAGTGACTATAAGTAGAATCATAACCAGAAATAGAAGAAATAGAGAGACGACCCCAATTTAGTAATGTTTTATGACCGACAAAATACTAGTAAAATAATACATATAGAATAATGATAAATAGAATAATATATATATTAATAAATAGAATAATATAAGAAAAATAATAATATAATAATATACTAATACTACTAGAATTTATCTATATAATAAATATATATATACAAATATACAAGCGATTCCAATAAATAAGAATTTCACTTGAAGAGAGAAAGGGAGATCTAGGAAAGAAGTATATACAGAAGTAGATATAGATGGTTTCTTAGAAGAATCTTCATCATCTTTCTTTGAGGACTAGTATATATAATGAATTATATATATATAATAATATTGTGTATGCATATAAATAGTATTTATTTATATATAATTTATATATATATAATTATTTACATAAAAAAAGAGAATAATGAAAAAAATTAATGAATAAAATAATATATACAATAGTTGTAAGTGATTGAGAAGGATAAAGATAATAAAGAAGAGGTAAACTACTACAATAAAGTATACCAAGAGATAAGAATAGATTACTTTGATTAGTCAGTATATAAGTAGCAATAAAAGAATCAAGAAGAGCACCGAAAGGACCGGATGATGAAATAAATGACCAAAAAGTACCTTGAACAGAGGAAGGTAATATAAATCGAGTAATAAGTGATCCAGAATTCCAAATAAAGGCATTTAGAAGACAAATAAGATTCCAAACAATAAAAATGATAGGATAGGTATTTTCTCCTTCATGAAAGATAAGAGAGCAGCAGATTGCTGATAGAGCAATAAGTATTGATACAATAATGAATACTCTTCGTAAATTAACTTTAACAAGTATGTTACTTCCAGCAAATTTACCAATTGCAGATATAATTGCCTGAGTTGACAATATATAAGCATATTGATTCACAGTTATAACATTATGAGATATAGCATAAGGAGAAACAATAGATAAAGATTTTTTAATTGCAGATAGACAGGTGAAAGTGATTATAAATAAAGGAAAACAAGTTCTCCAATACCATGGGATTTGCATAAAACGATTTTTTATTGTTGAAAGCATTGCTCAAATAAAAATAATAAAAAAATTAAATAAATAGCTCTCAAAAAAATTTCTAATTTATAAAACAGAAGAATCAAGCTAGAAGATTCATAAAATTCGTTTTTTATTGAGTGTTGTATTCATAAGGATTAGTATGAATGTCTCAGTATTTTTAAAGTAAAAAATAACAAAATAAAGCAAATTGATGAATGGAGAAATTCTTTTTTACTACTATAAACCCATTAAAATATATAATATATAATTATAGAATATAAAAACTATTTTAGATATCAACACACAAATAAATGATTATTGAGAAAGAAACTATTTTTACTTGAATGTAGCCACCATATCATCAATTTTAAGAATCATTCGAACATATTCTGTAGCTTGTTGAATAGCTGTTGTGGACACAAGTAAAGGTTGTAATACTTTGAGTTCTTTCATATCCGATATAGTGCCTTTCTTTACATTTATACCGGCATAAGTATTACCTAAAGCATGCTCTTTACGAAGCTCTATATATTTAATTATTTATAGTTATATATATAATATATATAATTATTGATAGTTATATATATAATATATACCTGTAACAATCTTAATAGGATTCAATCCTGCATTTTCAGCTAATGTATAAGGAATAATTTCAAGAGCTTCGGCAAAAGCACGAGCCTATATAGAATATATTGTATATAATAAGTATAATAATAATAATTTGGTTAATAATAATAATAATATATATATATATACAATATATCCATCTGCACCCTTGAGTGTCTTACACCATTTCATAAATTCAGTATATACTTCTGTTTCAGGAGCACCACCTCCTACCAACATATATCGCTTCTTTACAATACAACGAATGACGCAGAGGGCATCATGTAACGATCTCTCAGCCTCATCTAATACCTATTTATATATTATTATATAGATAATAATAATTAATAATAATGAAAATAAATAAATAAATAAATAAAAAACATATATATATATATATATATATATATATATATATACAAGTTTATTGGATCCACGAAGAAGAATAGAGGTTGTATTTCCTTGATTCTTAATTCCCGTGATTTTAATAACCTTATTTTTATCACCTTCTAAGGAAGATTCCATAACAAGATCAGCATATCCAAGTTTATCCTCAGTAAATGAGTCAATATGAGCGACTGGACGACAATTCAAAGTCTATTATGTATATAATAATAATAATAAACATAATAATAAGCATTATAATAACATAATAAACATAATAATAATAATAACTACATACTCTAGCAATGAATTCAATTTGGTCTCTTTCGATATTAGCTACTACAAGTATTTTGAGTTTCGCTAAGAAATGAAGAGAGAGTTCATTAACGGCATCACGTAAAATACTCTTTTGAACTAATAATACATTACATCCAGTTTTCTTAATCTTCTTACAAATCTATATATATAATATATATAATAAATATATAAATATAATAAATAAATATAATAAATAAATATAATAAATATAATAAATAAATATAATAAATAAATATAATAAATAAAATATAATAAATATAATATATATACATCAAGAATATAGCTTCTTTCTTCTCTTAAGAGTCTATCCATTTGTGTATAATCATTGACAATAACTTTATTATCAATATCAGTCTTAGGGGCAGATAAATGGAATTGAACTATACCTATCTATATATATTAATAATAATAATAATAATAATAATAATATGATTATTACATGTAACATATCTACAAGAATATATATATATATATCTTATATCTATAATATCTATTCGTATATATATTCCTACCTTTGCTTTCTTGACTTCAGTGATTCCCATGGGACCAGTAGCAGAGGGATATCCAAGAATAAGACCATTGACGAGCTCACTGTCATCGACAGTACCTCCAATCTGCTTCACAATATGAATATCTCTCAAATCCACGGTGTGATTGTCAACATCACTTACAGAAAGAACACTATCTACAGCTATAGGAGCTAATAATGTACTGTTGGAACATACAACCTATATATATATAGTTATTAGGAGATTAAAAGATGATAAATAATAAAAAAAAAAAAAAAAAAAAAATAATAATAATAATAATAATAATAATAATAATAATAATAATAATAATAATAATAATAATAATAATATAAACATCAACACAATAATAAATATACCTTTGAAGATAAAGAGGTAACAGCAGTATCGATAAGGCTTTCTTTATCTTGAATATCAATAGGAATAGCCATGCGTTGTAAGACTTCACACGCTTTATCAGCACATTTGTCAAAAGCATCAGCAATAATAGAAGGATGAATACTCATATCTAATAAAGACATTGTAGCACCTAATAAAGAACCAGCAAGAACTACAACGGAAGTAGTACCATCACCAGCTTCAACATCTTGAGCTTTCGATAAATCAACTAACATACGAGCAGCAGGATGCAAAACCTATAAAAAATAATTCATAATCATTACATATTAACAATATTCTATAATAGAATCATATATATAATAAAAGAAACAATATCATGATCTCCTATGAATAATTTCTTCAAAGAAAAACAGATGATTTCAATTATACATTTGAAAACAATAAATAAAAATTAAAAAAATAAACATACTTGCATTTGACTAAGAATAGTGGCACCATCGTTAGTAATTAAAACTTCACCTTTTTCTTGTTCAATCATTTTATCCATACCTCTAGGTCCTAAACTAGTTCTTACAGCATCAGCAACAGCTTTAGCAGCTAAGATGTTGGATGTACGAACATCTTGTTGCTTTTCGTCTTTATTTATCATTTCATTTTTCTTTCCTTGAGGTTTAGCAACTTCGGTCATTTTTTTTGAATTGATACACAACGAAATTGATTGTTTAATTAAATGAATAATTATTTTCTTTATAAAAAGAACATTTCAAAGAGAATAGCGACTCACTTTTACCTTAAATATCCGTAAGAATATATATTTTTTTGGGCATTTTTACATATTTTTCATTTTTTCTTAAAATAATAAAATGATTAATATCGGGAATTCAAATTATATATGAACTTATATATATTGGATGCAGTATTAGAAGAAAGTTGCTAATATGAGTATGATTTTCTTAGTTTTCGAAAACCACATTTATTCTGATCATTTTGATTATTATTAACTGTAAATGACATATTGTTGATTTGATGTATTATATGTAGTGATTCAAATATTTTCATGGATGTAGAATTGAAAAATGAAATTGAGATTATGAAAACATGTGCATAAATGACGGATAATCAACATGAAACCAAATTAAGGTGCGATTGAAATGAAAATAAATAAAGAATTGACATTTAAATATGATAAATATAGATGAAAACAATAGTTCAATAAAAATAAAAATAGATGATAATAAAAAAAATTATCCTTTAATAACAGCAATAGGTCTTAGCTTGACCACTTTCTTAGAGATACCAGCTTCATGACCTATAGAATAATATAATAAATAAAGAATTATTTATGAATTTATCAACATATATATTGATATAGATAATATATAATAACAAAAAGAAAACAATATTATAAAATATAGAATAATTGAGTATATACATGTATTGACAACATCTGTTACATCTTTATAAGATTCAGGCGCTTCTTCCATAACTAATTTAGGGGAAGCTACACGTATAGATATATTCTTATCTTTCAAATTTTGTAATACTTCTTCATAAGTTAAAGAACGTCTATAATATATATATATGATGATTCATAAATAATAAGGTATATTGAATTGATTTATAAATAGTCTTATATATATATATATACCTTGATTGAGCTCTAGATAATGCTCTTCCTGCACCATGACAAGTAGAACCAAAGGTTTCTGTCATACCTTTCTCTGTACCTACCTATATATATATATATATAAAGAAATATGATATGTATATAATATGAAAATGAAAGATTATTATAAGTTATATCTATATATCATATACAAGTACATAGGAACAAGTACCCATAGATCCACCAATAAGAACAGGCTGGCCTATCATCTATATATAATGATATATATATAGTTTATATATAATCAATATATACAAAATAAATAAATAAATAAATAAATAAATATATATATGTATATACTTGATAATCTACAGGAATAAGAGGATGATTTGGTCCAAATGCACGTGTTGATCCCTTTCGATGAACCAATAATTTCTTGAGTTTTCCATCGACCATGTGTTCTTCTTCCTTTATATATAATAACATAATAATATGATATGTACATATAAGCAAATAAATAATAATAAACATATTACTAGAATAAAAGAAATATACTAGTATTATAAAACATGGTTGATAACAATAGATAATAATTCTATATATATATATACTTTGGCTACATTATGACTGACATCATAAATAACTTGCATATCAAGATCATCCGCAGAACAATTAAATACTTTACTAAAGGCTTGTCTACATAGATACGTAATAGTACTACGATTAACCCAGGCAAAGTTAGCCGCGGCTGACATCGCCTTAATATAATCCTGACCCTCAACACTATTAATAGGAGCACATGCTAATTGACTATATAGTATTATATATATAATAATAATAAAAATATATGGGTATATATATATAAATTAATAAGTATGTATAAAGAATAGAATAATAAGATATATATTTAAAGAATAGAATAATAAGTATATATATATATATATACCGGTCATTCACTTTGATTCCTTCTCTGCTCATTACTTGTTCCATTGTCATTAGAGAATCTGTTGCTACCTGGTGACCTAAGCCACGACTACCGCAATGTATCATTATACATACCTAGAAGGAGAAGGAAATAGATATATAGATATATAAAGATATATAGATAGATATAGATATATATAGATATAGATAGTATATATAGATAGATATAGAAACAATAGAGAAAAATGTTAAATAATATAATAATATAAATGAGTATGGATGTTCAAAACCATAATATATTCATTGAATATACAGTAACAATAAGTATATTAATATATATATAAGTTAGAATATGTATATAATAACTATAGCATTATATATATATATATATACTTGTCCAATTCCATCAATTCCCATTTTCTTGGCTGCTTGTTCGTCGTAGATCTCATCCACTACTTGTATTTCTGTATAATGATTTCCTGATCCTAATGTACCCAATTGAGGGACACCTCGCTGCATAGCACGATGAGATACCTATAGAGAATAATATATAGAATCATAATAATAATAATAATAATAATAATAATAATAATAATAATAATAATAATAATAATAATAATAATAATAATAATATATATAATAAACATAATAAACATAATAATAACTATATGTATACCTTCAAGGGGTCTGCCTGTAGCATTCGTCCATATTCCTCACAATGTTCTTTATCTTCTGCCCAACTATATCCCTCACGAATAGACCAATCAATACCCATTCCCTTTATATATATATATATTATTATTATTAAAAACATAAACAAATAATAAACAAATAATAAACAAATAATAAACAAATAATAAACATATGATAAACATATAATAAACCTACCATGACTTCCATAAGAGATTCCTTAGTTACAGGCATCATTCCTTTAGATCCTACTCCCACGGGAATATGATCAAATAATTGTTGAGCTAATTCTTCTTTATAAGGAGCAACATCTTTTTCAAATAAATTTGTACGAATTAAACGTACTCCACAATTAATATCAAAACCAACACCACCTTTATATTATATATAAAATAAAATAATAATTATATAGTGAAATATAAGAAAAGAAACAATGAAATAAGTAGTCAAACAAATATTTATATATTGTAGCATTCATACCTGGAGAAACAATAGCTTTAGGATCTTCCATATCAAAAGCTGCTGTATTTCCAATAGAGAAACCATAACCACTATGGATATCTGGTAAACCAATCGAATATTTAATACATCCTGGAAGTGCAGCTACATTAGCAACTTGTTTAATAGCAGGAAGAAAACCTCCATAACCAGATTTTCTCTCACTATAAAGAGACAATTCTTCCATTACTAGTGGATACAACTTTTCATTAACATAAAAAACGCCAGGAACGTTCATATTAGGAACAAAACCGGGATCAATCTTGTAACGACACACACCATCCTTGTGAATAAACTTGCATTCCTACGTAAAATCAATAGTATAAATACAAACCATATATAAATGTACTTCTTCGTAAGTTCTGACAACTGAATTATCAGCAGTTAAATAATCGGCCATTTTCTAAATTTTATTAATAATTATTAGATAGATTCTGATAAAATATACGAATTTGTCTGAGAAACTGGAAAATAATACGTTTCGCACTTGTGTACACAAGATAAAAAAATAACCAGTTTTTATTTCACATTTTTATAAAGAGAATTCTAGTAATGTAATGTTTTTTTTCAGTTTATTATTGATTACCATAATCTTCATCTTTTTAAATATGAATCTATAAAATAATAGATTTATGGAAAGTTATCCTATAGTTTTTTGAATATATCAAAATAAAAATGATGTACTAGTACAGAATAAGTAAGAATAAAACTAAAAAATAAAGAAAGAAACAAAACAAGGATAATAAGTATGAAACAAGGAATAATAGATGACAATTTATGTAGTTCATATTACAAACACAGGAATAATATATATATATATACATAAGACTATACAAGAAAAATAACAAGCTATTCTAGAAGAAAAACTATTCTGCAAAAATATCATATAATATATATTCACATATATTATTAATAAATAGAAAAAGTAGAAAAGTGAATAATTTTAATGTGATTATTGTTGAGTAGTTTGCTCTTCTTTGGCATTTGCTAATGCTTCAAGGAAAACGCTAGGATTCTCAGCTCCTTGAATAACGGTCTTACCATTAATAATGAAATAAGGAACAGTTCTATATATAATAATAATAATAATAATAAAATTCAAATTAGATATATATACGTTATTTTTAAGGTTTCTTTAGCATATTTATCTTCATCAATAACTTCCTATAATTATATATTATATAAGAATATTTTAAAATAATAAGAATAGAATATAATAAATAAATAAATGATTAAATAAAAAAAATATAATAAAAAATATATATATAAATAATAAAAAAAAATATATATAAAAAACATACTTGTTTAAGTTTTTCGGATTCAATAAATTTAGTAATATCTGCAACACCACATTCTTCAGCGATTTCCTTTAAATCAGAAAGAAGAGATAAATTCTTTCCTTCTTCAAATTCTTTATATAATAAACAATCTACAAGAGTAGGTAATGCTTCAGCTTTCTTTCTTTGAACATATTTTACTAAACGTTGAGCATTAAATGTGTTATTCCAAGTTCTATATACATATATAAATAAATAAAAATAATACATAAATATATACATATATAAATAAAAATAAATAAATAAATAAATAAAAATAAATAAATATATAAATATATAAATAAAAATAAATAAATAAAAAAAAAATAATAAATTAAAATATACTTCCATTTTCTATAGTAAAGTGCATCTTTTAAGGCATCTTTCTTTAAATCTTCAATCCAATGATGACCATCAGGATGATCAGCATAATATCTAAAATAATTATAAAATTAATATATATATATATTAAAAATAATAAAAAAATACGTGTGTAAATCAACTCCAAATTGAGGAATATTAGGATCAATAAAATACTATAGAAAAAACAGATTCATAGAATAGTATAACATATCATATTTCTTGCTTATAAATAAAATAAACAAAGTAATTTAAAGAAAAATGAATTCTAAAATAGATACAGCATGATAAATTATCTTTACAGGAACCTTCAACTTTTCAACAGCCTAGAGAGAATAAAATCAAGTAAAACAAGAGAAAAAACATACATTAAGTAATCTGCTTCTTCCTAAGAAACAGTAAGGGCAAGATAAATCGGTATATAAATCAATGACAATAGGAGACTCTGCAGACATAGCGCTACTAATCAATTAGTTAAAAATATAATTAATGAATATTAATGAATAATAAAAATCCAAAAATAATGAATCCATTTTTTAGAAACAATATTCGGTGTGGAAAAGAATCACGAAGAAATTGAATAATACCGTAAGAAAATACGAAATTCCATGGGACACCGTATAGAATCATCATAATTCCATTGTATCCACTTGATTTTCTATTCATAGGGTTTCACAGTGTTTTTTTTCATTTGGTTTCCAAAATACCCATAGGCTTGATTTAAACACAATTTGATGTTTATTTAATCCTCTTTATTCACCACGAAAGTAATGATACTTATGGACAGCTTGACTTTATATTATTTCTCTTTTATATTATTTTATTGGCAACTTATTTATGTAAAACCAATAAATAACAATACACTGTACTCAGTCTAGTTTACTTCAAAAGGGTTTATTCACTTTTTTTTTCATAACTGAATTTATGTCATATGCAACAAATGAAACATCCATCGAATTCTTCATGATAATAATTGAGAATTATTGAAATGGTTCAAGAATCAAGTTAAGTTTCCATAATTTCCTTATTGTCTAGAATAGGTTGTAGTAGTAAGTTATATACGTAATGTGTATTTCCTGCAGAAACGAATACTTACAAAATTTGAAAGCGATGATCAATACTATTCTTTTCTAGCAAGCTTATATTGTTTGTTATACAAACTACGTATTCATAAAAATTCATAAATATCAATTTATATGAATATAATGTGAATTCTAAGGTATTCAACCTAAATAAAGAATTAAAAAAAAAATGAAACATGACAATGAATATTGAAAAATGAGATTTTGCTTAGTGAACCTGGGTGGCCGAGCGGTCTAAGGCGCTACGTTCAGGTCGTAGTGTGGCAACACGCGCGGGTTCAAATCCCGCCTCAGGTAAATAATTTTTGCTTAATCAAACTAATAATCATTTATTCATTTCAATTTATTTAACGATATTTTTTTATTTTTTTAATAATGGTGGATCGTCCTAAATTCATATCTGGTCAGCCGACAATTACACATCCTTTATCAGGAGATAACTTCAAGATGTTGATGAATCGACTAGCCATATGGAATATAGAAGAACAATATATGTTTTTTGGCATATTACTTCTTATAGTTAGTTTTATCATCTTTGTTTCCTTTTTTACAATTGCCTTATCAACATTTGGACCAAAATCATCTATCCCTGTAATCACATATTTCCAGGATCATGATTATTATATGTATATATATATATATAAATCTATTAGTTATGTCAATTCAAAATAAAAATTAATTTTTCATAGTTATGCTATTCCTTTATCCTTTTTCATATTGTATCTTTTTAATTATGGACGATGGTTTGGTTATAAATTTATGAAACATAATTAATGATATGAAATTCCTTTATTAAAGTTATATATATTTGTTTTATATATAATGAATTGTTATATATATAATAAATTTGTTATATATATAATAAATTTGTTATATATATAATGAATTGTTTTATATATAATAAATTTGCTTTATATATAATGAATTGTTTTATATATAATAAATTTGTTTTATATATATTATATAAAATTTCATTGCTTCTTCTCTGCATATTGTTGCTTTTAGTGTTGTTATGTATGTAATTATTTGATTTTATTTTTATAGAAATAGTTTTGTAATGATTTATATACATATATATTTAAATATTAAATATCATTATATTTGAAATTATAGATGAATCATAATAATCAAAGTGACTATTGAATATATATAAATAGCAACTTTAACATAACTATGAATGACAAAAAGAATTGACATATAGAATTACTAAAAAGAAGAAAAGGATAAAAACTGAAAAAAGTTGAAAAAAGTAAAAAAAAAATATATATATACATAAAAATGAGATGAAATAGTTACACACTATATAGAGACAATTTAAAAGATACGAAAAGTTTTTTATAAATAAGAATAGATACCAGAAAAAGATAGTAATTTATTATAAATATATATATATATATATATATATAATTTCATAAAATAAAATCCTTAATATAATAATATAGAATAAATATGTATAATAGATTATGTTATATATTTATAAAGGATTAATCTTCTATATCTATTCCTCCATCTGTGTTTTCTTCCATAGTTAAATATTCTTTATCTCCTTCTGTTGATTCTTCTTCTTCTTTTTCTTTTTCATGATAATTATAAGGAGTTTGAGAACGAGATTGAGGAGTCCATTTATTCTTTGGAGTAGGAAGTATGATTTTAACAGGCTTTGTCGTTAATCCTTCATATAAATTATTTTCTAAAATATCTTTTTGATTCTTTTGATTTGTTATACAGATATCTCTTAATACCTTTATAGAGAATAATAAGTATATATATATGATAATATTATTAAAATATAGAGATTACTTATATGTAGGAATGAAATAAATTTAGATATATTAACAATAACCAAAAGAATATAATATATATATATATATACATCTTTCATATCTTCAATTAAGGATGCGTTTTCTGTGGGTACAAATCGATCATTCGGAATAAACCAATGATTAGAGTTATTTGTATATAATGAATCCAATTGGCGGGCAGGTAAGAGAGGGAAATTATATACTAAAAATATAAAAAGATGTATATATATATATATATATATATATATATATATATATATATATATATATTATATAAAGACATATATTCATTAATAACGTCATCAAAAAGTTGTTTTTCCTGTTTATCTATCTATATAATAATAAAGAATAGATAGATGATACTAAAGAATATACATAATATATAATAATAAAGAGCATATGATATATATAATAATAATCAAGAATATATTATAGATATATACATCAATAGGTTCTTCTTCTTCCGTTTGTTTCTGAAGAATTTCCCGCGTTGATAATAGTGTTGGCGGGATATATAAGTCAGGATAAGCATAAGCAGCCAAATGTAGATTGCAATTAGCTATAGGAAGAGGAATATATATATATAAATAGTGTTTATTAATATATTATATAATATAATTTTTAAATTTTATTTTATAATATATATATATAGTTATTATTAATATATATATATATATATATACGACTGACCCCTTTAGGGAGATAGAATGCTGATGATAGAGGAATAGAAGGAGTTGAATTTATAAAGTGAGGATCATCTATATAATAGTATATAATAATAAATATAAACATAAATATAAACATAAACATAAATATAAACATAATAAATATAAACATAATAAATATAAATAAAATATACTATCATTAGTAGTATCTTTTCCTAAATAAAGAATCATATCAAAATCGGAGTCTTCTTCATTTATATTTGTATATATAGTATATTGATTTTCTAGTTCTAGTAGATATTGTGGTGAATAAGCAAGTGTTCTCCATAAAACATGACATTCATGAGGACTTATATGTATAGAGGATAATTTATGGATTTGAGAAGATACTATGGACCAATCAATGTGATCTATTTATAGAGTAGAGATAATTATATATACATAATATATATATATACATATATAAAACAACGAATAAATAAATATATATATATAAGAAATAATGATATTCAAGAAAGAATAATAAATACAATAATCCTAATATATAAAAAACAAAATATAAATATATAACAAACATAATAACATAAGTATATTCAGACATACGTGTTTTTTGTGAATGTACATAATCGAGTATAATAGTAGCTAATTGGTTGATGATAGGGAGAGAATAATGACTCAAAAGACGACGAGGTATACTATAGGCATATATATATATATATAGACGATCAATGATATATTAAATACTTATAATGATAAAATAAAAAATAATAAATAATATAATAAAATAAATAAAATAATAAAATAATAATATAAAAAGAATAATAATATAAAAATAACACATATAAATACACAGTAGGTGGTTTGGCTTTATTATTAAATATTGAAGACTTTTCTTGTAAGTTTTGAACACTATAAATATTAATATAATAATAATAATAATAATAATAATAATAATATATATATATATATATACGTAGCTTTAAGATTTCCAATAGATCTAGATTCTGGATGTTGTTTTTTTAACTATATAAATAGAACTATAAATTATTGTATATATTTACTTCATCTTCATATTTCTTTATATAATTCTTTTGAATTTCTGGATTTTCATCCCACATCTTTTTAAATCTATTATATAGAAAGTTATTACATTCACGAAGATAAATGAAAATAATAAAACTTATTCGTTATAAATAAATAAAAAATACTAAATATACTTTTTATATAAATCTCGAACATTAGTACTAGGTTGTTCTTGTTTTGCTTTTAACGCTTGATCATTTCTAAACATGATGTAAGGCTTCTTGATAGGATTCTGAGCTAATGATCCAATGCTTGATTTCTATTATAGGATATATAGTAAAAAAAAAGTAATGAATGGTTCAAAAAGTACTCTAGCTTTTTTCCGTCTTGAAGTTGAATCATCAAACGCATCTCTACGGCCTTCATCATCAATATACGCATTTTCACGACGAATAGAGTTTTTTGATCGACTAAAATGTTTAGAAAGACGGATAAAATAATCGTAAAGACTTACGACTTATTTTTTGTTTTAGATTCGGCAACTCTCTTTCTTGAATTTTCCATATTAAAACATCTATAGAAAAGAAAAGAAAATTTAAAAAATCAAAAGTGTTTCTTTTTTTGAAAAATGATAGATTCAAGGAAACTTCTACTGAATACGTATGTTTTCAAATATTTTCACGGAAATGAAAAATTATCATTTTTCTTGAAAGAGTCTTGTTAGAAGCTTTATTGATAGAAACAAATTTATAGTATGTGAGAGAATCAAGATGTTAATGTATTGTATTGATATGAGAGTATAAATAAACATCTCATTTCATTATTCTGAACAATAGTATGGTCTTCTGTAGGTAATATTAGAATATAATTTATTTTAAATGCTTGTATAATGGACGCTACTAGTATAATCTATGAATTCTGGATCTATAATATATTTTTCTTGGAAATTTATGTTAGAAACCAATATAGTTCTGTTATTCATGGAACTTGTATTTAGTGCGCACAAAAATATAATTAAAAAAAAACAGAAAATGAGTACCAATGATTTTATTACTCAAATTACTGAAAATGTTGTGAATAATACAGAGTTTTATAAGTTTATATAAAAATATCTATGAAATATTTATATATCTATATTAGAAGCGATTTAGTTATGAAAAAGTCAATGAAAAAAGTATGATAAAAAACTATTATCGAATTAGACTTGAACATAGTCTATATGTTGTGATCAATGATAAAGTATAGATTAGTTCAATTCTAGGGGATATTAAAGAAACAATATACTTGCAAAAAGCTTATAATAGATAGTTTTAAAACAGTAGAAAGTTGTTACTTTATAATGATACAATAAATATATATATAAATGAAAAAAAAGGTAGTATACTGTTTTAAAAAATTAATTCTTTACGTTACTTTATAGACCGATTATTTAACAGCACTTTTTATCATTATTATTTTCGGGCTTTTTCTAATAATGTATGGAATTATATATAATAAAGAAATAATGGGAAAAATATATAAAAAGTACACTTTATTCAAAAGTATATTATAATGAAGAATATATACAATTTCAATAGTTTTGTTTTTTTCTTTTTCTTTTTCTTTTGGTATTTTGATATCTGATTTGGCTTGAAGACATTCCTGAACCATAGCTTCAAAAGTCTAAAAAATATTATTATTTTATATTATATAGAAAAAAAGTAATAAAAAAAAATATTGTAATAAAAAAATTAATATATATAATATTTATATATATATAATAGTATACATCATCAATATTTTGTCCTGTAGCTGCAGATGTTTCAAAAAATGGAATTCCAAATTGGTCTGCTAATTCTTTACCTTCATCATATGTTACCATCTATATATATATATAATAATAGAATGAAAATAAAAACATAATAGAATAAGAATAAAAACATACTCTATGTTGCATTAAATCAATTTTATTACCTACTAAAACAACTCTTATATCTGAACTAGCATTCTAATTAATAAATATATTTATAATAATATTAAAAAAATAAAATAAATAAAAAAAATAATAATAAACATTAATAAACATAATAAATATAATAATAAACAAATATATATTTACCTTACGAATATCTCCCATAAAACTACCGATTTTATCAAATGAAGATTTTTTCGTTACATCATATACTAGAACAACTCCTTGAGCTCCACGAAAATAAGAACTTACAACGGATCTAAATCGTTCCGTACCAGCAGTATCCCATATTTGCGTTTTAATGATTTTATTATCAATTGAAATATATTTTATTTTAAAATCTACACCAATAGTTGCTACATAGCTTTTAGCAAATGTCCCATCACAATAGCATCGTACAATACAAGTTTTTCCAGAACCGGAATCTCCAAGCATTAATACTTTAAATTGTTCATCAAATTTCTTTACTGGTGGTTGAGACATATTATAGCTTTAAAAATTGAAAAATAAATACTTATTAAATAAAATATGGTTTCATTTAAAACTTGTACTTTAGATTCAGTAGATACACAAATAAAAAAATTACCGAAAATACAGAGATTTGCCGAGAATAATGAAGTTTCTCCACAAAAAATATTTTTCATTAGGAGTTTGAATTGTTTTTCTTGATTTGATGAGTTTTTGATGTTTGATTGATTGACTAAGAAATTAGAGATAATTGAAAATGTATGTGAAGCATGATATAAGAAATTTTTAACTGCTATGTGATGCAATTGCTTCAAAAATTGCTTAAAAGAATTTAATTTTCTGTATTACATACTAAAAGATTGATCTAGATGCATTAAATACTATATTTATAGATTCATTTGAAGATAATAAATCATTTTCTTTCAATATCAATATTATTTTACAAGGTATTCATATAGTTTATAGATTAGATATTAGTTTGTCTCTTTAAGAAATGAGAATAATACGTGTTTTGAGAATTTTAGTGAGATGAACGCAATAGGATTGTAAAAAAACTCTTATACAATAATATACATATAAATAAATATCACAATGAAATAAAAATATAGCAAAACATAATTATATGTAACGATATAGTTCAATAAGAAGAATATTGATTAGTTGACAAAGAATGTGTATATATGAAAAAAAGAAATGAATCAATATAATATAAAATAATGTATAATAAGAAATATACTCACAAAAAAAAAACAATAAAAAAAGTAGTAGTAGAAATAGATTCTTCATAAAATAATAAAAAAAAAGAGAAAGATAGAAATAGATTCATAAAATGTGCTTTTTATATAGATATAAGAAACATAATGCAAGAGCAGAAATATAGAATATTGTAAAATGTATATATATATATATATATAACAAATAAAATCGAATAATATTTAAAGAGTGGGGTCTTTTAAGAGAGATGCCGATCGTTCTCTGCTTTCAATAGAAGCACTACGTAATCGTTGAATAATCTCACGAGGAGAAGTTGGTGTAGTAATAACCTCAGAATTAAAACCATTTTCAGAGAGAGTTTCATAATTACGTTCAATTTCACCGACCATCTTCCATGCTTCCTGAACTTGCTTATTACCCTTTATATAATAATAATAATAATAATAATAATAATAATAATAATAAAGATAATAATAATAATAATAATAATAATAAAATTTATATAATATATATACTTCTTTAATTCTTTGTTGAAGAGCAAAATTTTCGTTATTAACAGATTCTAATTCTGTTTGAAGTTTTTTATTCTTCTCAATACTTTGAGCTTTTTCTTGTTCAATCTCTTTCAGACGTTGACCTAATTTTTTGGCTTCTTCAATTAACTTATTTATAAAACAAGGAACTTCTAATCTATATTAATAATATTAATAATAATAATAAAAATAATAATAATAATAATAATAATAATAATAATACTAAAAACATAATAATAATAAAAACATAATAATAATAATAATAATAATAAAAAAAACATAATAACATACCCTTCTTTATCACTTTCTATTTGAGGTGAATAATTGGGATCTTTAGACATTGTTTCAAGCATACTTATAGCACTATTAATTGAATTAATAAGATGTTCTGTATCTACAGATAATTGTTCTTTAAGTGATTCTTTTTCTTGCTCAATTTCTTTTATTTTTCGTTGAAGTCTATTTACCATATATTCTTGTTCATATTCTAACTTTTTCTCCAACTCAATCTTACTAGCCATAACCTAAATGGACAAAATAGTGTTAATAATAGATCTAAAGAAGATTTAAAAAATATATTTATATACATCAGCAAGTCTTCTTTGTAAGCCATTAGTAAGAGCTTCTTCTTCAGTATCAATTTGCTCAGCTAATTTACGTTTTTCTTGTTTAACTTCTTCTAACTTCTTCAATAACTAGATAGAATCATAATAAAAATACAGATATTATTACAAATAATAAATATTCATTTATATACAGATAATGAGATTTTTTCTTCTTCAGCTTCAGAAAGGGTTTGCTAGAGATAATATATGGATTATAAAGGTGATATTTATTGCTTAATATCTAAATACATTAGTCACTATAATCTTTCTAGCTTCAATCAACTTATTCTCGAGATTCTCATTTTTTTCTTTCTCAGCTTGGAGTTCAGCCTACTTATATACATTACTTTTGGATAATACATACTTTTAATGCTTCAATAATTGCACTTTGATCTTTTTCAGCCATGTTTTCTATTTAATAATATCAACAAAAAAATACACTTAAAAAAACAGGAAAAAGAACAGAGATTCTTCTTGAAGGATTTTCTCTTCTTTTTGGCTGAATTAAATTCAGATGCGGAACATCTGCCAATGAAATTGAACTTCTTCAGGATGAATGAAGAATTCAGCAACAGTATCACGGAAAAATAGTTTTTTTTCTCTTGTCATTAGGATTTATGATATGAATTCGTAGTTTGACTAGTAAGAACGTTAGATTTAGATTATATCTATTCAACTAAGTGTGTTAAAAAATGGATGAATAACATATTTTTTCATTTGTCACGTGTATCACAATTCTATGGATGATATAGGAGTTGATTTCATTTTTTAGGTAAAGTAACTGACTCATTTGATAGGATTTTTATAACAAAGGTCAATGATGGAAATAAATTGCTAAATGTTCTTCGATGGTAAGATATATATGTTGTATAGAAAATGGAATTGAGTAGTTTAGGTATTTCTTGTGATTATAAGAATAGTCTAGATAGTTGAAATACTAATTCTAGTAAAAAGATGTGAATACTATTTTTTATATATATTATGATGAATAGATTATGAAATAATTACTACTGTGAATAAAAGATAGCGAGAAGACAATTATCTTGAAATAGAAAGTGAAAAATATGTTGAAAGCAGTTTTTTGGTATGAATTTTTGACCTTATTCATTGAATAAAAAAGAAAACTGACACTGCGTAATAAAACAAATATAATTATTGTAACAAAAAATATATAAAAAACATTGTAAAAGAATGAATAATGTGAAAAGACGAAACTACTTTTAGATAAATAAAATAACACGATGGTTATAAGATTCAAAAGAGAAAAAAAATATGTTAATTTTGAATAAAAAATATTTTTAAAACAAAAAAAAAAGATGTAATAAATAAAAAATATAATAAAATACGTAGATTGTTGCAATATAAGAATAAAAATGCAAATTCATTTTACGTAAAAAGAGAAGAGAAAAGAAGAATATATATATAAATATATATATAGAATAGAATATGAAATACAACTAGAAAAAGGTTTTAGAGGGAAAAGAAAGCACTAATAAATAAATAAAGTAATAAATTAAAAAAAAAAGTAATTTACACATGGAGAGACAATGAAGAAGGTTGAAAAATGTTTAATATATATATATACATACATATATAATATATAATATATATATATATATAAAAAAAAGTGGAAAAAATAATAATAAATTGTATAAAATAGTGAATATTCTTCATATACTCGAAATCCATAATAATAGTAAAAACCCTGAGGATCCAAAGAAGAAAAAAAAAATGTTATATAAATAAAGAATATAAAAAATGCTGACTATATATATATCTTATCAAAATTGATTTCTACACTTTCATTGGGAGTCATTAAGGGTGATTTCACATATTTATTCTGTTTTTGTTCTTTAATTTTCACTAAATTATAACTTAATACTCCTATATAATAAGAATAATAATATATTTATTTATTTAAAAAAATAGTGTACTATAAAAAATTTATATATATAATATCGATAATAAGTTATATATATACCTAACATGGCAATAATAATACCAATGATAGTTTGAAAAGACAAATATTTTCCAAAATAGAGAGATGTAGCTAAGATAATAGCTATACGTTTGAATGTATTTGTAATTGAATAAGTTAATGATGTAATTAATGAAATAGACTATAGAAATCATATTAATATTATGAAGGATATATTAATATTAGATAGAATTAAAAAAATAATTATAATAAAATATAATAAATATAAAAAATAATAAATAAAATAAATAAACATAATAAAATAAATCACTTACTTTATAAGATGCGACACTAGAACAATATTGAATGATCGAACACAATAAAAGTACTCTTAAAGAAAGACTTGAATAAGTACCTTCATAAATTTCATATATAATAACAATAGGAAATAATAGAGATGCACTCATTATTCCATTTAATAAATGTAACTATATAAGTATATATATAGAGAGAATCATATTTATTTATAATCATATTTATATACATAATTTCTATCGATACCACTCTTTATAAGCATTTTCACATATATACTCTGCCATACACTTAAAATACAGGAAATCAAAGCACATATGAATCCAGTCATATTAAACCTTTATATATATATATATATTTACACAAAATTAAAAATATAATAAATTAAAAATTATAGAATAATAATATACTGTAATTCATTTACAGAAGCATAGGCGACACCAATAATAATAGGAACAAGTGATAATAAAGTTCTCCAAGAAACAGTTTTGCCTGTCCAGAAATATGTAATAAGAACAGTAAAGAAGGGTTGTAAAGCTTTTACTGTATGTGTAAGAGATACTGGAACATAACCATAACTCGTATATGTGAATATCTTACTAAATACCATAGCACAAGATAAAGGAAGAACAAGCCAAAATAATTTCCAACCAGATTTTGTATTCACTACTTTTGGAACTTGTCTTTCATAACCATAGATTACTAAGACTATAAACGTGTAAATAATGCAATACTATATAATATTTCTACTTACTATCACAAATACAACTTGTAAAAACATGAGCAAATGTCAATGTAAGTGGAAATATTTTCTTATTGACAAGAGTCTTATTCATGATTGTAGCAACAATACTAAATGTATACCATATACCAATAGAAAAACCAATCTATAAAAAGAATTATTAAAAAAGGAGAACAAATTCGAATATACTTGGCAAATATAGTATAAAGCATCACGCATACGTTCATACTTCTGATCATATCGAACCTTAACACGTTCATTAGAACGAATTAATAGTTGACTTCGAGTATATGGAATGGTCATGGCAGTATTTCTATACAAAACAAATCATTATTCTAGGATACAAAGTGCTAGAAAGCTATCAGATTTTATAATTAAAGAAAAAACAAATAATTCAACAAGAAATATACCTTTTTATGCAATACTTGAAAAAAACAGATTCTCTTCAATTCTTCAAAAACCATGAAACACCCCAACAAAATAAAAAAGGAATAAAAATAAACGTAGGAATTCTTAATTTATACAGAGGTCTCTACAAATTACCACGATTTTCGATTCCATCATCAATCATTTCTATATATCAATTCCGCCTTTTTGTGTGGCTAAAAAATAGGATTCGTCAGCACATGCAAGAATTGGTTCATCCAATCATTATATTGAATACAGATATTCTATTGGTTTCTATACGTATTGACTTGAACCATTTCTTGTCTGTATTATAATGTTTCATTAATTTATAAAATGGGTTAGTATACGATTTCTGCTATATATGTATATATAATTTTCTATTCATATATTATACTTTAACAATGTAATATTTTTTTTCTTAAAAAACAAAGATATTTTAAAACTGTTTTGCTATTTTTCTAATTATTTTAAGTTTCAAATTAATATTCTATATAATACTGAAGATAATTCATATCATTTTCGCAATTATAATAATTGAAAAGTGATAACTATAATAATTTAGTTCATAATTTATGTTCCTAACAATTTCATACATTCGTATCAAGATTATAAATATCAGAGTGAATGAAATAAAATAGATGAACACAGTTATATAACATAAATGAAGAAATCAACAAATTGAATAAAAAAAACTTGATTTCAAAACAGATGGGTAGAAAACTTGAATAACCGTGGAATACCGTCTCTATGGGCATATATGTAACTGAGAACCAATCATTAGTATATTCTTGATTTTTTTAATCTTTAGATTTTCTTCTTCTGTTTTTAGATAGTTTTTTGTTTTTGGATTGAATCAATAAATATGAGTCTTACTTCTTTCTCTACTTCTGAAATCATTGAAGAACTTAAGAGACGTACTGAATGCGCTGAAAAGAAGGGTATTCGTACTGTCATTTTAGGACCTCCTGGTTGTGGTAAAGGTACTCAATCTCCTTTAATTAAAGAAGAATATTGTGTCTGCCACCTTTCTACTGGTGATATGCTTCGTGAAGCTGTTGCTAAGGGTACTGAAGCTGGTAAGCGTGCTAAGGCTGTTATGGAAGCTGGTAAACTTGTCAGTGATGATATTCTTGTTGATTTAATTAAGGGTAATCTTACTAGTCCTGCTTGTAAGAAGGGTTTCATTCTTGATGGTTTCCCAAGAACTATCAACCAAGCTCAAATGCTATGCGAATGTTTTTTTTTATTTTTATAATTTTACTTGTTTTTTTTAATAATTTTTTTTGCTATTATTAAATCTATCTATATATTAATTGAATATGATTACAAATTGCGCCATGAGTAGATCTTTATGATATTACTATGAGAGGGCGCAGGGGCTCTGATTTTTATTATTGTTTATTATTATTATTTATTTTTATTATTTTTATATATTCATTTATTGTTTATATTTTTTCTCCTCAAATGCTCGATAAGATGCTTGTTGAAAATGGTCAAAAATTAGATGCTGTTCTTGATTTTGAAGTTCCTGATGAAAAGCTTGTCGATCGTATTTCTGGTCGTAGAATCCACCCTGCTAGGTATATTATATTATATTTATTATTATTGGTGATTTTTATTATATATATTATGTTTATTATATATATTATGTTTATTATGCTTATTTTTATTATTTTTAATTATATATATATTAATTTTATTGATTTTAATTATATGTATATTAATTTTATTGATTTTAATTATATAAATATTATTAAAATCAATAAACCTATATATATATATATAGTGGTCGTTCTTATCATATAGTATACAACCCTCCTAAGGTTGCTGGTAAGGATGATATTACTGGAGAACCTCTTATTCAAAGAAAGGATGATAATCCTGAAGTTCTTAAGGCTCGTCTTGGTGAATATCATACTAAGACTCAACCTATTATTGATTATTATGCTAAACAGATATTTTGAATCTCTATTTCTTTTTTTATTATCTCTATTTCTATTGTATTCACTATATATATACCTATCTATTATTATCTATATATAGAAGCTTGTTAAGTATATTCAAGCTGATGCTCCTATTCAACACGTTTGGGAACAAGTTAAGGCTGCTCTTGGTCCTTCTACTTTATAAATTCATTTATAAATTGTATCAAGAATAATTCTTAATCTATTGTTCTTCTAGATTTCTATTTAAAAAAAAATGTATTGTTTTGTTTTGATTCATTAAACAAAAAAATAAAAATTAAATAATATAATAACTAGATAGATTGATATCTTTATAATACTAATCATTCTCATGATATTTCATTTTGGATAAATATTGATTCTTTAATGTATCCCAAGTATAACATTTTAATTTTTCGATTTCACATTGTTTATTCTCACGATTACGAACAAGATTCGGATGTAAACAATAATTCTTTAATAATTTTTTTAATTGCACTTGTGTATTATATAATTGACTCTTAGGAAATATTTCTGGATAACTATAAGAGATTTTATATTATTATTATTAAAATATTTATTATTATAATTATTACATTAATTATTATATAATAATAATAAATAACTATAATAAATATATATATACGATAGTTTATTTGGGCAAATACATAGACATCCTAAGAGTGCTGCTTCAATCATACTCACCCCAAAGAATTCATGAATAGCTGTAGACACACAAATATCACTCTCCAATAATACCTTATAATAGTCTTCTTTTGTGGGCAGATATCCATAATGAAGAATATGAGTTGATAACTTGGTTTTCACATCAATTAAACACTAGTTATATTTATATATAAAGAAGAGTATATATATAGTAGTTGAAAATAATATTTATATTCATAATAATATATGTTGAAAAACTATTTATAGAGAATTATTATATATATAGATTCTATATATATATACTTGAGGAATTTCTTCATATTGTTCTCCAATGATTGACACGTAAAATGGAATATTCTGATTCTCTAACTCATCTATATATATATAAATAATGAAAATAAAAAAAAAATGAATTAAAAAAGATAAAATAGAGTTTTATATATACAGAGTGTATTAATAAATGTTTCTGGATCTTTATCAAATTCCCAACGATGAGGCCATACTATATGAATAGGTCTATATATATAATATATAATGATAAATTAATAAAAATATAATAATAATAATTATTATAATAATATAATAATAAATATTTATAATAAAACTATTAACATAAAAATATTAACATAAAAATATCTACTTTTCTTCATTATTATTAATATCCACATTATCTAATGTCAATTTCGGTAATTGAATAGGATAATAATAAACTTGACATTTATTGATTATTCTATCTTTTAATCCTTTTGGTTTTCTTTCTGGAGTTTTATTTATAAATGAATTCAAATTATTTAAAAAGGAATCCATATTCCATCTAGAGAATAAATATTGTTAAAAAAACACAAAAAAAATTATATATATATAAATATTTAGAAGAATAACAAATGCTATATATACTTTGAATTAAACCATATCTCATCAGCTACAAGACATGATAATATCTGAATCCAACCAAATTGAAAATCTCGTTCTTTTTCATCACTTACAGGATATTCTAATTGATTCTCATGAAAATATAATATCTATGAATGAAAAATAAAGCTATTTTATATTTAATAACTATTTTTTATATTAAATTAATATAAAATAATATAAAACAAATAAGATTAAGGATAAAAAAGAAATAAATGTCTAAAATACTTTATGGGAAGACATTAAATTAGGTCTTAAACTAAGTAATTCAGGAAGCGAGAATGTACTCGTACAAAATAGAGTATCAAATTCTTCATCTATACCAATTTGCTCAGATAATTGAAAGGCACCAAGTCTTAAATCGATGAATAGTTATTTTATATGAATATACCTCATTTGCCAGTGCCACTTCTTAGCTCTTAATGTTATTACTTTACAGTCAAGAACAGATTGTAATAAATCGATCATCTGTTTATGACTTCCTCCTATTTAGAATAGAGTATATTATATATAAATTAACTTACCATAAAAACCTTCACACAAAAGTATAGTCATCTTGGTTTTTCAAAAAGAAAAAAATAAAATTGTGTAGATGAAGTGAAATATTTTATGAAACAATAAAATTTAATAACAAAGAATGAATTTTTTACTTTCTACTTTAATTCAGACATGAATATTAACGAAGAATTCAAAAATAAATGATAAAAATATGAATAAAAAGAGAATCAAAATAAAATGTATTATTATAAAAAATACTATTTTATAAATATCTTTTGAATATAAAAATTAATGGTTTCCTTTGAAGAATTTCATTAATTTATTCATTTTCTTTGTTTTTTTCTCTTCTTCTATATATATATAAATGAATAGTTTTGTGAAATAAAAAAAAATGATATTTGAAATATATATCTATATATAGTATACGTTCTTGAATATCATTGTTTCCCTTGGGAATTCTAGTAATGATAGGAGTATCAATAAAGAATTGAGAAGGTATATATTCACCAGGTGAACAATCAGGAGGTGATGACTATATATATATAGAATAATAGAAATAGAAGTATAATTATATTTATAGAACGTATAAAGAAAGAGAATAATAAAAATAATAAATATATATATATAGAAAGAAAATAATAAAAATAATAATAAAAATAATAATAAAAATAATAATAAAAATAATAATAAAAAAAAAAAATAAAAATAATAATAAAAATAATAATAAAAATAATAAATATATATATATACAGTCCAGGAGAGATATATTAATGCAGCAGGAACTAGTCGAAGAGAACGCAATGTCTTTTCTTTTGAAAGACTAGAGAAATTGAAGAGTAAATAATAGATATATAATACTAATAAGAATAAATAATATATATATAGAAATTAAAAGACATATTAATATATATTAAAATAATAATAATAATAATAAATATATATATACATTTGTTTAGGTGGAGTAATAAATAGTTCAAATTGTAAATAATTATATTGAGGAAGGAATAGACTTTGAATATATTGAGATATACTCTCTATAGTTTCAAGAGGTGCACATTGAAATTGTATAATTAAACGATCAGGGAATTGTATTCTTAAAATAGAATATTTATAGAATTGCATGGATTTATATTGAGTAAGTTCTCTTGCTGTTTTAGTTTCTAAAGGTCTATTTGATTCTTTTTCCTTTTCAGCTAATACAGATCGAAGAATAGATAACTCATCATCTATATATAGTTTTTTTAGTATATATATAACTATATATATTTTAGTATATAAAAATATAACATATGCAAAATAAATAGAAATATTTTGTAATTATTATATATATATTGTTTAATAAATGAATAATCTAAAATAAGATATCATGAATATTAATGTATTATATACAGGAAGACAAAGAAAGAGAGTATTATATATATATATACTTGAATTATTTTCAGTTTTGAATTGTGTAGCTTGTAAATCATCATTTGTGAATGCCATGGGATTTGAGGTATTATTTCGAAGATAACAACATATATGACGATCCGGAATAATGGATTCAATTTCTTGTTGTTTCTTCTTTAGTTGAGTTAATTGTGTTTCAAATGGAGATTCTTTTGGAACATTACTATGTAAATGTGTTTTAAAAATTGGTTTATATATATTGAAATCATCAGATTTTGTGGATATATTTTGATTATTATAATCGTTATTATCTATTGTATTTGAAACACTAGAATTAATAGAAATAGAAGAATTATCATAAGACATTTGGGAAGATGAGAAATCAGAACTATTCTTATTCATAACATTATTATTTGTATTCGATTCATATATAGATGGAATAGTATTACTAGAGAAACTATTAGAAATTGAAGGAGTTAATATAGATGAATTTTTATTATTATTATTATTATTATTATTATTATTATTATTATTATTATTATTCATATTATTATTATTAATACTATTATTATTATTCATATCTGTAGAAGAAGATGAATTAGAGGAGAATATGGAGGAAGCGAAAGGTTGTGAAGGAAGTGGTGTATTGTCGAATATAGAAGAAGCAATAGGTGTCGGATCTTGTGTTATAGGAGGAGAAGGAGAAGCAGAAGGTGATTGAATAGAGTTTTTAAATAAAGATAATAATTGATCAAACCATTGAGATTCTGGAATAGTCACGGGAATATAAATACCTGGATATGTATATATATATCGTTCACCTTTATCAGTGTTAGTTATATTGAAACCTATATATATATGCAAAAATATTATGTGATTATAATACGATTATATATGTTTAAAATAGAATAAGAATAAGAAAAAACAACATAAAGATTAAGAAAAAATAATATATATAGAGAATAAGAATAATAATATTTATAGATATATACCCATAATATGAAATATATCTTTAATTTCTGAAAATGGAAATATTTTTGTAGTAAGGAGAGAAGAATTAGGGTTAATATCTCTCTTCTTAGGGTCATTTGGAGAAACTTTCTATATAGGGAATCAATAAATAGTCATATATATAGGATTAAATTGAAATAGAATAAAGAGTGATAATAATAACAATAATAATAGGGATAATAATAATAATAGTGATAATAATATATACCATATTTTGAGTGATTTTAATTAAAGAATTAATAGGATCATTAATATCTACTGAAGTCTCTATTTCTTTATTTTGTGTATTATTGTCCATATCTAGATCAACATTATTATCAATATCAATATCAATATCAATATCAATATTCGATTCTTGTTTTCTCTTTATATCTATTTCCATGAGTCTTCTTTCTATATAATGATTTAATAATTGTTTAATTACAGTTAAATATTCATTTATAGATATATATCCAGTAACAGCATTTGAAGGTCTATTGGATTCTAAGGATTGAGCAATATCATTGGATGAACGAGTTATAGAAGAAGAAGGAACTACAGGTATCTCTATATATATTTATAAATTAAAAAAAATATTTAATTAGTAATAATAAATGAATATATACAAATAGGATGATTATAATAATATATATATATATATATATATATATATATATATATATACGTTTAGCTTCGAAATCCAATCTGAACATGGCTGATCCTCTTGTTAATCCAATTTCTATTAACAATAATAAGTATAATAATATATATATATATATATATATATATATATATATATATATATATACGAAGAAGAGATTCTTCAAGTTGTTCACCAGAATAACTATCTTTCAAATAACTATATATATAAACAAATAAAAAATAAATAAAAAATAAAAAAAATAAAAAATAAATAATAAAAAAAAAAAAAATAAAAAAATATAATACATACATGACTTTGGGTTGTTGCTGAGAAGGTATTTGTATATTTCCACTTTCAATAAAAGGACGTAAAACATCATTTAGAGTCGATGTGACAATATAATCATTCTATATATATATATATATATATATTACTTCAATTATAACATACTTCTAATTTTATAGTAGGAGTTTTTATACAAACACGAATGACAGATGATAATATATCTACTATATATATGAAGAATATATTTATAGTAATCTTTTACTCAAATAAAAATAATAAAAATATGTATAAATAAATTGAACACAAAAACTAGAAAAAAAAAACTAATAATTCACATACAGTCACATTTGATCAGTTCGATTCCTTTTATATCTGAGACGATGATACTACTTATTTTTGTTGATAAATTAACCATTTTATTCTGATTTTTCAGATAATACACTCGATAATCCTATAAAAATATATAAATAACGAATTGAAGAATCCTTACATTAATCCCATATTCTTTACAGGCAACTTTAAGAAGATGTAACTAAAAAATTGATAAAACAAATGGTAATTTCACAAATACATAAGTTTCTTGTGCCTCTATTTTGAATGATTTTCTCATTCCATTATATCTTACATATAGAATAGTCATTTTATAGCTTTAATTCAAAAATTAATTTTCTTTAGAATTAGAATAACTGAAATATTTATTAAATTGTTCTGAAAAATACAAGAATCGAAACAACTGTCTTTTTTTTGCTGAAATCCGTCTGAATGACGACTATTCCCAAAGGAATATCTCTTTTTGTTTTTAGATATTTATTTCTTAATTTGTCCTATTTGAATCAAGAGTTTATTGAAATACAGCTTTCCTGTAGTTGGATTTATCGATTAATTATTTCAATACCTAAGAATCCTACAAATCAATAAGAAAATGTTTAATTTTGCAAAAGGAATTACTCAGAAAATTAAAGAAGGAATGTCAAATGCTCAGACAAAGAATAGCAATTCAAGTCAAGGGCAACAGACTTCTCCTAATACAGCAATAAGTTCCTATTTTAGTAATGCTAAAAGTATAGCCTCTGCTATTGGCACCAAGATCATGAATAAAGCAACTTCGTTAGTAACTAACGATGTGGATTATTATACATTGGAGATTACAGGTGATAATCTTTTATCACTAGCATTTGCATTAGGTATGTTTTATTTTGTTTCTTTAAATATTATTATTTTATGTTCACACGTATGGCTTGTTCTTTTATTTACTTGATAATATGTTAATGAATAAATATATATAATTGTAGATGAGAAAATCCCTGGTTATTCTCGTGTTTCCTATGATTTACAATTTGGTGCTGAATGTATATTTAAAGGATCTATTCTATTAAGTGTAAATGGCGTGAATACACATGGTGTTCTTGTAAATAATACTGTATTACTACTTAAATATATGAGTAAATCGGATCATTTTATTATTCAATATGCTTCACCTAATTTCATTAAAGATGTCCCATCACTTGTATATATATATATATCTTAAATGATTATCTGTTGAATATTTTTTTCATTATTAAAAATATTTAATTCGTTTTTTTATTAAAACATTTCGATATACTATTATAGAAACATATATACTAGTTTTATTTTATAAAATTGAATATATTCAATATAATTTTCAATGATTTTATTCTCTAGAAATCTTTATTCCCTCCATTATCGTGTGTAATCTTATTTCTTTCTTGTCATTGTATAAATAATTCTGAAAGTTTTACAAGCACAATTCAACCTTCTCTTCTTTCTGCTATGTATAATTTATGTCGTATTAATAATAATACATGTTTTGATAATATATTAAATGGAGAAGTAGAAGGAGATATTGATCTTATGGCGAATTGCTTATATAAATTACTCGAAGAACTCAAAGCACATATGTATATAGTTTTATTATATTTATTATATATATTTATTTATAATTTATTTATAATTTATTTATAATTTATTTATATTTATAATTTATTTATAATTATAATTATAATTATAATTATAATTATAATTATACTGCTTTTACGAATAGTATATATGTATATATATAGTAATCCAAATATAACAAATGAATTTGAAGATATTTATTTTGCTGATAATGATATTCAAACATATATTCCTTATGTATATATATTTATTTATTTAATACTATTTGTTTTTTTTATATATAGTTAATTCGTATAATGTCATCAATCAATCAATATATATCTTCATCTTTCTATCTTCTATTAGCATTCCTTAAACAACTTAGAATCTATCTACCTGAAAAAGTATATATATATATAGTATTATATTTTTGTTATTATATCTCTATTTTATAGATATATTCATTATTATTCTATTATATACATTTATTATAATTATTATATATATATATAACTTATTTCCCAATAATCTATATATATATATATATAATTGTTAGGAATACCATGGTATTCTATGTGCTTTTGCCCTTCGTTTATTTTCTTATCCTTTTCCTCCTCTCCTAGATCAGCTCATACTTCAAAGTGACTTACTACTTCATAAGGAATATGTACTGTATATATATTTATATATATTCATATAATTTATTATAATGAAATAATTTTTTTATTATTCATATTATCATACTTATTATTTGCTATATATATATATAGTATTTGGTATTTACGTGAAATCTATGAATATCTATGTATTTATGCTCTTCAAGATGTATATATATTTATATATTTATATGTTTATATATATAATTTTTTTTTATATTTATATATATAGAAACTCATTTGCAAAGCTACTATTCCATTGGATGATTTGAATTATATTTTAAACCGTTTACAACAGCTTCAAACACGTGATCAAATATTCGAATATCTTTCCACGTTCCCTCATTCTACTGTGTTCCAATTATCCCTCTTATTGTTAACGTATATGACGCAACCTGTTCTTCCTTCATATGTCATCTTATCCGTTAAAGTATATATAATAATAATAATATATATATATATATATATATATATATATATATATATATATATATAGTTGGCTCTCTCTGTAAATGATCCTATCAATAGAATTCAAGCTGTAAAGAAATCAGTATATATATAGTTATATAATAAAAAATATATATATATACATAGATTGAACTTCTTCCTGATATGAGTCGATGGGCTATTGCTTATATATGCTTATTTGTATATATTTATAAATAATAATAATAACAACAACATGATAATAATAATATTTTAATTATCCAGATCCATTGTTCTGCTGCCTCACACGTGTCACTCCTCAATCTCCTCGTGCCTGCCATAACGTCTCTAGACACAAAAATGGCTCCTCAATTATATAATCAACATGTATATATATATATATAAATATATATATAATCAATAAATACTCTATAGATCTTGCTCTATGTATCTATCGTATCTACTCTTACAGAAGACGTTCATATTTATTTCCCTCCTTCGTCCTTATATATTGACTATATATCAAATCAACAATATCTTTATCCATCTCTTCAACATATACAAAATAATTCTCCTATTAATAAACATACTGTTATTCCCGCGGTTATGACTAATTCTACTAATGAAATGAATGTGAATACAACTATTTATGACGCATCTCTTCCTCGTGACAAACAGGGGGATCTAAATACCGAAATAAATAACAAAGAGCCAAACTCAACGGATATTGCAGAAAATTCTTCTATTCATTCATTATCTCATTCTATAGAAGAAACAAAAGATATGAATAATCATGGGGAACAAGACGAATCTTCTTTTAATAACACCATTAATGATCCTTCTATATCTTTATCTATAGATACACATAATAGTATTACTTCTTCTCCTCTTGTACTTTCGACACCTCCTTCAATTTCCTCTTTCTCTCCACATTCTCAACATCATTCAGATAATACTCCATATTTACCTACTATAACCACGGGAATCAATGAATTTGAAGTGAATACATATGATACTACAATAAATTCTTCTATTTCGATTTCTAAAGAAGAAAAAGAGAATATATATATTGATAATATATCTAGGAATAGCGTACAAACTGATAGTGTTCCAAATGATATAGCTAATGACATTAATGATAATAATGCTGATAATAATAATAATAATAATAATAATAATAATAATAATAATAATAATAATAATGATAATAGAAATTCTATAAATGAAGCTTATGTTTCTATTCATAAAGAAACTAGTCTATCTGGTGAGAATAAAGATATGAATATCAAAAATTATGTTATTGACTCTGTATCTAGTGATATTACAAGTGATGATATTATTAATAATAATGTTGATAATTCTGATACTATTAATAATGATACTAATTCAAGTATAAATACCATACCTAGTTCTAGTATAACGTGTAATATTCCAAGAAATCCTGAGCTTTCTATTTCTCTTTCTACCATCTTACCAACAACTATTAATACATCTATAAATGAAAATGAACAGCAACCAATTGCTTCTATTCCTAATGAAAATAATAATAATTTGATTAATAATAAAGAAGATAATAATAATAATTTGATTGATAATAAAGAAGATAATACTAATAATAATACATTCATTTCTCCTCAAACCTCTTCTATCCCTCCTGTTCTCCCTCGTCCTCTTCGTACACTCCCGAAAATCCCGCCACCTCATCTCCCGCGCCCTAAAACTACATCTGTTCAATCTATTAATCAATCCATTATGCCTATATCAAATAATAATAATAATAATAATACTAAATCACCCTCTATAACAAAATCTCTTCCTCCTCCTCTTCCTCCAAAACATGTTGCTTCTCTTCCTACTCCAACTAATAATACTTCTATGAATACAATAAACAAATCATCTACTATATCATCTATTTCTCCTTCTATTCAACATCATTCTACTTCATTAACACCTTCATTATTACCTCCTCCTCCTCCTCCTCCTCCAAAATCTATTAATTCTGATGATACTCCTTCTACTTATAATCCTAATTATGTATTCCGTTATCCTTCTTTCTTTAGTTATTCTCAAAGTGATTATCCTCTTCCTTCTCATTGGATACCCGTTCAACCAATTGTTAATAATCTATATCCACATAATGAAATGATATGTACTTTTGATTTCTCTCTCTCTTTCCAACAAATACATGAATCTGCCCTCCAACCTATACCGCCAAATCATTTTGAAACATGTACTAAATGTAATCCATGGCTTTTAGTTCCTTCTGCTGATTCTAAACCTATTAATATATATACAATCAAGAAAACTTCTTCAGGTATAGACACATTTATGTAATATAAGTCAAAATATTCAAATATATATATATATATATTTTGCTAGTTATTATAGTTATCAAATATTTATTTTATATGTAAATATGTTATCATTATTCTTCTTTATTTCCATATATTGTTATTAATATGAATATTTAGTTCGTATATAATTATTTTTTATTTGATGGATATATCATTTTTTCTTCATTATTTTTTTCTATACTAAATACTTTGTTTATTACTTTTTAAAGAATATATTCATATTCATATTTTATTTTTATTATTTCAAAATCAACTATTTATTATCATAATATCCATTCATTTTATTATCTTCTATTTATATAAAGCTCTGTTTTTTTAAATATATATTATATTACAGATTATTTATTATATATATATTTGTTTGTTTTTATTGTTCTCCTGAGTATTTAAAGTATAGTATAACATTATTTTTGTTGATAGCAACTAAATATATATTCAAGTGAATACATTTTTGGAAACATTATTTGTATGAAAACACTATACAATTGATAAGAGTATAAATAGTTCATTCAATGAATAATTTCATCACTAAGATCTTTTATTGAAGAGTAATTTATGGTATAATAGAAACATATATATAAGTGAACTCTTAATCCATTTTTTATTGTTTTTACATTTTATTATTATTTGAAATAGATAATACTATCTCATATATAATAAGAATAAATAAAATAAATCTTGTACAATAATTTTATTTTACAAATAAACAATTAAAAAATCTCTTTATATATGTAGATGTGTAAATATTTTTAAAATTTATAGATCTTCTTTTTATGATTCAATACTATTCTTTGTAATTGGCATTCTACCAAGGAATTCTATTCAAATATAACTTCATAATCAAAACTTAACTTTCATTATTCGAAAATTGTAATATAATGTATAAAAAAGATAAAAATTGATAATCTTATTTATAAGAATAATTAAAAAATAAGGTAATATAATATATAATAATAATAAATCAAAATAATATTCATCAAAATAAGAATTATTTACATATATATGAATATATCTAGTGAAACAAAATATGAATATTATTTAGAAGAAATACATTTATAATCATGAATAAGATTATAGTGAAGACCTTTCTTGATATTCTATATTCAGATTCGGATTATATAATTTTTTATAATTAGCAAGTTGAGATGAACATAGGATAAAGCCTATATAAATAGCTCTTATATATATATATATATATATATATATACAAGAAGAAGACAATATTAGATTTCTTAAATAAATAAAATGACCATTTGCAATTAAATCAATTATTTTTGAGGTATATGATTTATTTTGTATAACTATATGATTTTATAAAACACAAAATGTTTTTATTTTTATATACATACATATATTGAAGCTAATAATATTCATGCAGTAATCTTTTTGTAACTCATTATATATATATTCATAATATAAATTATTCTCTTCTTGGTCATAAAAAATTAAATCGGAATCCAATATTATTTTAGTAATAGGTTTTTTTAAATAAAAAGAAAAAGAAGGAAAAAATTCAAATACATTATAGCATATAGATTCATCTATATAAATATATTCTTAATGAGTAGAATTAAATTTATATATATATATACATATATATATACTCTCAAATAAAAAAATAGTAAAATTATCAAGAAATGGAAGAGAAAGAGAAAGAGAAGAATTAAATTTAAATAATTCTATAAACTCAAGGAAATTCGACAATCTAAAACAATCTATATATATATATATAATATTTTTATTAGTCATTATGTTACCTTTATAATAGAAAGTTAGTGATTTCAATTTACTCAATTTATTTTGTTTTAACAAATGTATTAAACTGGTTGATATCTTTATTCTATTGTTATCGTCTATGAATATCTTTAACCTAATTTATAAAAGAATATATATACCTAATGAAAGGGATAATTGTTGAATATTTGACCATAAAGAAAGATTAAAACATTGTTCTGTTAAAAACAAATAATTTGTAAAAAAGAAGTCTGTATAAAAGGATAATATTGAATATGAATGTATTGAACAGAAATTAAATACTAATAATTATATATTTATACTTCTTAAGTAGAATTCTGTAATATTTTCTGAGAATAAAGAGAAGAATTTATATAATAATTGATTTATTTTACATCTATCTGAATCCTTCAGTTTTTTAAATATTCTTTCAATTTCAGGACAAGGACCTATGGAATATATAAATTATTGTTTATATTATAGAATAATGTTAATTGAATATATATATATATATATATAATTAATCATACAAATAGATAAATGTGTAACAGTTTTATAATTTCCATTACATAAAAAAGATAAAGAGTTATATATATAATCATAATCATATTCTTCATTATCATCATCATTATTATATTCATCATTATCATATTCATTATCATATTCGTGATCATCATATTCATTATCATATTCATTATCATCATTATTATATTCATCATTATAGCCATAATCATTATTATCATTATTGTCAACTAATATATATATAATGTAATTTATAGAATCATATAATTATAAATAATAAATAAAAATACAACAAATAGAAAGTTCTTTTAATTCCGAATAATTCATTCTTTTATATGTATTTTTAAAGCTACTTAACATTTTATAATATGTACTGTCAATATCTATAGTTTTAATAAAATAATAATTATATAGGTATATACTAACTGATAGTGACTTAAAAGGGTATATACTTAAATCAAGTGAAGAATTATCATAATGTGTATATATAGCAGATGCTATATAAAATAGTATTATCCATGAAAAATGTATATATACCTATATAATCAATATTATGAATTCTTAATAATTCATTATTATATAATTGTTTCCATATTTTATTAAAATTATGAACTTTTATATCAACTATATACATAAATACATATATATATAAATGGAATACCCTTAAAAGTAAAATTGTGTTGTTTTTTTGATATTATAAGATTATCAAGAATAGTTTTTATTTTTGGAAATTTTGTAAAATAAGAATTGTTTCCTGGTTGAATTATATCTATTAATTGTAATAAAGATATCGGTACTAATACATCCATATCAGAAAGAAGAGAATCATTAAGAATAGAATATTCATCAAAAGCTAATAAATTATATATATGTAACTTGGGGAAACGATCTCTTGTAATTAATGATAATATTTCTCTTATTAAATCTTTGTTAGAATTTAACATTACAAACGCTATATATATAAATATAGCATTATGTATATACATGTATATACAATTTATTTGTAAAGTAGTGACGTTTGGAAATACATGAGTAGTAATAATATGCTTAAATAATTGTATATATTCAGGATACATATCTTGATGAATAACTATATAATTAGTAATATTTATATTAAAAAATAATAAATAATTGAATACATTGAGAGAAATCAAATATTTTTAAAGAAGCATATAATGAATCCTTTAATAATAATAATAACGGAGGAATTTCTAATTGCAACATAAATTGTGGTTTATCAGCTATATATATTTATATATAATCAGTTATATATATATACATATATATAATCAGTAATATATATACATATATATACAGCTTTTATAAAAATATTTTATTTGTTTACATATAGGCAAAGATACAAAATAATTAAATACGTCTTTATTTATTGTTTCATTAATATTTCTTTATATATATAAATTGATAACACATCATAATATTAATAAATTTTCAAATATTTTAGTATATAGATATGAATATATACTCTACTATTGGATGCTGTTTATCTATTACTATATAAATATCAATTATTATCACTCACATAAATCTATATATATATATATATATATACTTCCATCATGTATATATGAAAAATTAAACTCAGTTATAGCTTTTTGATCGTTTATACAAAAATCATGTTTATTTTTCCCTATCATTTCTTCAGTATAATTACGGGAATAATCACATAAAGGATCTATATATAAATCAGGTCTCTTTTCTTCTTTTTCATTTTTAATTTCTTCATCAATATCTATATCTATAAATTCCTCATGAATATCTTTGATGTTAAGTGTTCTATTATGTTTATTATTTATTATAGGATCTACACTAATTGAATTATATTTCAATATATTTTGTTCTATCTCTGGATGTTTCAGAGAATAAACTCTATAAGCATAAGGGTAATATTCTTTATAGTACTGACGTTTATATTCCTTATATAATGTTATATAATGAGTATCAGTTGATTTCACTTGTAGAAATTTTATTTCTGGATAATATGTAACTATATATATATATTCTATATTTGTTAATAGAATATACCTTGTATAATATAGTTTTTTATTTTAGGAAATAGTTCATGTAAATTAGAAGGATATATATATTCATAAGGAATATCTGAAGAGAAATTATCTAAATAAAATTATATATATATATTTATATATTTACATACATTTTAAACAAACTTCGTAAACATTAAAATATTCAAACAGACAAGAATATTGAAGAAATAATTTATTTCTTTCCTCAGTAAAAATTTCTAATACATATATATATATTGAATAAACCATAAATATAAATACCCTGTATAGTCATAATAAAACAGTTATCTTCTGAATGTAATATCTTTGAATCTCTATATATATTTCCAAAAATTTATAATAATTAATATATACAGTTCGCAATTATTTTCTTCAATAAATGTTTTGAGTGATTCCACTAAGAAATCATCAATTTTCAAATGATATTCAGTGAAATCATCCCCCAAAAAATATTTTATAGTTTTATCTACATCGATAAGTTCCCGAAATGAGAATGAATCAAGAGGAACTAAATTATTAAAAATTTCTACCACTTTGTCGATAAATAATGATGGAGAATCAATGTAATAAGCTTCGACATCTTCAAGATAATTAGCAGGACTCTTGTATGCCAATAATAATAATGAATTCGGTAAATTCTCAAAAAAAGACAAAGGAATACTTATTCTCTTTTCATCTTGGAAGACAAAGTTTATGTGTGGTATGTTGCTACTATTGATTTGTATTGATTTCTGATTATTCTCTTTTGATTCTAAAACATCCAGTTCTTCAGACATTCTCTCATGTACTCTAATTAAGGTATTGGATTGTAAAAATGTTTACGATACATATAATCAGATTATCACTTGTGTTTTGCTATTTTTGAAATAAAAAAAAAACAACTAGAGAAACAAGTTTTACTTTTTCTTATTTACAGTGGTTTATCAGAATTAGAATATAGTGTATCCACTTTCAAAGTATATATTAACTATTTATTTTAAAATATTTTTACAAAAAGTATAATAATATATGATTACCGTGTCATTATAGTTGAATTCAAGTGATGTCAACAAGTGATTTTCTGTTAACTGAAGATAAATGTATTTGAATATTATTAAGAAATATTTATTTGGTTTTTTAGATTTATTTACATTTCAAGAAGAGACGAAATTATGGATTTCTAGAGAATTTATTGAGAAATATAAACAATTTCCCTTTTACGATATTATAAAACACTCTGATAAATATGAGGATGGTACTTATTATATAGATATACCTTCTTCTCCTATGGAAAAAGTGATTGATTTTTTTATGGATGATAATCAAGATATTTTTACTTTAAATCTACGAGATAGTTATGATATGTATACGACTCTTCTTAATTATTCGGTTGTAATTGATAATGAGAAACAGGATGATTTATTATTTCATATTAAAGAATTATTTATAGAATATTTAAAAGAAAATAATTATAATATAAATGGATATTCTATTAAAGATATTCAATCATATCTGCCTATGAATTTATTTAATGATGATTGGAAACAAATATCTATAAAAGGTAGTTCTATTTTATGAATTATATAAATATATATATATAGGATTATTTACACCTCAACGAATAAGTGAATTCTTATATTATTCTCTTCTATTTAAAATGATGAATATTACTGATGTTTATATTGAATGTATATATATGCTTAGTTAATTAAAAGATTATATATATATATATAGATGATTATGCATCAAATATTCCATTAGAGTATATATATCCTTCAAATATTAAAGAAATATTCCCTTTATTAATAGAAATGAAGATAACTGGTATATATATATAATTAACATATATATATAAAATATATATAAAATTAATAAATATATAAAATATAAATATATATATAAAATTTATATAAATTATATATATATAATTAACATATATATAGTGAATACACATTATAAGAAGACTGAACTATTATTAAATCCAGTTAGTGATGAATATATTATGGAATATATTCGTTTATTTGAAAAGAATGATAATAAAAAAGATCATACTGATAGTTATAATTATTATACTGAATCTGAGATGAATGAATATAATAAGATTTCTTCTTTAGATACTAATAATATACATTATTCACATGATTTAGTTGATTCTTATAATGCAAAAAGACGAAAGAATCAGTTAATAAAGATATATAAAAATATAGTGAATGAAGCTATATATACAAATGATTATTCGAAAGTAGACATTAATGAAACAGAAAATGAATATATATTATATGATCAAATCAGAATTATATATGATTGTATATATTTATATTAGTATATAATTATTTAATTTATTATTATTATTATATATAGATGAAACAAATGATAAAACATTCCTGTAAATATTTATATTAATTTTTACTCTGAATTTATACATATATTATAAATAGTATTGAAGAAGTATCTTCAGAAATTGTTATATCTCAATTATTAAGTCTTCCTTCACATTTTTCATTTTCAAAGATTGCATTTAATTCATGTAAATAAATAATATAATAAAAATAATTTTCTATTTTAGATATTGACTCAAAATACGAATCTATAATTATTATTAATGCATTTGAAAAAGGTGTTTTTGATTCCTTAACTACATTAAATGTAAAGTGGGGTATTTCTATTATTGTGTTTATTATTATATATATTTTTTAGTATAAATTAATAAAGTTATTATTATTATTATTAACCAAATTATTATTATTATTAAATACATATTATTATTATTATTTATTATAGTTAAAAATTTGACTAGTCATATTGATGATAATCTATTTATGAAAATAATGACAACTCATATATTTCCAAATGTTACTACACTTGAATATAACTATGATTGTACTATATATATTAATATAACATAATATATATATATATATATAGATTACTTTCAGTTATCCTCTATAAAGAAAGAAAACTTCCCGAAACTCCATATTCTAGACTGCCATATAGAAATGAGTAAATTGTTTATATCTATATAAAAACTATATTTATATATTAGGTATTGATTTTGATTCTATTTTTCCTTTGGATTTCCTATCTATGATTGATACTATTCAAATAGATAAAGTTGATGACAATCAAGAATATGAATTAGCTTTACTTTTAGACGATTTAGCTTATATAAATTTGATTCATATTAATATAACGTGTAAGCAATTAGCACAATCAAATTCAATTATATTGACTTTATTATTATCATTTTTTATATATATATAGCTAATCTAGTTTATTATTTTCCACATTTACGAGAATTATTAGACAAAAATCTTATTTCCTTTGATGAGCTTTATAGTATTCTTTATATATATTATTATTATTATTATTATACTTATTATTATTAATATATATTATTATATATAGTTAATACTAATGATTCTGATAATGTCAAGAAGTTGGATTGCTTTGAAAATTATAAACAAAATATTGATTGTTTAAATATTGAATTCAATGGTTTGCATTTATAAATATATAGTTAGCATATACTATTATTACTTATAGATGATGAAAGACATGAAAACAAGAATTCTTTAGAACGATTTTTAAAGAGTAATGTATTACACTATTTGAATAGTTTAAGTGTCTTATGTATGTATATTTATATATATATTATTATTATCATTTTTATTCTATTTGAATAATAATATCTATAGTTGGTAGTAGAATAAGTATAGAGTATTTAACATGGATATCAAATATCATTAATGATAATAAGATTAATACTATTCATGAATTAACGATTGATTTACGTAATATAACAGTATCTTCATCTGAATATATAACGGCATATGAGAATATAATGGAAAAATTAATTTCTAAGGCTTCTATTATAAAAATAGATCGTAATCATTTATATATATAATTATTATATATAATAATAATTATTTACAAATTTAAATATTTTTATTATTAGATTGCTACATGTCTTTTATAAATCGATTAATTCCTAAAGGTTGTTTTCATAATACAACTCAATTAACTCTAAGTATATATATAATTATTTATATTATTTAAATGTAAATTATGATATAGTTCATCTTATTATTATATTATTATAGTAACTTATGATGTACCGGATGATAGTTTTTATGAACTATGTAATACGGATCATTTTACTCAAATAAAATCTATCGAATGTGGTATATATTAATAACAATAATGTATTATAAATCATGAATAATTATGTAAAATACTTTTTCATATAAAATACATATAATATTCAATATTACATATTTATAGATATACCTAGGAATAGACGGTGGTTGAATAATTTTAAAGAAACATTATGTGAATATATTGATAATACTAAATTTCCATTATCAACTACTATTCAATTAAGTGGTATGTCCTTAATAATAATACTATATGTATTCATTAATCATATAAATTTATTCATATAGTTTCTGTGAGGGGTTACGTTATTGATTCTCATACTTCTGTTCTTCGGTGCAAACAGGATAATAATACATTTATAAATAAAATTATTGGTACAAAAGGTATATATAAATATATCTTATTAGAGAAATATACTTATTTAGATAAAGAGATGAGTAAATTTGAGATAGAAACGTTATTAGATTGTATAAATGAAAATAAAACTCAAAACATAAGAAGTTTAAAATTATGTATTTATATAAATATTTCTTATATTATTTCTTTTTTTTATAGATATTTATGATGAGGAACAATTGTCAAAACTTATCAATTTTATTACTATTGGAAAGATTCCTAAATTGAAAGAGTTTTTGTTTTATATGGGTATGCATATAGTTATTTAAATTAATAATGCTATATAGGTAATGATATTTCAGATGAAAAATCTAATATGTATAAACAACAATTGAATGATTCTATATTTATTCAAGAAAATCATGTGAATTATAAATTTGGCATATTTCATTAATTCTCTTGTATATATATTTATATCTTATATTATTATATTTTTTATGAATATCTTGTCATTATTTTTTTTCATATATTAACGTGTCTATAATGTATATATATATATAATTTAATTAATATTGTTTCTTATTTTATTTCAATAAGATAACACTAGTGTTTTAATAGAATAAGAATTTTCAATAATATATATATAAATGATATAAATAGAGTAGAATACCATAAAATGTTTATTATAAATTTATTTTGAAGTATTCATGAAAAATTAGATTAATAAATAGTCATAAAGAATTATACTTATAAGAATGATATCCCAAGTCTAGTTACAATCTATTTTAAAACCAATATATTTGAAAAAGTTGTTATACATATATATTATTCTGTTTCAAAATAAATATTTATTTTGAATGTATATTATTTCTTTATTCTATTTATTATAATTAATGTGCTTGTATAATTCATAATTTTGACATTATATATATTAAAGTTTACATATTATTATAACTAGTTATATCTATGCATATGCTCATGATTATTTATTATATAAAATAACATTGTTTATCAATATAATAGCGGATACAAATATATAATATTTATGTTATTATCTTAAAATAGGTGAAATATTACATGGAATGATATATATATGGTTTTCAATATTTATTTTTTAATACATTCTCTTTAAATAATTAGTTGTTGCTTTAAAAGTATTAAAATCATATTGCTTCATGTTATAAAATGATGATTATATAATTAACGAGACTATACACATAATACTTACATTAGTTTATTGATACATCAACTATATAAATAAAATTTAGTTTATTATGAAAATAAAACAAATCAACAAAACCAATAAAACAAGAAAGCTTATACATTTTAATACAAAGAATGTAAATATAGAAAAGTGCTTTTATAAATAACATACAAGCCATATTGTAAATAAAATATTATGATGTTTTTAATATATGATAAAATGAATGAAATTTATATAATAATCAATCAATAGTATCATTTATATTTATTATAAGACAATCCTAGAAACAGGGACCACTACAATCAATAATACCTCAAATTGTTAGGGTTACAAAACACAGTCAAAACGGAGAGAATAATCTTGAGGATACCATAAATGATCATCATAAATGATGTTTCTATTAGATGATTTACAAATAAATTTGAGAAAAAATTATCAGCATTCATATTATTTCTACGTTGATCGTCGATAAGTGAATAAATGTTATAGGTTTCCGAAGTTATATATCCAAAGAAAAAAAAGCCAAGCAAAATAATCTATATTTTATAAAACAAATAGAATAATAATGGAGGAATATATATATATACCATTAAAACAAAAGGAATGCAAAAATAAGCTAAATTTATATCACGCCCATTCATTTTTAAGTAAGCACATATAGAAAAGCCAAAAAGAAAAATAGAGTATAACAAAACATCACAATCACAACAAATTGTATCTCTATTGTCTATAGCTCCCTATAATTTATAATAGAAATATATAATAATATTATACATCTTGACAGCCGCACATACACATTAGAATACTATATAATATGCATATTATCATAATAAAATATATATATATATATATATACAACTTCAAAAAAAAGCATATGAAAAAAATCCATAGAAGTATAAATATAATATTGTATGACCATTCTAATATTTGATCATAGATTAAAGAAGCTATTAGAATAGATATAACAGGAAGGATCATATTTGGCCTTTGAAGATTAGAAACTAAAGCGTCCTCAGATCTAATAGAACTAGAAACATTTAATATATGATATATATAATGAGAATATTTATGATAATAATGAATTAAAAAATATATTTATATATTAATTATTACACATATAATAGATTCAATACTTACTCTATAAGAATAGCTGTTATCCATAATAAATATCCCAAAAAGAATGGACATAAACCTATAGTTAAACTGAACAAATGAAAATCGACGGAAAGACAGAAAGTCACTGTTGATATTACAAAACATAAAATTGATGTTTTTAAAATACTATAGAAGAAAATAAATAATTATTCAATATACATAAATTAGTAAATTATAATAATTTAATTATAGATATATATATATATACAAACCAAAAAATGCCTCTAAAGAAAACTCACAGACTTGAACAATAAAGCACCAAAAAATTATAAAAATATCTAATATAAAAATAGGTATCATAATATATGTAAATTTCCATTCAATAATAGATTCTATTCGCAATCCTAATAGAACTATATATATATATATATAATAATAATAATAAAAATACATACTTGGAAAAACAATCATTGGAATAAAATCAATAAAAAGCGCAATTATCATAACATATTTCATAAAAAAACAATTTTCATTATATTTATCCTATATAAAATAATATAATAATAATGATAATATAATAATAAACAATATACTTGAAATTTCCAAAATTCATCATATAGAGATAATGCGTTAACAAAACCAGTTGATGATTGATTTATATGTTCCAAACTTATGTTTACTACATCATTTGAGGTTTCTGAAGTAATTGGATTATTTGTTTGTAAAGAAGGATCAATGGCAATTAAAGTTTGGTCATTAATAGCAGAACTCTGATTATTTTCTATCCAATGAGGATCATTAGCATTCAAAAGAAGATTCGCTGTTTCTGATTTATTTAAATTAGTATTAAAAGCTGGATCTAATATATCCTTAATTCTCAAAGGAACATTCGCTGTTTCTGATTCATTTAAATTAGTATTATTAGCTGAATCTAATACATTATTAGCATTTGAAGGAACATTTGCTGTTTCAGATTCATTTAAATTATTATTATTAGATGAATCTAGCACATTATTAGTATTTGAAGAAACATTTGTTACTTCTGATTCATTTAAAATAGTATTAGAAGTTGAATCTAACACATCATTCGTATTTGAAGAAAGATTCACTACTTCTGATTCATTTAAATCAGTGTTAGAATTTGAATCAAATACATAACTAGTACCATCCCCACATTGATCATAAGATTGCTAAAAAAAAATTAAAACAATCAAAATAATTACATTACTCTTTTTATTGGATCAGAAAGAATCTCGTATGCTCTTTTATATACTTGTAACTACAAGAAATAAAAAAAAAAAAGATAATGAACAGCACATACAAAACTCATCACAGATTCATTAGTATTATTCTCAGCATCATAACATTTACACAAATTATTATATTGATTCTATATAGAAAATATCACTATAAGATTGTTGAAAAAATAAAATACTGTTATTGTTTCCAAAGTTGAGTCAGGAGCTACACCAAATAATTCATAAAGTCGAGTGTTTTGTGACATTATGAGAATAGAGAAACGTAACAGATAAAAATAATTATTACTTCTATCATCTACTAAGATATTCAACCATAATCTTTTGAAACTTGTTAAAGAAAATATTTGCTTTACAAGTTTCAAAAGATTATGGTTGAATATAAAGTATTTTATCCGGTTTAAACCAGATAATTAACCGTATCCGGTTTTTTGTAATTCTCTAAAAGAATCACTTAAAGCGTCTGAAAACATCAGGAAATCATTTTTCCCACGGTTATTAGTCTTTTTACTCAGGTTTCTCTTCAAGAACATATATACAAAGAATTTTGAACCGTGAAGAATCGCGACTATTTTTTTAAATTGCCCATTTTTTCAAAGATATTATTTTACTAGAATTGAGCAACAGTTTTTTGTATCTTAGAATATGTATACTGTATTTATTTTTATTGTTTTATAAGTATAATGAATTTTAAAGTATCAAATAAATAATTGTTATAACTAAAATAAAACAAAGTTTGAATAAAAACTCAAACCAAACAATAGACCTTTAATAAAATGAATTATATAAAAATAACAATATATATCAAAAAAAAGATCTTCGTTAGAAAGGAATATATCATTTATGCTTCACATTTACTTGGATCTTAATTGACAAGTACGATTAATAATAATATGAGCAGCTCTACTATCATTATCTACAGCAAAATAACCAAGTCTCTCAAATTGAATATGATCATTTCTCTATATATTATATTGAATAATATATAGAGAATAAGTGTAATATGTAATTATAATATATATATATATATATATAGAAAAATAAAATTACATATAATATAATAGATACCTTATTATAATTAAGAACAGAAGGTTCAATATAAGCTTGAGGAACAACAATTTCACTATTCGTATTAATATGTTCGACCCAATCTTCAATAACAGCAGGATTTTGATCTAAGAATAAATAATCATAAAGACGGATTTCCGCGGTTATAGGAGCTTTATTTAATTGACTACCACAGACCCAATGAATAGCACCAAGTTTCTTATTATGTTCAGCAACTTGCTTTTCTTTCTCTTCATCAGATAAAACAGTATATATATATAGTTATATACATGATAAAGAATACTATTAATTGAATAAAAATTTATATAATATAAAAATGCATATATTTAAAAAATATATAATATATATAAATAATAGCATATAATATATACGTAGCATAGACTTTAGTGATTTTACCATTTTCATCGGTTTCTACTTTATCACATTTAATAACATAAGCATATTTAAGAGAGACAATTTTCCCTGGAGCAATACCTAAGAATTTAGGTTCATCAACAGTCTTAACATCATCTCTATCTATATAGACAGTCTTTTGGAAAGGAAGAGAACGATTTCCTTTAGTAATATCTTTAGGGAAAAGAGGAGCAGTAATAGTTTCAAAATGATCATCAGAAAGATTAGTTAATATACATTCTACTGGATCTAATACACAGAAAGCACGTGGAGCGGTATCTTCAAGATATAAACGTACATAATGTTCTAATCTACTCCAATCAATATTTGTAGTTGTTGTACGAGTAACCGAAATATCTTCACAGAAATTATTAATAGCTTGAGGAGGATAACCTCTTCTACGTAATCCCTTAATAGTAGGCATTCTTGGATCATCCCAATCACGTACTATATGATGTTCCACCATATACTTCAGGCGACGCTTGGAAAGAACAGTATTGGTTAAATTAAGACGACCAAATTCCCATACATGAGCTCTCCACACATTTAATTGATCGACTAACCAATAATAACTCTCTCTACGAACCTATAAAATAGATAGATTATTTATATAGCGATTATTATAGAATATAATAATAGAATAATAATAATAGAATAATAATAATATAATAGAATAATAGAATATAATAATAGAATAATATAATAATATAATAATAATATAATAATAATAATATAATATAATAATAGAATAATAATATAATATAATATACTTCAAATTCAAGTGTACATAAAGAATAATCGATATTTTCAAGTGAGTCTACAAGACAATGTTGGAAATCATAAGAAGGATATATACACCATTTATCTCCTACGTGAGGGTGAGGTATATATTTAATACGATAAGCAACAGGATCCCACATACAAGGGTTAGGATTATGCATATCAATCTTCATTCTTAAAGTAGCCTAAAGGGTATTATTATTAGTATATAATTAATAGTTTATATAAATAACAATGAATAATAATGTATAATAAAAATAAATAATAATAATAATAATATATATATACAGCTCCTTCTTCATATTTACCATTCTTCATATCTTCAAATAAACGAAGATTTTCTTCAACAGAACGATTTCTCCAAGGAGATTCAGGATTTAAATCTTTATACATATATATATTATTAATAATAATAATTATTATTATTATTATTATATATATACCTTTACGACCACCTTCAGAATTGACTTCTTGAGCGATTTCACGACTCTTCTTAATCTCTTCAGCAGTCTATATATATATAGAATATATTATATATTATATAATATAATATAATATTATATAATATAATATATATACTTGATGACAAACATAAGCTTTACCCATTTTAATTAATTGAATAGCAAATTGATATAACTATATAATAAATATAATAATAATAATAAATATAATAATATATATATATATATATAATTTATCAAAGTTATCTGAGGCGAAGTTGATCTTGACGGGATTCCAGCCTAACCAATGAACGTCTTCCATAATATTATCAATAAACTCTTCTTTCTCAGCACTAGGATTTGTATCATCAAAACGTAATAAACATTCACCTTCTCTATATATATACATATATATATATATATTTAAACTAATAAAAATATTTTTTTGACAAAAAAAAATCATATATTATAGAATAATTCTATTTTTTAAAAAAACAAGAAAAAATCAAAAGTAAATAATACTAATAAATATATATTTATATATACTTTCCTGCTTTTTCGAAAGCTCCCTTAAAGTTAAGATACATAGATTTAGCATGACCAATATGAATATAACCATTAGGTTCAGGAGGGAAACGTGTACGGATTTTACCGCCAGTAACCTTCAAATGCTCTTCAATCAACTTTTCACTATTCTTAGCACTTGCTAAATCTCTAAATATATTAATAATAAAAATATTAATAATAATAAATATAATAAATATAATAAATAATAATAATAAATAATAAATACCTAGCTTCAAAAGCATCAATTTCTCTCTTGGGTTCTTCAGTCTTTACAACTTCAACCTTTTCCTTCTTCTCTCCCTTACCCTTCTTAGTAGTCTTCTTAGCAGCTTGAGCCTTTATGAAATATAGAATATAGAATATTCAAAATACTGGAAAATATCATGAAAAGAATATTAAATATATATATATCATTAAAAAAATATAATTTATATATACAGCTTTATCTTCTTCAGTAATAGGTCCTAATAAAGCAAGAATTTGTTTATCAAGTTCATCCTTTATCATTTTACCATCAGCCCATTTTGTTCTTCCTTCTTTAAAAGCATAACTATATATATAATAAATAACATAAAATAATAATAATAATAAATAACATAAAATAATAATAATAATAAATAACATATAATAATAATAATAATAAATAATAATAAATAACATATAATAATAATAATAAATAACATAAAATAATATAACAACAAAATATATATTTACAGTAATTTAGGAATAGAGAAACAATATCTTTCAGAAAGAAGAGCTTGCTTGTTTTCTTCGATGACAGATTTAACGGCTTCAACAATTTCATCAGCAGTGACATCGATACCGACACCAGCTTTTTGCTCTAAAAGAGGCATATCAATAGGAGCATCAGCAGCTAATGACTTAAGATAAGCAAAAGTTTCAGTGATTTGTAAATTAGATTTTATTTTTCCATCAACAATCATCTTTAAAATAGTAGGACGATGTTGAGGACAAGATCCAGGGAAAGAATTAACACAATTGTAAATTAAATTACCAACAGCCTTATCACAACCATTCTGAACTCCAGCTTCAATAATAGCAGCAGACAAATCAGCAGCCTTCTTCTTAGCCTTTAAAGTGTTATCAATTGTCTTAGTATCTAAGCCAATAGACTCAAACAAAGTCTTCATTTGATCCTCTTCCATTCCTGAACGTATTCACAAAGAAAAAATCTATAAAGTATTTTTTATCATCTTGAAAAGAAGGGCTCGTCATTATCAACTCTAAAAAATAGTGAAGACAATTTTTGTGAAAATTGGTGTTGGGATGGTAGAAACACCGGGAAATGGTGATTATCGTTTTTCCATTGTTCTAAGGTTTTTATAACTTAGAATGATGGAATAACCGTGAAATACAAATGCTGTTCAGAGATTAGTCCCTATTGAGAGAGTAAAGATTTTGTTTGATCATAGGGATCATTTGAAGGATTCTTATAATACTTATTTCTTTGTTGATATATATATAATTAGAGTGTTTATGTATTTAGTATCGTTTTTATAAAAAATTTGAAGCGTATTTACTTGTTGATTCCCAAACTGTTGAGTTATTCATTATGTTATTTCAGCGAGAAAACCGAATTTACTTATTTAATTTGATGTGACTGATGTTAAAAAGGTCTGTGGAAAGTGATTCAAATCGATTATTATCAAACAACGCAATAAAACTAGTTTGAATTATTCTTCCTTTATCTGCGTATATGAAAGAATTTTATTGCTTACATCAAGCATATTACATTGTCTACCATTGATTTAACCATCAAAAAATAAATATAATCTTATGAAAGTCTATGTTTAAAAGAATTACTTGAATAGAACTATAAATAAAACTTTCATTTTTATGAAAAAAATAGCTTTTTATCTTATTGTTCTAATTAGACAAAAGGAAAAGTAATTAATGACAATAAATCAAATAATATAACTTAAACAAAAAAAAATAAAAATAAACATGAATTTCATTTTTTCAATAGGGCAAAAACGAGAAATGTTCTTGTTTTTTGTTCAGAATATATTTTTGTTATTATTTAGCTAAATATGAGTTTAAACAACTTAGAAAAGAGCTTGGAAGCATTTCAGAATAGATGCAAAACATATTATGGTGATCATGAGAATGTTGTTGATATACGAGATGTACCTAATATTTGGCAGGATATAACTTTTGACTACAAAATATTTGCATATTAGTAAGTCTATGTATTTTTTTCATGATAATTTGACTGTATATAGTCTTTCTCTTGTTATGTATGATGGTGTTCGAAATTTATCAGATCGTAAATTAATCGTTCTACATATTTTAATTGAAGTATGTTTCGTTTTATAAGTTTTCTTTTGGTATTATTTGTTATGTATGTATATAGAGTTATCTGAATGATCATAAGATAATCAAAGATCTTCCTAGTTTATTTATGAAATATATGAAGGCAGGTAAATTAATAAAAGTTATCTTATTATTTATAATTATGATTTATTTCTTTAGAATGTGGATATATCAAATTGATATCAGTTCTTAAAACCAATACTCTTCAATATAAATATAGTATAATTTTATTAGTATTATATTCATTTTTTTTTATTATTGATGAATTATTTATTTTATAATTTTATATAGTTGAAGGTGAAATAGAGTTTCCTTCATCTACTTCATCATTAAAGTATAATACTAATAAGAATGATGAAGAAGAAGAAGAAGCAATAAACAAGTTTATTATTTATCAGAATGATATTGATTCTTTAGAAGATGGTTTAGAATGGAGTAAGCCAATGGATATGAATGAAAAAGAAGAAGAAGGAGAAAAAGAGGAAGAAGAAAGTAATAGTGATAATGATGATACCGAAATAAGTGAAGAAGAAGAAGAAAATGATAATAATAATAATAATGAAAGTATATCAAATATAAAAATTGAAAAAGGTGAAGAAGGTGAAGTAATTCAAGAAGAATCCGTTTCATCTATATATATAATTCATATTCTTACTACATGCTTAGCTTTTTGTATTCAATATAATGAATATCATCCAACCGTAACAGATGTTGTTGAATTCATGGAATTATGTCTTGATGACAAACAAAATGTCAATAAAGCTCAGGCTATTGTTCTTTATACTCTCCTTCTTGTATATATATATATATTTATTTATTTATTTATTTTTTATTTATTTATTTATTTATTTATTTATTTATTATTATTAAAATATATATAGGACTCTCTTCGACGAACCTCTATTAAATATACTTCTATTCCTGAATCTATAGAATACTTAAAACATGAGTCTATTTATATATTCATCGATTTATTTCTATTTCGATATATATTTATATATAGCTATTTCTTATCTTCAACAAGGGATTACAAATCTCTCCTGTATATATATATATATATATATATATATATATATATATATATATATATATATCATTTATTTACTTTTTTTTATATATTCGTGTTCATATATATACTATTATATATAGGGATGACAGACATTCAATTATTACAAGATGATATTGAAATGGGACTCTATCCTAACCTTATTAAATTAGACTTATCCTGGATATATATATATATAGATTACATACAATAATATATCAATCATTACATATATTATTTAAAAGAATATCATACAATTATTTCTTATTTGATATATACATGAAATAGTATATTATATATACATATATACATAGGGTGTGATATGAATGATTCTATATTTGTAAAGTTCTGTTTATGCTTATTAAAAAATAAGTCTAAGAATTTTATCATGTCTTTCTATTGTTGTTGTATATATATATATATATATATATATATATATATATATATATATATATTCATATTATTTATATATTTCATATTATTAACTATAACTATATAGTTAATTCAATAACAAAACAAGGATTTGATATTCTTCTTGGTATTATTAAAAAACATGGATTCCCTTATTTGAATACAATATCTATCTTAGGTAATCAAGTGGATCTTGAATATGAAAATAAATTCTATAAAGAACTACTTGATATGGAGATTTATGATGACAGTGAAGAAATCTCTAAATTCACTGATTTAAAGATCAAAATGAAAATTATAGATACCAAAACTGAATTAGAATCACTTAATACTTATTTGAAATATACAAACACCCAATAAAATTTATTTATTTTACTTTTTATATAATATTTTTTATGATATTAATTGTTCTCATTTCTTCATTTGCATATTTTCTATTCAAATGTAAATTATTTTTTTAAATCTGACAATTTAGCAAGTATAATTATCATTTCCATCCATGAGAAATCATTTGTAATCGGTTTAGGTTGTTTATAATCACTTACTCATAAATAATTGTTCATTTAAAGCAATGAATTTCATAATAAGCGTCTAGAATCTGTTGTTAGAGTCATATTCCTTTTTTAAATCAATGAAAATTACTGAAAACTTTAAAATTCATGAGCCATAGTAGAAATAAAAAAGTGATTTTTTTTTCATCTTTAAAAATCATTTTATTCGAAAGTTTTTCTAATTTATAAAGTTTTGTTAACCATTAAGTATATAATCAAATAATGAGACTTGTCAAGAATTGGTTCTTCAAAGTTATAGCTTTTGTATGTTGATTCGAATTCATTCTGAACAACTACCTCTTTTAGATTTTTGTATTTCTTCTATTCTTGAATTTCAAATATGTTTCAGGAATCTACGATATGGATTATAATCCAGAAATGTCAACATCAACAGAAATCAGAATTCATGCACTCCGTATATAGGATTTGTATTTTTAAAATATTTATCTGAACTATTACTTCATTTTTTTGTACTACTCATTATTTCTAAAGATCATAAGAAGAGTGTTTTAGTACCAAAAAGAAATCATGTAGGTCTAAAACAAACATCTACAAACTCAACAAATCTATATGTGAAGAGTATATATCAACTTCATTATGTTTTTATATTTAATTCTCATTAGATCCATCTACATGAAGATTTGAAATGATCAATAGTTTTGAACTTTTTTGATTTTTTGTTTTTATTGTTTCCTATGGACAATGAGCATCCATCTCCTTTAAATTATGATTTTAATACAATTATATGTTTTCATTTGTAGAAATTCCTTCATCACATTTTCCTTTTTACAACTATTTTTTTCATTTATGTGTATATAATTTTTAGATTCTGTGATATTACATTCATATATAATTTTATAGTGATTTATTTAATGTTTATTCGTTTGATAATTATTTATTTTTGTTTATTTTCCATTTTCATTTCATTTTTCTCTTTTCTTTTTAAATTATCTTTATTTTTAGCTTTTCTTTACTTGGTTTTGTTGCTTTAAATAAGGTGAATATATAGTTTAATTTTATATTATCGAATTCTTGTTGCTATTCATTGTTAGAGATGTTTTAGAAAAATACTTACTTTAGTTGCTATGATTCAGATATATAAAAGAACAAAAATAATTAGTATATTAGATTGATCCAAAATAATTGGTGACTAGAATCCAGAATTATCTCGATTAATAAAAATTGTTGAATGTTATATATACAAAAATGAATTAAAAAATAATATTTGGATGATATATAGAGAGAAAAAAGAATTAAAAAAATGAAAAAAATTTTGCTTCTAAAACATATTCTAAACCTATAATAAATATTTTTCAGGAAAATCCAGTTAGTTTTTTTGGGGAAACAATTTGTATTCTCGAATTCATTTCTTCGTTCAAACAAATACTTCTAATTAATATGCAAGAGATACAAGCTAGATGGAAGACTAAGGGCCTTGTCCTTAAGGGTGAATGGTATTTATCTTTCTTTTGAATTTCATTTCTTTTAGGTTACAACAACAAATCAACAATGAACAGTTACTATCAAAGTATATTTATATTCCATGATATTTAAGTAGTATCTGATATTTCTCAGAACCATAGAACAACAGGATACATATTTATTAAACAAAATCTTATTTTGTGACTTGTCTATTTTATCAGAACCTACATTACCTACAGGAATAGCAGCGAAAGATACATTTCATCTTAATGGAAGTTATATTGTTCAAATTTTAGGTTGTTCAAATATATGTGAGCCAGAGAAAAAACAATTTAATGATGGTGCTACACGATTATTAAAATTGAAACTCTCAGATGGATATCAAAACGTTTTTGCAATAGAATATAAAAAAGTTCCACATTTATTACCTACAATTGCAATAGGTACAAAACTTTGTATAAAAGACATTCTTGTTGCTGGAGGACTTTTACTTTTTGAACCAGAAAAAGTGATTATTCTTGGTGGGGAGTACATATATATATTTAAATGAATAAGAGAATAAAAAACTAGACTATATTTATATATCTATATATAGGTTTCAATAAGTTGATTCTGAACAAAACAGTGTAAGATAAAGAGAGAATTCATGAACAATAATGAACAAGATATTAAAGATCAAAATAAAAAAATTATTAATAAACTTATTAGTATTGTTGTTGAATAATTGAATCAAGGTTTATAAAGAAAAAGACAGTAGATTAAATAATATTTATATATATCTTAGACAAGACATGTTGACATTTAAAAAGAAGAAAAGAAAAATAGATAAAAAAAAAAAGCATTGAAAAGAATATAAAATACATGAATAGAAAGATATATACATATCACTTATTATAAATGTATATAAAGATAAATTTAAGAAATGAGATATGAAATAATCAATTTAAAATTGAAAAACGAATAATAAAAATGAAAAATAAAAAAAAGAAAGAAAGAATTATTAATAGGAAGAGAAGCAAGAGAATCCATAGACACTCATATATATATATATAAAGGAAACTGCTATATCTTCTTCTTTATTGTGCACTAAATAGGTTATTATTATTCACAGAATTCATTCGAGTTGGATTCATTGAAGAATCAACTATATATATAATATAAATTATTCATAGAAGATATATAAATAATAATTGTTTAAAAAATAAATAAATAAATAAATATAAAATAAATAAAAATAAATAAAAATAAATATATAAATAAATAAAAATAAAAAATCTATATATATACTTGAAGGTGTTCGATTATAATTATACATATCTAAGAATTGATCTGGATAGCCAGATAAATCATTAAATCCATTATTCCAATTCATATAATTAGGAACAGTAGTTGTTGTAGGAGTCGTAGGGTTTGTTGTGGTATTACCGATTTTCACGGGAATTTCAGTAGGTCCTCCAGAAACAGGATTTGTAACAAGGGGAACTTTTTTGACATCTGTTGATGTTTCAATATCTTTATTTGTTGAATTAGCATCAAAAGGAGCAGGAGAAGGATGATAATTATGGATAAAAGAAGGCCATTGACTATAAACTGGATAATTAGGATCCATTATATCACGATCTAAGGGCTTATCTAATCCATCAAAATCAGTTAAAGACATATTCTATATATATATATAATAATAATAATAATAATAATAATAATAATAATAAACATAATAAATATATAAATTTAATAAACATAATAAATATTAATATAATGATAAAAAAAACAACATATACATCAAAATCATTTCTTCTTCTTTTAGGATCATTAAATGAATACATATTTAAAGTACTTTCAACAGTAGTCTATAAATACATATAAATTTTAATTAAATATATATATAAACACATTAATATATAATATATATACTTTCCAAACTAATAATTCGTTAACAGTACGTTTCAATGAACTAATTTCATTTTGTAAACTCTCAAATTTTGCTTCAACTTCAGGATCATTCTCACCTACTTGCTTTCTATGAATCTTTGCTAATAAATCACGACGACCACGAATAAAATTAGGATGCTTAAATTCCCAACTTTTCGAACTAATAGATTTATCATCTGAAGGACCATCTCTACTTACTTTTCTGAACCCATAGAAATTTAATTGTCTTACAAAACTATTGAACTTGGAAGTTTTGAAATACTTTCCCATTGTTGTTGAAGAAAAAATAGTAGGATCACTAATAATAAATGAATCACCATTTGAGCACCATGAAATAACATCGTTAGGCTCACTTTCAAGAATATTGTACAACTTATCCAGAAATGAAGTTGTTATTTTTTGATTTTCTAAATTTGATTCTGACATCTTTATCCTAATTAGATCTGAATTCTATAATATTCTTTTATTATATAGATAATAGAAGGTTTTGGGTTTTATTATAGCTGTTCAAAAAAATATGATTTAGAAGTCTATCGAATTTTGGTTTATGACTTGACGTTTTTCAAAATAGAATTCTATGATAATCAACTCTTTTAAGAGTTCAGTTGACAGCTTTTGAATATTAAGAAAATTCTTATCGATTTTCTAGGAAAAATCATGATTTTTCCTAGAAAATTTGTTCTGGATTTCATTTATTATTCGAATAGAACATTGTCTAAAACAAATCTTTTTCTTCACTTTTTATGTTGAATATCACTTTGAAATTTATTATTCATTCGAAAAGATTTGTGATTTTTATCTAAAAAAGTGCATTATAAATGAATGAGATCTTTTTGTAAACTTTTGCTACCACATTCGTCAACAGTTTCCTAATTTAATATGTTCTTGGCTTTTATTTATTATGGAAATTGTATGTAGACAATATATAAAAAAGAATTTTAATAAAAATAAGTTTTTTTACTTAAAAGAATAACAATTATGTGCGTTTTATATACTTATTTTTCATATTACATAAATAACTTTATAAAATTCTAGCCAAACATAAACAATATAATTACAATAATTTTCAAAACAAATTTCGAAATAATAGAATGAAATAAGGAAAAGTATTTGATTTATTAATAGTAAGAAAATTTATTATATTTATTCAAATAATTGGTCTATATCAGAAGATGCTTTATCTAAAAGAGACGGACAATAATTCCATCCATTCTTCAATTGTGAATTCTTTGTGATTGAATTGATTTGTTTATGAAGATATATAGAAATGGATTTTCTATAAAGAATTTTAAAATAATAAATATAATAATAATAATAAGTGTAATAATTTGTACTAAAAAAAATATGATGATAATAAACATCATAATAAACATAATAGTAAATATAATAATATATACAATCCACTAATGAGGTCTCCAGTTGTATTAAACATATTAAAATAGAGTAAAACTGCTCTATCATATTGTTTCATAAGAATAAGTGTAGAGAGAAGAATATGTATAGAATATAAGAAAGGAGGGAATCTATATATAGAGGAATAAACAGAGAGGAATTCATTTTGACAATATATATCATCATTCTTATTAATAGTAGAATAAAGAGTTGAATGAATGGCGGGAATTGTTAGAGGGAAAAGAGACGATGAAATTTGTTTTTGAAGAATATTTTTTTGATGATTCATGATATTATACTTTGTGTATTGCGTAGTAAATGAAATAAAAGTATTAAATAAAGTAGAGTTTGACATCATTCCTGGTTGAGGGACTAATAACAGTAAATGAATATGTAAACAATCCAAAGAACTCTATGAAATATATATATATATATATTAGTTTATAAATATATAGTTTATAAATATATAGTTTATAAAATATATTTAATATATAATATAATATGTATATACAAAGTCAGTTTTCTTTAATACATCTAAACTAACACTTTTATATATAGATTTGAATATAGAAGTATTTGCATATATATATTGAACAATAGCATCTCCTTGTATAGATTTTAATATTTCCTTATCCTGCTCTTCACTTACATACTATAATTCATAGAATATATATAATAGATATAGAAATATATATTATATTATTGAATAATAAACATAATAATATAATAATATCTCAGATAATAATAATAATAATAATAATAATAATAATAATAATAATAATAATAATAATAATAATATATACCCAAGAAGGTAAATAACGAATAGTAAATAAAATAGACCAGGAATGATTTTGACATATATATTTATAGAAAGAGAAATAGAGATCTGAAAGAGGTGCAGGCTTTGGGAGGGAAACACAAGTTTGGCGGGTAATATGCTCATTCTATATATATATAATTATTAGAGTTATTCAAAATAGCAATAATAATCATAATAGCAATAATAATAATCATAAAATAATAAAATATATATTTACTAATCTCTCCATAATATTATTATATAGATTTTGTTCTTCATTATAAATAGTAATAGGAATAATAGTAAATATAAAACTGAATAAATCGGATTCAGATATAAAGAAATGATCATGGGAATATAATTCCTGTCGAACTTCTAATAGAAGTCGAATAAATGGCGCTCTAGAAAAAATATATATTATTATTTTTAGAAAAATTAAAAATAATCTCAAAAACAAAAAAATAAAACACAAAAATAATAAATAAAAGAAAGTAATAAATAATTATAATTATAAACCAATATATACATACTTTTGAGTATCATTGGTCTTCATTATTTCATTATATATGAATATATCATTCAAGGGAGATAGTAGATATTCATTAGATTGTATATATGTATATATATTCTCTGTAAGAAGATCGGAACAGAGTAATATATAACATAATAGAGTAGTATATAGAGCATTCAAAGCTTCATTACTAAGATCTATGTTCATATATAATATCAATTTACTAAGGGTAATAAAGGAACCATTAGAACTAGTGACGATCTCTTGAGGATCTTTTTGGAATACTATTCCTTCTTTCTTATTATAAACATCCATAAATAATTGTTTGAAGGGATTATATACGCATTTATACACAATAAATTGTAATAATTGATTCTTTAAAGAAGTAGCAGCAGGAGTAATAGTAGTAGTAGTAGAATATATAGAACGAAGAATTGTATATAGACATTGAATAGATGCTTCAAATGTTGTTGGAGGGTAACTAGACTCAGATTGTATTTCTACTGTGTTTATAGATTGATGAATGTGATTGGCTGACCATTGTGAATCTAATGCTGAAATACATGTAGCTATTACATCAGAATACCTATATCATTATTATAATTATAATATATATTATTCTTCTAATTAAAATATTTAAATAATGTAAATATAAATAGATTCATATACATATTAAAAAGATTGATAGAATGATATTTTTGAATACTTGTAATAAAGTTAACAATAATAGATATATTAATATTCTTATATAAAAGACTATTTATTATGTGTATAAGTTCATTCGTGTCTGCAAACGCCATTTGTTCAATATTAATTTCATCCTTAGAATAGAGAGAAGGAGAAGAAGAGAAACAGGGTTGAAGAGACTCCGAAAAAACTACATATATATATTGTTAAATAAAGAGATAAACGCTACAAATATCATTATATAACAAGATAATGCTAATATATATATATATACTTTGCATCGTTTTGATCATAAAAATATCTTTATATTGACTTTCTCGAAGTTGTTTCATTTCTTCATCTTTTCCCGCGGGAATTGCTTTCAAAGATGCTTTAAGAGAATCATATAAAGGAGTAATCAATTCACAACGGAACATAGTATTATCTATATAATAATAATAATAATAATATAATATAATATATACCAGAGTCATATAAGTGTCCAAGAGGATTCATTTTATATATATATAGAACTAGTTTATAATAATGATCAATAGAAAGTGCTTTAAAAGATTCCGATTGAGAAGTATATATATTTATGAAGGGAATATTTGAAGAAGTTTGATAAAAGGAGCTGAGTATATATATATAATTAGAGAGAGAAGAGGAGACATGTAGGAGTTCAAAGAGAGGAAGACAAGATTCATATGTCTTCTCATTCTGAGGCTATAGAATATACGAATAATATAAAATATAATAAAATATAATAAAATAGAATAAAATAGAATAAAATAGAATAAAATAGAATAAAATAGAATAAAATAGAATAAAATAGAATAAAATAGAATAAAATAGAATAAAATAGAATAAAATAGAATAAAATAGAATAAAATAGAATAGAATTAAAAACAATAAATAATAAAATGAAAATAAAAAATATATACATAAAATATATCAATAATTTGTTCTTCATTAAGATTTATGATATCACAATCCAATGCATTTTCTTTTTGTATAATATGTTTAAAGTTATATTTAGCAGAAGGGATAGAAAGAAGAGAAGATATAATAGACGAATAAAAAGAATAAACAGAAGAAGTAGAAGCAGGACATACTTTTCTTAAGAGATAGAAGAAACAACTATATAAATAAATATATATATATTATGAATATTTATACATTCATAGTTTTATAAATAAAATAGCAAATAAATAAACAATAATTACTTCATGGTTTTATAGTCATCTCCGTGAATATTTCTATATATTTCTTGACATAATTGTGTATATACAACCTCTTTCTCCTTCTCTGTACCATTAGGAATAATATTAGGGTATATATCTTTGTCAATATTCTCCAATATATCACTCATAGATGAAGATGCTATATATATATATATATATATAATTATCATAGTTATGTTATATGAATACTATTATAAAGATTAAAATAATAATTTAAAATAGATTTTAGTTAAGAGTAACTATTATTTATATATATAGATACAGAACAATAAGGATAAGAATCTTTCCATATATATAGTATATTTATTCATATCAAAAAGAGAAGAGAAATTACTGATTCTCTGACGCATCTCAGGAACAATATCCTTGAGAATAGTATTCAACTGAGCACGTGCATAACTAGCATTAGAAACAAAATCATTTGATGAAATAGAAGGATACGTTTGCTATATAATATTTTATAATGATTATTATACTTATAAATGATTACACTATATATAACTAAGAATATACTTGTAAATAGGAAACTACATAATATTTATATAGTTTATTAATATATCCTGAAACTTGTTCCTTATTCTCCAAAAGAGCATATAAAGATAAGGGGGAGAGAGTATATATGGAAGAGAGAGACTTACTATATATATAATATTACATTGTATATAATACATAGTATTAAAAAGTATTTAATATAATAAAAGTTTCATAAATGATATTAGAATAATACAAACAAATATATAATATAATAATATAATAAATAATTATATATATATATACTGTGATTGATAATAATATAAGTGTAATAAGTAATTCTTTAATAAATAAATAGATAGTGTAGAATTATTAAATTGATTGGATAATTCCTCCATTTCCGCTGTATATTGACCAATAGGAATCGAGAGAGTATAAAGAGAAGATAAATATATGGACGATGTGAGATGGAGGGCAAGGAATGGCGGGCAAGAAAGGTCTATATATATAAGTATATAAACAATAATATATATAATAATAATATATACTAGAATAATCTTCTTGCATATATTGTAAACTCATATATGTATCAATATAATTATGTATATTCTTTATCACTTGTGATTCATATCTATATATATATATATTTAAATGAAAATAAATAATAAATATACTCTTCAACTGTAATATCATCAAATTCAATGATTGTGTTCCATTTTGGAATAGTATTCTCCTTGTAATACTTTATATATTTAGTTATCAATTGTGTTTCATTATTTGTCTCATCACTCTTCGAGTCTTCCTGCTTATTTTCTTCTTTTTCCGCAGGAATAATTATAGAAGACTTTAAAGTATCAAGAGAATTTGATTTCTATAAATATATATAATAAATATAATATATATAATAAAATAAATATAATAAATATAATAAATATAATAAATAGAATAAATATAATAAATATAATAAATAGAATAAATATAATAAATATAATAAATCTAAATAATATCTATTCTAGATATAATATATACTTGTTCAATAGAGATTTGCTTATATATATCAATAAATGATTTTATATATTTGGAGGGACATGTTCGTAACGCATACGCGGTAAGTGTCTGTTTGGCGGGAAGAGGGAGAAGTATATCCCCTTTTGGTATACGTAAAATTTGGAGGGAAAGTTCAGCAAGACGATCATATATAGATAGAGTTGCTATAAAAAGGAATATATATATATATATAGTTTATATAAAAAGGAATAAAAATACTATATATATCATATTTATATTAAAATGAATAAAAATAATATATATATCATAGTTTATATAAAAATGAATAAAAATACTATATATATATACGGTTAGGAAGATAAATCTTCGTTAATGGATTCATATCATTATATCCTAAAGTTTTAGGGGGATAGTCTATTTCACTTTCAGGAATAACCGCGGGGAAAAGGTTTATAAGTTGCATAAGAATAGAGGATGCAATAAGGATTTCATTCTGTAAATAAGCAGATTCGGCCATATATACTTTAGCCTATATAACCATGGGAATTAAAAAAAAGAAAAATCATATATATTAATAGAGATGATAAGTGTAATTTTGTATGTATATTATTATATTATGATTATATATGAGGAAATTGAAATATAAACTTATATATATATACAAGGAATAATTGTGTTTTAGGTAGTTCAAGTCTCGTGAATATTTCAGATATATAAGCGGCTGAAGGGTAGTTTCCCTCCCCAAGAGCGTAGAGTTTAGTGGAGAATGATGCAAGACAGTAGAGAATGGAGTGCGTTTGTATAGCCTGTCGGAGTTGGAAGGGGAGGAGAGAAGGGAAATAAGTTAGAAGAGATTTAAAGACTTCTACTATATATATATATATATATATATAAATTATTATAGATATGATTGATCAGTGAACTTTTATATATATATATATATACAGAAATTGATTTCTTGATTATAAAGAGTAGTACTTTTATCCTGACAATACCCTAATTGAGCAAGGAATATATCGATGTCTGACTCACTAACACTATAGAGTAATAATGATATTATTAATATAAGTATAAGAATAAGTAGAATAACAATTATATATATAATATATACCAATTTAAGGAATTGACTCTATCTTGTATATTGACACAAACGGCGTTTGTCATATATGTATCATCAATATACTGAGAATACTCTGTAAGGGAGGTATTCATATTATTATCGAGTATATAGGGGAGAAGAACATAATAGGAACAAGACGGTGGAAGGTAGGCAAAACATCCCTCACGAACTATATAGAATAAAATATAATTGTATAGAGTATATACTATCATTTATATATTTTTTTATATTTAATAATAATAATAAATATAATAATAATAATAATAATAATAATAAACATAATAATAATAATAATAATTAATAAATATAATGATAATAATAATAATAATAACTATATACTTTGTTCCATATCAGTTTGTAATTGTTTCCATTTGTATTCCCCTCCTTCCATCTTATTGGTCTCTTTCGCCAAATACTCCAATAAGGAAACACTCTTCAATTCAGAAATACGCGGGAAATCAAGAGCGGGCTTATTATTACGTGTTTTGGAATTATTATTATTTTGAGTAAGTATATATATATGATTAATAATATTATCTCTTTCTTCTGTATAGATCGATGTCAATTGTTGAATAGAATATGAAATAGAATAAGTAGATAAAAGAATGGAAGACTGTAGGCGACTATTTAATATAGATAAATTTGTCTATATATAATAATATAAAATAATAATAATATATAAATGACTATAAAAATAATAAATAGAACAACAATAATGATACATATATACCTTTTCTTCCATATAATTCTTCTTATTTAAATAAATAGCAGAGGTATTTAAAAGTCGATTTAAGTTATTTTGTACATAATGATATTGTTCTGTATAAGGACATGATAATAAACATTTGTAAAAGTATTCAAGAATAGAAGATAATGTAACGTTTTTAAACGGATTTATAGAAGATTTTAACGTACAGAACTGAATATATAAATCGATAAGTATATTTATATATTCAATTCCATCTTGACTATGGAGACATTTTTCTTGGAAATAATCCTATATATATATATATAGAAATGAGAAATAAATATATAATGATTTATCTATACCATAAAAGAAAACACAGGTATATAAACAGTGATTCCCGCGGTTAATTGAGATATATAGGCAGCCTCAAATGTTTCTGGAGTCAAATTTCCCATAATAGTTTCAATTTTTTCAGTTTCTGATTTTTTGTTCCATTCATCAAGGGTTATATTTATATATCCTTTTTCTTTATATCTATATAATATATAATATATAATATATAATATATAATATATAATATATAAAATAAATAAATACGTAAGTGTATAAAGAAGTTCAGTGTCACGTGCAAAAGGAGCCAGTTTCTCAAAATCAGAGGAAGTACAACGTTCTTTAGCGATGTTGAATAGGGAGACACAATTCAATAAATAACCGCATTCATTATCGATTTCAATAGCACGTGACTGGAACCAAGACACAAATGTATCAATATTCATATGTTTCGCTATAAATAGTTTTTTATTAGAAATTCATATATGTATATTATTAGCTGTACAAGAAGGTTAATAATTATATATATAAGTATTGTTAATCATATAGAATATATACAGTATTAATAATAATAATAATAATAATAATATGCATATAATAATAATTAATACTAAAAATAATATACGAGGTATAGTTTTAGTAGTAGTAAGAGCATATATAAATGGATCTGATTGAGAGGAGAATGTATGTATAAGAGAAGAGACACACTCAGGGAAATGATATACAGAGATCTATATATAATATATAATATATAATATACATTAAATTAAACGAAATATATAGAATAAAAAACGTTAATATAATCTTTATATAAAAATAATAACTAAATATATGGATATATACTTGTTCTTGAAGATACTTAAGTATATATATATTTCCATAGTTGGATAGTGCAGTTTCGTTAATAAGATTAATAAGAGTAACTGCTCCTGCTTCTTTATACATATATATATCTTCATAACGACTCTTTATATCAGGTAATTGAGGGAATAAATATTCATATCTATATATATATATATTAAAAAAAGAATTAGGAATCCTATAAAAAATAAATATATATATATATACTCTTTAGGATCATAGATTTCTGGAATACTATTTAATATTTCAAAACGATAGGGTAGAATCACGTGCTGACACATATGGAATAGTATTTTTAGGGAATTTAAGTTTCCTTTTTGGGCATATCTATAAAAATAGAATATATTAAATAGATAAGAAAAAGGAATAAGAATATATATATATGAACAATAATAGAATAATAATAATAAATAAAAACATACGATAAAGCAAGTTCTTTAATGTTTTTCTTTTCAATATCTATATATTCTTGAATATTAAATAAAAGCCCACGTTTCTCTTCACGACGTATTTGGCGGTATAAATCTAATTTCATTAATTTCATTTTAAATAGATATTTATAGATTAATAAAATTTCAATGGATCGATTTCCACGAATATGATCTACATTATTAATTAATGTTCTTGTTACTTCTGTTTGTTCTCCATCAATTTCATCGATTATATTTTCTTGTTTTAAAAGATCACTACATATTTTTAAACCATATTTAATTATAAATATATAAACATCTTCTGCTTGGCAATAACGGGTTAAACATTCTGTTATTATATATTGAGAATCTTTCACTTTCCCAAGGAAATCATCTATAGAAGAACGAGGAAGAGAAGGAGTTGAAGACTCGGAAAATAACTGACACCAACGAGCTTTGTAACTATATATATAAATAAAATAAATGATAAATCAATGAATAATAAGAGTGTTTTCATGTCGTTATATAATAAAATAATAATATTTTAATATAACAAATAGAATAATATAATAAAATAATAATAAAATAAAATAATATAATAATAAAATAATAAAATAAAATAATAATAAAACAATAAAATAATAAAATAATAAAATAATAATATACATATCATCAAGATTGAGTTGATAGGTAGTAGCTAATGTATAGGCAGGTTTATATTCTCCATTCTTAATATAATATGCATATAACTCTTCAGGAGTTACTTGATATATAGATGTTATACCATAATTACGCTCAATCTTATTACGCATCAACTTACTATATATAATATAATCAATATATATAGAAACAAAAGAAAAACAATAAGTATTTATTTACTTAATAAAATATAAAAAAAAAAAAAAAAATCAAACAAAAAGACATGTAAAAAGAAAACATAAATTAATTTAAAAAAAAAAACAATAATATAAAACACAAATAATAATATCATACTCTTTCATCTTAAATATAGTTCTAGAACATTCTAGAGCATATTTCTTTTCTGTTTGATTTCCATAGATAATAGATCCTTTTTCAAGTCGAAGGGATGTTAATCCTTGTTTATTTATATTATGAATAATATCATAAATAAAGAATAGACCATTATAAGTACAAACACATATATGACTATCATTCCACCATTGTACACTATAGATATCACTTGCTTTTATAGATACTGGAGGTACTGGAGAACCTGATTGTGTTTCAGGAGTAGGAGGAGTCATGGAAGGAGTAGGAGAATAGAAATCTTCTTGTTCTTTTGTGATTATTTCCGTGGTAATTTGCTTATTAAGAAGAGTTCCATCTTTCATATTAAATATTTCTATCGATCCCTTAGTAGAGAGTAGTAAGAGGGATGTTGCTGAAGGAGAGAAAGAGAGAAAAGAACATGCATATTGAGTAGAGAGAGAAGTGAAGAGAGACGATATATAAGATTTGAAAAGAGAAAAAACTAAAAAGATAGAAATAAATATAATATAGATAACAATATAGATAATAATATATATAATATGTTAGATAATAATATAGTATATATAATATAAATAATAATATATTAGATATAATTACAAATAAATGAATATAATATATATACAAGTATATTCTTGTTGTTTAATTGATTGTCCTTCATTATCTCTCGCAAAAATAAGTTTAGAATCGCGGTTATCTTCAGTAATAGAATAGACAATAATACCTTCTTTATTGATAGGTAGAGAAGCAGGAGTAGTAGAAGTACTAACAGCAGTTGTATCTGGATAACATGAACCTGCAATACCCAAATAACCCTGGGAATATGCCATACGGTAGGGAGGTCTATTAAGAAAAAGAATATAAAATAGAATTAAATGAATAAATGATAAAAAAAAGAAGAATTCTATAGAATAATATACAATAAATAAGAATTGACATCCATAAAGTAAATAGCACCTTTATGATTATAAGGATTATGAATAGATAATTTGACGTCAATTAATTTTTCATTTTCATCATCCTATAGAAATAATAAATATATATAATACTATTTATGCAGACATATAGAAGTTATGATAATAAACATAAATAATAGATATTATTGTAATATATATATATATATACATAGAGTATATCATAGAGAGTCGCTTTACCCTTTGAATTTAATATCATTAATGAATATAAATTATCTATATATATTATTAAACAAATAAAATAACTGTATTTTTCTATTATAAATATTTTTAAAAAATTCATATATAATTATAAATAATGTATATATACCTTTATACGATGTAAAAGTCAATGTAGTTAATTGATCATATTCTTGATTCTGCCAAAAATGTTGATCTGATGTATATATGCATTTACCTTCATAGGTATATAACTATAAATATATAATAATAGTATATACTCTATTGATAACAATATAGTATTATTTTTATAAAATAAAATAATATAATCAAATTATAGAGAATATAGTATTATTTATATAAAATAAAATAATTATATTAAAGAGAGTATAGTATTATTGAAATAAATAATATAATAGTATCACATTTATAGAATATAATATAGATTAAAAAAAGTTAGAATATATTCTATACATGAAGTCCATTTTGTAGATCTAAGGTAGCGAATAGAATTGAATTACTTGACCATGAATAATATTGATAATGAGGAGATATACAGGGAAGAGGAAGAACTATATCTTCTTCAAAATGATCCGAATTCTATACAGTTTATATACATATATATATATATATTTTGAAGATATAAATAATTTGCAAAAAAATATGTGTATATAAATAAAATAAATAATAAATAAAAAAAAAAAAATACGCTTAAAAAATGAATGTTATCTTTTGTTAAAATAACTAAAGATTCATAATCTGGAGCAATTGAAGGTCTCCAATCAGTTTGATAGCTTGTTTTCCCAGAGGGCAATACAGTTTTAGATCTCTAAAAAAAATAAATCAAATACAACTGTGAATTATTCTGATTAGAAAAAATAGAATCATAATATATGAAAATATATGCATACTCCACCGAGATAACTCAGGATTCTTTGATACAAACTAAGTGGCTTTTCTTTAAATTCATCAACGAAGAATTGGATGTTAGAATCGACTTCTTCTTTTTCAAATCCAGTTTCATCGGGTGTCCATTGTTTGTCTAGATTCTCTGATATAAATCTAAACAATTAAATTCATGAAACGAGAGAAGAAAAATGACATACAGTACTGAATCTTGTTCAACGGTTTCCATTGATTAATTTCTTGTTTCACAGAATAAGTGGTATAAATAATATATAGCAGTTATTATGAATAATATATCTTTTCTATCACAAAGTGAATTTGTAAGAAATTTGTCTTAGATTTCTTAGAATTATGATTTTTTTTTGTTTCTGAACTGAGGAATTACAGAGAATCGTGGAGTTTTATATGTAAAACGGAAGAAATAGTTTTTTCTTGTTATCGCTGAAGGAGATTGATATTTTATGTATCTACTATATACTTATGATCATATACATTGTTTTCTGTCTTTTCTGAACAGCTAATCATTATTTTTTTCGTGAATTGAGTCAAAAATTGTTTTTAAAATAGTTTAAAATTAGATTTATTATAATTCTAGATCATGATATGTACTCTTCATATGTCTTATGATACGATCAACATAAAATAATTCTTTTCAAGACTATTTTATTAGAAATCACCACCATTTCTGATTTATTATTCATAAATACATATATTTTATATAATATAATGCTATATAATAAATATATATAAAACTTTATTCCATTTTGAAGCTTTAGGTGAATGAGAACTGTTTTAAAATAAATTTTAAAAATTATATTAAGTTTCAAAAGTATTGGATACATTTAAAAAAATAATTTTTGAATAAAATATTAGATATATAAACAAATAAAAGTATATTAACTTGACAATATCGAGTATTTTAGCGTCCATCAATGATCACACTATATTCTATTTTAAAACATTATGAATATAAAAGTTTATCAAATATATCCTTGTTGTTAAAAGCAAAATAAAAGAAATGGGAATCTTGAAGATTGTTTTCTAAATTGTTCGAGAAAATGATGGAAATTCATGGGAATGATCACAAATCACTAAAGTGTATGAATCTCTTGATAACGCTATTGTTCTACTGTATATACTATAAAATATGATATATAAAGATATAGTGAGACGTTATGAGTGAAGAAGTGACAAATATCGTACGACAATTTGAGACAGCTTGCCAACAGTTAGTGAGTCCGACTCTGTCAATATCAGAAAGACAGAATATAGGTATGTTAGAATAAAAAAATATATTAATTATTAGAGAGTTCATTAATTTCTTTCCAAAACAATCCTCAATCATGGAGATTATGTTTGCAAATGATGTCCTTAACGTATGTTATACTACAATGAATTGATATATATTTATATTTGTATTATTTAGAACTAATACAACTGTGCTATTTTATATTCAAGGTACTTATGAAGTATTATTAAAGAAATATTGGAATGTATATAAATAGAATGAATTATTATTTATTATTATTATTATTATATATATAGACTCTTTCTTCTGAAGATAAAGTTTCTATTCGATCATTTGAAATACAACACTATTATGATCATTTTAATAAATATCCCGAAAATTTATCTAATAAAATCGCTAAAGTATGCTTATTATTATGTGTAGTTATTATTATATTTATTATATATATTAATATTATTATAGATTATTGCTTGGATAGGTGAATATGAATGGCCACAAGATTTCCCTGATTTCCTTCAAATAATTGCTCAAGGACTTCAAGTATATATATGGTTGTTTATTACACTATTGTCTATTATTACCTGATTCTATCTTATTATGATTATATATATATGGTTGTTTATTATATTATTGTCTATTATTACCTGATTCTATCTTATTGTGATTATATATAGAATGAAACTAGTTTAGACGCTTCAATACTTTTATTAAATATAATAACTGAAGAGATTTATAATGATTCTATTAAACAACCTATATTAACTTATAGAAAGAAAGAATTAAAACGATGTTTTAGGTATACAAAATATATAGAATAATGTATATAGTAATACATATATATAGAGTTGAACTTCAGAATATAATAAAACAATTAAATGATATTATTATACATACTTCAGAACAAAATAATAATAATAATGGATTATCTGTATATATATAATTATATATAGTTATATATATAGAATACTCGATGGATGTATTGCTTACATATATTATTAACAATATTACAGAATAATAAGATAGAAGAGACACTCTCTACAGATCTTATTAATATACTTCTTCTCTCTTTATATAAATACCAAACTCAAGAATCGTATATAGATATTATAGAAGTATAATTAATGAATATATATATATATATAGAATTGAAGCTATTAAATGTATTAGTGAAATATTATCGAAACGTTTAATTCCATTAAATTCCCGTGTTTTTATCTTTAAATTAATTCAGAGTATTTCTCAGTTACTTCAAGTATATATATAATGAATATATATATAATGAATATATATATGAATATATATATATATAGTGTTTATTAGGAATTGATATGAATACGGTGAATCCACTATATATTATTCACGTGAATCGTTTACTTTTAACGGTTATGAGTAACGGACTAGTTATTCTTCTTAAAAACAAAGAATTTAAATTACTTGAATTTCTTCAATTATTGTATATATTTATACTATTTTTATAACATATAATGTTTATATATATATATTTGTTAAATATATATATATATAGTATGTCTTATACGTATCGTCAGTTATCTCCGTCTTGCTTTCTCCTCTGTCTACAAACATGGACCTCGATTTATGATACTCTATTTATGAGAGAAACCATACGTATATATATATTTAGTAAATTCTTTTATTATTATAAATTTAACAATATTTAAATATTTATAATATTCTTTTATTATTATCAATTTAACAATATTTAAAATATATATAATATTCTTTTATTATTATCAATTTAACAATATTTAAAATATATATAATATTCTTTTATGATTATAAATTTAATTAAAATATATATATAGAAGAAACAAGTGAATATATTCCATTATTTATTACTTTACGAGATCGACTTGTTCAATCATGTCTTTCTACTGGATCCCCGTGGTTATTTGATGTAGATTCTTATGATGAAGATGAAGAAGAAGATGACGAAGGAGAAGAAGAAAAGAAAACACAAACAACTGATATAATCACGGGAGAAATCGAAGAACAAGAATCTAATGTATGTAATATTTTTTTATAATATCTTTATTTTATTTTGTCAATTTTATAATATATTAATAATTAATTAATTTATAATATATTTATAATTATTTATTTATAATATATTTATTTATAATATATATAAAATATAGCATATATATATATATATATATATATAGTATGAGCCTCCTTCTTTGCCATTCATAAAATTCAATCGATTTCTTATAAAACTATTAAGTTCATTAACACCTTTGGATCCTCAATATCCCATACATATCTCCTCCCTGACCTCTTCTATTCTATCTATATCTATATCTATATATAAAGATATACAAACTAATAATGGTATTTGTAATACACCACAATTTATCAACTCTATTAAAGATTTCATATTTCTACTCGATGTATATATATATATATATATATATATATCAATGTTAGTATTATCTTTATTATATTCTATTTAATTGTATTATAACATATATATATATAGTATTTAACTAATGTTGAACATTTATTACCTTCTTCTTCTTCTGTAATTCAAGTCTTTGAAGCTATTTCCAATGTTGTCAAGTATATTTTTATTTTATATAAATATATATTATATTATATGTTGTATTCTATATTATGATCATAGTTTATTTAATATAAATATATATTATATTATATGTTGTATTCTATATTATGATCATAGTTTATTTGATATATATGTATATATATATATTATATATAGTATATCTATATCCTGTTTCCTACATACTTTTGGTACACTGTATCTTAACCTTATCACTTCCTCTCTTACATTTTTTCAAAGGTATATATTTTTAGATTCGTTTTCTTTTATTATTATTAGATATATATTCATTTTATTTCTATATATATATATAGCCTTCTTCGATGGGTTCTCTGTAATCAGACAACTCTCCCTAATGAAACAAAACCTATGATTCCCGCGGTTATATCCATGGTAATGAGTATTATTCAGAATACTATTACACCATTCCCGATATCTGTTTATTATAAATGCACGTGCCTCTTGAGGGGCATCCCCGAACGGCTTCATTATGAGAATCTATGGGATATACAAGGTATATATAATAGTGTTAATTATATTTTAAATGAAATTCTATTAATAATTTTGTTTTTAAAATCTTAAATATATATAACTTTTATTCTTTATGAAATATATATATAGATACATTACCCTTATATACATCATTTCTTCCTTCTACTTCCTCTCTTCCTCTATATATCCAAGAAGGCCTCTTTCTCTTCATACTCAAATCTCTCTCTTATCCTCCACAACTAGACGAAAAACGACTTGTATAGATATATATGTGTTTATTATATTTATTATTATATTATATTTATTATTATTATTATTATCATTATATTATATGTATTATTATATTTATTATTATATTTATTATTATAAAAATACATAGTCGATATTGACTGTTTTTCTGACTCCATTTGTTGACACTGTAATAACTACGGATAACTCTATTAAATCTATGAATATAAACATATATTCAAGATGCCTTTATTTATTATCACATGCTCTTAAGGCTATTCGATTGGAAAGTAAGTCAGTGCGTCAATTCTATCATAATATTATTCTTCAAATTTATTCGAATACACTTACTATGGTTAAGAATATTACTTCAGCATTTTATATGGGTCCTTCCCCGCGGTTATCTTTCACTTCGTTACGTATTATTATGAACTCCCTTTTAATCTTTACGGACTGGATTCTCAATACACCTTCTGAGAATAATCGCGGTTATAATGTATATTTAATGGAACTATTATCATTATTACCCAATATGGTCATTAGTCCTGATGTAAAATTAAGAGGTATATTTACTATTATATATATATATATATTATATATATTATATATATTATATATATTATATATTATAGATGAGTTATTTATCGTGAAATATCTTCATTTATTGAGTTTATTCGTATCATCTCCTGTAATTACCCTTGAAGAAGTCATGGAATGCATGTATATACTTTATACTCTCAATCCCGCCATTTCTCAACGCGGTAATATCACTATTCTCAACGAATATATACAAACAAATGGAAATGTATATTTATTTTTTATATAAATTCAATAGTATATCATAATTATTTATAGTAATATAAATTCAATATTATATTATTATTTTATATATATAGTTCTTAAAGAATATCTTCCCTAAAGATTTCTCCACTATAACTATTTATAAGGATATACCTATTAATATATATCTTGAAAAGTTATTAGAAACTATATATATACCTATTACTTATCCTACCATTCCTCCAGATACATGCAAAATCATCCTTTGTATATATATATATATATATATATATATATATTATTATTATTATTATAAGTATATTAATAATATAATAATTACTATAATTATATTGATATCGATTATTATAAGTATTTCTACAAACTAATTTATATATTTATTTTTTTTACTTTCTTTATATATATCTATAATTATCTCTAGCTCTTCTCACATCTTTATGTATGCCATCATTCTATAAGAATTCGATATATAAACTATCACGAAATGCTATCACTTCTATTCTATTACCTGTATATTATATATATATATTTATATATTTACCCTATATATATATATAGGATATATTACTTGGTAATCATGCTATTCTTCAAGATGATATTATACTAACAATATATCGACTTTTTGGTGAAGATTTAAATTCTTTTTATACTCCTTTACTTTCAGACTTTATCAGCTCTATTCAGCAGATTAATGATCAATCTAAACAATTATTATTCTCTACTATCATACCTGTTAAAGATCCCCCTTCGTTTACAACACAAATATCCAATCTTATTAATGATCTTTATATTCTAAAAGAACAATCGAATTAATCATTTTTTTCTATAAAGTAATTTTTTTATAATTATAGTTGTTTATATTCATCTAGATTTTTATTTTTAAAATATATTATGAGTATATATATATATATAAACAGTTTTATTTTGTTTTAAGAATTTCTTCTTTCTTTCTATTTTTATTTTTTTTTTTATTTAATCGATTCTTGTAAATATATATGGGCTTACATGTATTGTTTTTATCAATATTTTGTTTTTTCTATAACTCGTTTTGCTAAATCTTTTCACTCTTTATTCTTCTTATCTTATTCTTTTTCTTAAATATATATAATCAATTACTTGTTCTTCAGTAATAAGAATTTTTTTTTTGATTAATTCTATTATGGTAAGAATGTTTTTTGTTTTCATAATGATTATTTTTAAGCAACAAGCTAATAATTTGTGAATTTTATCTATAAATCTGAAAAATCATTTGTATTCTACTTTTAATGAATTGACTATTGATGAGATATTGAAAACGAAAGCCATAAAGTTTTCATCTAACAAATATCTGAAAATAAAAAAGACATAAAAATTTAAGACTGTTGTTTTCAGTAATTCCATTATATAATATCAGATAATAAGTTTGTGCTATTAGTTTAAGCAAAAAATCGTTAATCAAAAGCTCACAAATACACAAGTAATATATAATCTCGAAGAATTCTCCTTTTTTACAATTTGTCTGTTTTGTTATATGTCGAGTAACTCTGAATGATATCAGCAGTCATCATAGATTCATCATATTGACTTCATAAAAGGAAGAAGAAGAAACAAGTTTCAGATAATTTCAACATAATCCAAAACATTATTTTTTATTGAATCACGATTATTCATTAATACATAGTCATAATTACAAAATAATTGATGTTTTTATAAAAGCTGGAAGTATCGATGGATTCCCTCATTTGATCTTTAGAAAGTCTGAAAATGTTTGAAAGTTCATCTAATAAAAAAATATTTATTTAATTTTTATTTGTTAGATATATATACAATGAAGGCTTTGTATGTGACTAAAATGATAATAAATTAATACCAATTATAGTTTTGCTTTATTCCTTTGCTTTGTAGTCTTATGTGCTGCTGAATCTAGTATATATTCTAGATTTCTAATTTATATATATTATTTTGTTATTATTTAGAAGTAGTTGTACTTACTGATATTAACTTTGAAGATAATACTCAAGCTTCTACTGGTTCTACTACAGGTAATTGGTTTGTCAAATTCTTTGCTCCTGTATATATATTGTTTTTTATTCTCTTTTTTTTTTTTGTTATATACAATTATTATTATTATATATATCTTATTTATAGTGGTGTGGTCATTGTAAGAGACTTGCTCCTGTTTGGGAAGATCTTGCTTCTGATCTTTATGGTCAAGTTAATATTGCTGAAGTTGATGCTACTGTTAATAGTGGTTTAGCTGAACGTTTCCAAATTCAAAGTTATCCTACTTTACTTTTCTTTTATGATGGTAAATATGTTGAATATAATGGTTCTCGTGATATTAATTCCTTAAGAAACTTTGCTACTGGAGGTTATTTAGATATATATATATATATATAACAATTATATTAATAATATGAATACTAATAAATAATAATATGACTATATTTATTACCTTTCTATATATATATAGTTATTTAGAAGGTGATGTTAAGGAAGTACCTAGAGTTCCTAGTGCTATAGTTGTTGCCCTTGAAGTATATAATTTATATATATATATAATAATAGTTATTCTATATACTGTAAATGTGTATAAAACTTTGGTCAAAAGGTGAACACTTGGTTATATCAAAATCCTATAGCTACTACTCTTATTATTATGGGTGTTGGCTGTTTATTTGGCGTTGCTATCACTATCCTTTTCTATCAAGTCATGGGCACCAAGGAATATTATGTATATATATATTTTATTTTATTTTATTATATTATATTTATTATTTTATATTATTATAATTATTATTTAATTCTATTTATTATATTTATATTATTATAATTATTTTATGATTACTCTTATTATTATTCATAATAATATAATAAATTTTATTATGAATCTTAATATAGTCTGAAGAAGAAGAAGAAGAAGAAGAAACTGCTATTGTTGATGAAAATAAAGAAAAAGCTGAATAAATTATTTAGTTATTTTGTATTTCAACTATATACTAAAATATTTTGTTTTGTCTTTTTTTTATAATGTAAAAAAATATATTTTAACTTTTTATAATGTAAAAAAATATATTTTAGCTTTTTATAATATAAAAAAAAGTGTTAACAATACATGTGAAATAAGACATTTGAGGATAACATTAAAAGAACCGCAATATATATAAATTTTTTATTAGAGAATAAATAATTAAGTGACACATAAACTAACGAACTATAAGTGTTTTTCTATCCATTTTTCTATGTTGTTTAACAGATCATCTGCTACTTCATCAAAGAGCATTTCATGATACATATTAGGATATAATTTCATTGTTTTATCACTACTACCTGCTTTCTCATAAAATTCTCTAAGATATAAATAGATATAATACATAAAAATATATTTGATATAAAGATTTTTTTATAATAATAATAATTATATATATATGTATACTTAACTCCTTGAGGATTACATATATGGTCTTCTTCTCCAATAGTAATAAAGAATGGATAAGTATATGAATCGAGATGAGATTGAATCTCTTCAGTCATCAGCATCAATTGATATCCTGTAGAACAACGAACACCTCCTAGATATAGTGTTATGATATATTCATGTTGTTTAAATAATAATAATTATTATTATATCATTATTTTTGTTTTATGTTTATTATAATTATTATTATCATTATAATATTTATATAATTATGACTATAATAACAATTTTTATAATTATAATATGTATTTATTTAAAATAATAATCATTATAATCATAAATAAACCAAAAATAATTGGCTATCTAATAATCATTCCAATCAATATATAGTATACATCTATATAATATTTCAAATATATACCATGATAAATAAGTGGATCAAGAGAATATGCTTCAGTATTTGTTTTATTATGTGAAAGAGCTTGTATGTCGAGATCTACTAACGGGATACGAGGACATATTTTCACTAAGAAGGAAGCTAATGGTTTTAACGATAAATCTTTTTCAAATAACATAGCACCTATTAATAATTTATATATAAGTTATTCTTATAAATAATTATGAAAATAAGACGAGAAATATTTATCAATAATTTCATAATCATTATAATAGTAATATAGAGTAATATATTTAAAAAAATAAATAATCTATTATGTATAGAAAGGAATAAAAAAAATATATATATATATATACATGGAGATAAAATAATAACTCCTTGAATAATATCTTTAACACGTTCAGATATTAATATACATAAACCACCTCCTAAAGAATGGCCCTATACATACATATGAAATAAATGATCATAAATAGATTAATATCTATAGAAATCTATAGAAATATTTAAAAAAACTAACAACATCAATAGAATATGAAGAAATACCATTGTAAATACAGGAATATTTGGATATTCTTGAACTTTTTGTTTAATAAATAACACTTGATCATTAACAAGTGCATTATAATCACGAACATAACATCGAATACCATCACTTAATCCATGACCTCTATGCTCCATACCAAAAACAAGGTATCCATGAGCAGAAAGTTGTTGAAAATGTTTTTCATATCTTCCTATATACTCACCAACTCCATGAAAGAAAAATATAATTGCTTTGGGAGTGTTAATCGGAGACCAGGTACGATAATAATTCCACATTCCATCTGTATTTACAATAAAATTGTTGGATTTAATAGAGTCTAAAGGCTCAACTCTCTTTTCTATATAGAATGGTTTTGTATAAAAGTTAGTTTTAATAAATACTTTCATAATCACTCTTTTTAAAATACCAGAATAACGAAGGCATAACTAATTAAAGTATAATGATGAATTTATATATATGTATACTTGACTAGTAATATCAATACAAAACTCTTTAATAAACAAAATAATATTTAAATTGGATCAACTAAATACAATTACGTCGTAAGATTGTCCTATTTGCGTTTTTCGACAAAATACAATTACGAATTCTAAAAGAACTCTTTATAAAATCAAAAAATGAAACAACATAATCGTGATTGTTTTCGGTTTTATACGAAAAATGTTGAGATAATCATGAAAAGTATACTTTTGTCTTTTAGAATTCTTTTTCTCTCTTCAAACTGTCTATAAGAAATGATTTTTTTTTCTGTATTTATTGTTATCATAAACTGCGTATCATTGGTTTTGTATATCACATAATAAACTATACATCATGAAGAATAGATCATTATGAATTAAATTAAATTTATAAGAATATAATAAATGATGTGAATTAGCTAGTTTTTTCTTTGTTGAATAAAACTGATGATTTAATAAAACTTGTTTTATTGAATGAAAATATGTTTTTTATTATATATTTAAAAATGCACACGAAAAAAAAGAAACCTACGTTTATTCGTGTTGATATGTTATTTATTGAGATATCTTGAATATATATATATATAAATATACTATGGTAATTTATAAATGCACACGAAAAAAAGCAGCCAAGCAATAAATGAAGGAAAAATTTAACAATTTAAAAAATATATTTAAAAAACAAGAAATAATGATTTGAGAAATAAATCCTACTAGAATTATAAAGCCCCTAAAAAAGAAAAGAATAAATATTATATATGAAAAACAAAAAAAAATAAAACAATAATAAATAATATAAAATAAAAATAATGGTGTCCATTAAGTCTGTTTGTTATTTTCACGGTTTAAATCCAGATTGGAAAATATTAAGATTATCAATATGTATGAAATGTCCATTACTGACTTTATTCCAAAGATCTAAATGATTACTATAAATATAAGCTGCTTTGATTGTGTTATACATAAGCATATTAATAGTAATAGGTCCAATTCCACCAGGAACAGGAGTAATGGCATCACATGAATGAATCACATTTGAATAATTGATATCACCAACACATTTGTATACTATTTATTATAGATAGAAATATAGATACATGGACATAAGGTATTGTATATTTATTGAATAAAGAAGAAATTATTTAAAATATAGGATATAGAAAAATATAAATATATAGATACGTGAGATATAATAATAATAATAATTAAAGCATAGAAAAAACAGTTTTTTATATTATATATATTTTATATGTAATATTATGTAATATAATATTATATATGTAATATTATATATATAATATAATATATAATAATATATATACCTCCATCTTTTAGAATATAATTGACTCCGATATCAATAAGAACTTGATTTCGATAGGGATTAAGGAATGATTTATCGATATATAGAGGTTGACCCATTGCTGATAAGATTATATCAGCCTATATATTATATATAATGAATAATAGAATTCTGAAATAGATTCTAGTTTAATTTATAGATAATTGATAGTATACAAGAATTAAAATATATATATATATACATTTTTAGTGAATTCTTTGACATTATTTGAAAAAGGATGGATATTATAAATAGTATTATTATAGTGTAGTAGAAGAAGATATAAAGGTAAACCGATCAAATTACTACGACCAAATATACATATATTCTTATTTGTATAACTTACATTATACTTGTAAAACATTCTATTAAAGAAATTAGTAGATATATATAATTTTATAGAATAATAAAAATTATTATTATTATATAAAAGATATATCCATCATATAAAGTGCACTAATAGCAGCACAAGGAACATTAACTAACTATATAAATAAAAATAAAATCTTTAATAATAAATAAATAAAAACATTTATAAAAACAATAGATAGAATAATAATGATATATATATATATATATATATACTTGGTCATATAATGAATATCGATTTCTGTGTTTCATTTCTATATCAAGATCTTCTCCCATCGTTGCAAGTCGACCAATATTCACGGGATTCAATCCATCGACATCTTTAATAGGATGGATAGACGATAATAATAAACTTTCATTTATATGATCTATATATATTATATTATATTTATATAATATTTTAATTCCATTTTCTTTTATATAAGAAATCATATATTATAATGATTTTAATAGTAAAATTAATTGAAAAAAAATATTAAAAATTGAATAAAATAACATTAAGAATTATATAAAAATAACATTAAAAACTGAATAAATAATATCATTAAAAATGAATTAAAAATATACTGGGTAAAGGTAATTGAACAATAATTCCTTGTACACTACGATCTGAATTTAATTCATGAATTTTTGTCAACAATTCCTCAGTTTTAGAATGATCATCATATTGATATTCAGAAAAGCGCATACCTAATCTCATTGCAGCTTGTCTTTTCAAGTTAATATACTATTCAAACAAGTAAAAATGATTTAAGAATAATTCAGAACATACCTTTGATGTTGCAAGGTCAGAACCAGTACGAATCACAGCTAAGTGAGGGATCACATGGCCAACATCTTTTAAAGCTGTTGCTTTTATGATTATCTATAGTTATTATAGACTTAGGAGAACCAAATAGAATAAGTTTTACTTCTCTTGTCAGTTGATTTGATAATTCAATTCCAGATAGAACCTTAGCAACACTCATTTTGATATTTAACTTTGGAAATAAGAATCTCAGATATAAAAATCAATAATTATATTTTTCAAATAATATGTTTTTAAGATGAAGGAAGACAGAGAAAAAAATGATCACCATTTCTAATGAATTTTCATTTGCATTATTTTATTCATCACTTTCTTCTATTCTCTAATATTTATTATATCATAAACTTATCAGGAATTGTGAAGTGCATATGTGTATAATATGAAAGATAATTTCTTTTAAAGTAGTTTGCATCAACATTTCCTTTTATCTTGAGATTCTACGTTGTTTCTTAGTTTTCATTTCTGATCATGTATTGGCATAGTTCCTCATAAACAGTATGACAAAATTCGTAAAGTTAACGCTTTTTTCGAAAATGTGTTTTAAAATGAATTTTTTTATACCTGAATTCTATTAAATTGATTACATGATATTTATAATCTATTGTTATCGACAAATATAGTAACAACTCATAAGAAATGACAGAATCACATCTATATATACTTTTATTCTCTTTTTTCGTCTTCTAGAATAACTCATAAAGCAATTCAGTTTATTTTAGGTGTTTTCACTATATTTTTTGTCACATTCTGATATAAAACAAAAGTATTGAGTAAAAAATACTTTTTCTTTGTCATATGCGTACTACTATATAACCAATTCACAAACTCGAAGAGCTCATGTTATATGATTAATCAAATAAGGCATACGAAACTATGATATAAAAATTGTTGTGCTCATTACTATTATTTCCTTAGTAGAGCGATAAGTAGGATAATTTATGATTATATGATATTAAAAAAAAGAGAATAATTCAAATTAAGTGCAGAACGATACTCATTTACATCGAAAAACTGGTATATTTTCAAAAAGATATGTTCAGCAATAATAGAAGCCAGTAGAATTAACTAAACATATCAAAAATCAGTAATATAAAAGAACGTAAATAGCGGATTTACGATTTATGTCTATTAAAACTTGTGGATGAAATGAACCAAAAAAAATACTAGCATATATTTCTTTTGATAAAATAATCGCGAATATAATTAAAAACTAGGTTCTTTAGAAAAAGAAAACCAGGAAGTAAAAACATTCAGCACCATTAGTTCGGTTTTTTAAAAGAAAGTATGTAAGAAGAAAGAAGACTTTTTTCTTTTTTGTAAGGAAGGAATCTAATACGTTATTGTAAATGTATTAATATATTTTATGCATAGGATTAGTTGATAATTGTTATAGATTCATTATATCAATAAAGTGATGATACGATATGATCTAAATTACCTTTTTACAAAAGAAGAACTGTCTAGCAGTCCGTCCCGGATAGATGGAGTGAGTGAGAACAATGAAACAATGTATATTTTCATTGTATAAGACATTTTAATATAATTTCGTTTAGTGTTCTTTGGGATGGTTGTATATTTATTGAAAAGTTGAATGCAGCTTTGAATGTTGAAGTTCAAAAAAATAACAGAAAAAGCTCTCTGTAAATTTTTATACTTTATTCTGTGTTGCATTCTCTTTTCTTTATTTATTCTTTCTTTTTTGTTGTTTATATTATTTTCTTGTATTTCTTTCTATGTGAATCTATGTTCATATTGAATATAATTATTGAATCTAAACTGTTTCATACATTATTTTTAAACAAAATGTATTCATATGTATTCCATACATAAAAAGTAGTAACATATATTTAAAAAAAATCGAAAAGAAATTATATTTATTTTATTTTTTCTCTATTTATTATTATTATTTTATTGTATATTATTTATTTTGATTATTGTTTAAATATTTTTTTCTTTATTTCAAGTCCTGTTGATATTGTTTCGAAAGCACAACTTATGTTTTTACAATTCTTTGCCTCAAGGAGTCTACTACAATTTAATTCTATTGTATATATAGTATTCATAATATTATGATTATTATTATTATCTATTGTATTCTATATAATGTTATTCTAGTATAGTCTATTATTTTATTATAGTATAGTATATAAATTTAAATCTAAATACTCTTATTCTAGTCTATTGCAGCTTCTTGTTATTATTTATGTGCTAAATTAACAGATCAATATATGGATATTAAAATCAGTACCACTCTCTATATTAATATTATTCAACGATTAATCACGGGGAAAAATGACTTATTTATTGATGAAAAAACTGAAGTACATTTTTGCTTTATTTATTATATTTTTTATTTATTATGTTGATATTATTATTAATAAATAGTTATATAAGACAATCCGAGAGAGTGTTTTTAACAATGAATATACAATATTAGACAGTATTCATTATCATTTATGGTTTCATACACCAGATGAGTTTATTAAAGATATACATAATCAAGTCTTTAGTATATATATATATAGATCTATGTTTATTATTATTTATATTCTATTTGTTCTTATATATATATATATATAGATTTAGATTATGAAAATCATAGATGTTTTCAAGACATGTTTGTGAAATTTAATTATATATGGTATTCTATACATATATATATATATTATATTTTATTAGTTTATCTTTATATACAGTTTATTATATAATTTTCTCTATTATATATATATATATATATATATAGTTTACACAGTCGTATATGTTTATTATATTCTCCTCAAACCTTAGCATATGCTGCTATATATTTATATACTCATTCTGAACCTATTAATCTTCCTAAAGACAAAGATTGGGCAGAATTATTACATGTTAATAAAGATACTCTAAAAGGTATAAAAATAATATATATAACATATATATAACATATATAGAACATATATATAACATATATAACATATATATAACATATATAGAACATATATACATAATATATATATATATATAACATATATAACATATCTACATTATTATATAAATAGAAATAGTAAATGAATTCTTAAAGATTAAAGAGTATATCAAACGATCTGCTTCTTATCTTCTTTCTTCTTCTTCTACCACTTATATTACTATACATAAATCTCTTTCTCTTCCTTCTTCTATTCCTTCTCCTTCAAATGCTTTCTCTTCTCTAACTCATCCGTATGTTACAACTATTAATATGGTAGATACTACCAATACGATTTCTCCATATTTATCTTCTCCTCCTTCTTCTTCTTCTATTCATCCAAATAATCAACCCCCTGCTCCATATAGAAACCCTGATATTACAAAAATACAAATAACAAATACTATAACTCCTATAAATCGGTCTAATTCTTCACCAACACGGTCTACAACGTCTCTTTCTTCTCATAAACATACACCAACATCTCTTCCTCGTCCTCCTACAAGGAAATTACTAGTGCCAGTAACCTTATCAAACTCTAATAATAATAATAATAATAATAATAATAATAATAATAATAATAATAATACTCCTCTTACTACTATATATACTCCTCCTAAACCTTTACGTTCATCTTCTATGCCTATTCTATATAAATCATCACAATCTATATCTACAGCTTCTTCTTCTTCTACTTCTTCTCTTCTTCATACTCCCTCTACTTCTCTATCTACTAATTCTATTTCTTCTCTTCATAATTTACCATCTACTCCTCGACCTCTTCATCTTCCTCTACGGTCACTCTCCAATACAAGGGCACTTAATACTATATCTATTAATAATACTAATAAACCTAGTCCATTAACTAATAGAAAACCATTAAGTGCTGTAAGACCATCCGTTAATTGAATGAACTACATATATATAAATATATATATATATATATATATATATATATATCCATAGATGAATCGTAATACAAATATAAATTTATTTATTAAACATTTATAATCAACTCATAGAATACAAGGATAAATCCATTTATTTCCTTATATATATATATAATTATAATTATCTTTATTTCTTTTCTTTTTTCTTTTTTTTTTTTAATATTTTTTCTTCTTTTTCTTTTGTTTTTTTTTTCTTTCTTTTTTCTTTTCTATTTTTCTTTTTCTTTTTCTTTTTATTATAAAATATAATTCCTGAATTATATCAAACTCTTATTTTTTTTCATATATACACTTTTTTTTATTTTTATAATTTTCACATATTCGTTTAGAACTTATAGTGAAAGCTTTTCCCATTTATTCAAATGATTATTTCTATCTAAATTTATACTTTAGTATATTGCTGTTTTATTTATAACTATTCTCAAATTAATATATTCTTATATAAGAATTTATTGTTCATACTGATTCTTATATGAATATATTTACACTTTTTCTATATTGTTTTGTTATATTATAGTATTATACATATAATTTATGTGTGTCTTTTATTATTATTATAATTATATTAATAATATTGCTTTAATGGAATAAACAAAAAAAGATTTGCATCCACAAATAACTTTTTTTCTGTTTATGTTTTAAATCTATAAATAATAAGAAATGTTTTTCGTAAAAACATTTCGAAAAATGTATAAGAATGATTATTTTATATAGTTTAATATATAATACTAACATTTCAACATTATTCGTATGAAAATTTGGAAATAAAAAAAATATAATTAGTATATATACAATGACAAAACACTTGATTAATAAATGAAACAAATTGAACTATCAATTCGTAAAATAATAAAATAAAATTTAATTGAATGAGCAAATAAGAAAGAACAATAAATAGAATGCATAAGTCTTTTAAATAAAAGATTGATTATGGTAAATATTATATTGTTGAGGTATAGGATTAGATTGTGTATTATTATTATTATTATTATTATTATTATTATTATTATTATTATTACTATTATTATTATTATTATTATTATTATTATTATTTGTAGAAGAAGGTTGAATAGGGATTGCAGAAGGTTGAGTAGGGAAATAAGATGTGTTCTGATAAGTAAATAATGGAGTAGTAGTATTAGAAGAAGAAGTACTATTGGCATAGGTAGCAGAAGGGATATTAGCATTAGCATTAGCAAAAGTAGCTGAGGGTATATTACTATTGTCATTAATATTTTGATTATAATTATAATATCCATTAGGTAACATATTATTAGTATTAGAAGCATAAGTAGCAGAAGGAATAGAAGATGCATTCACATAAGGTGAAATAGCAGGAACAGGGTATTTACGTATATTCGAAGAAGCAGAATCATCAGGTGCCGATAACTCAGTGATAGTCTTTCGATTTCCTATATATATACATATATATAATGAATTGTGTAAATATACTGTAAATAATAAATAAAAAAATATATAATAATAAATAAAAAAAAATATATATATATATACGTTTCTTATTACAGGGACAATTGGAGCATTTACATTTACATACACAGCAGAAAACAATCAACTAGTTATATATATATAATAGTAGTACAATAATAACTAAACATAAATATAATATAATAATATTTGTTAAAAAAAATAAAATAAATAATATAATTTAAATATTATAAAACATATATGTATATATATACAGCAATCCATCCACCAAAGACGAGTATTCCCGCGGAAATGAGTCCATAACCTAGAGCCATTTGTTCGATTTCATTCATACCAAAGCAATTCGCCTTAGAGGAATGAGAAGATGCGCAACCGTTAGTATAATAATCAGCTACTATCATAGGATCATACGCTGAACGTATCTATATAGATATATTATTATTAATTATTCATTATATTATATATAATTATATATATATTGATAGCAAGTGTATAATAACAATATAATACATAAAAAAACAATTTAAAATTATATATATATAAAGTTAATATGTATATATGATTGGATTATAAAGAATGTATATTAGATATAAATAGAATAATAAAACAATAATATAAAGAGCCTATACTTCAAAGGTAATAGTACTCTTTTGAGTAGACCCGTAATAACCTTCTTTGAATCCATTCGAGGAATAACAGCCATATTCAGCAGAATTAGTAATAAAGGGCTGGGTTCTATATATATATATATATATATATATATATATATAATGAATAGCTTAATATATAGAATTATATTCATAACATATATATAATATTATAAATATTATTCAATATAAATATATATATAATTATATTTACAACATATATATAATATTATAAATATTATTCACTATATATATATATACCCAGGATAATCTTCAACATATTCATTACCTGATTTTTTCAGTCGAATACAGATGTTATTCAGATAAGTAATAACTTCACAAGCAGTACCGGTCCAAATACCGCCTTTACTACTACACTTACTTTGACAATCATCACTATATAGATATATAGAACAAGTTGAAAAAGAATATTTATAATATTATAAAGTATAACATAATAAATAGAATACTACTTATAAATGAATTTTCAATATAAATATTGACTAATAATAAAACAATATCAAACAAATATATATATAACTATATAATTACTAGTCTTTGCAATTTAGTGTTGATTTTGATATTAATTTCCTTTGACTTGCAGCAAAACTACGAGTATATACTATTTTTCCATCAATTATTATAGAATATGAAGATGCTAAAGCAATGGATGCTTTGAAATATCCAGGTTTTTCATAGCTACATCCCTCAGAAGGATCACCACTTTTCTCACAAGTATCTCTAACTGGGTAATATTCACCATCTTCTGTTATAAGAGAAAACGAGACTGTTGTACTGAAGTATGGATTTATTTTTATAAAATCATCTCTTGAAGTTTCCCAAGGGATAACATACTCATTATATTTAAGAATATTATCTGTTCTATAGTTTTCTGTTGCTGAAAATACTGTACCAATGATGATAAGAACCAGAGGAATAAAAAGAAGAGCGCAAAAAAGTCCTGGTACATTAAGTCTTGTTTTAGTCGTTCCTCTTCCACTCATAGGAAGATCAAATGAAAATCTCATATTGAATTAACTATAAAAAGTATTTAATAACTATTAAATGAAATTTAAAGTAATGACAACGATATATACAGTAAAATGGAAGTGACGCTGTTTTCCATCATTCGGGAAAGTGAAGAAGAATCAGATTTTTTCAGAATGAATAAAAGCAAATATTTATGGGAATTTTGAGAAAGAAACAAGAAAATAAATAATTGTAAAACCACAAAATATTTTTCAGAAAAAGAAAAATAGTTCTTTTTATATTTATTTTAGTAAAAAAAGTATGTCATTTGTGCGTGTGATAGTGAAGAGTGGTGTGAAGAGTAGATTGGTTCGTCAGTTGTCAGGAGGTATGACATTAGATATATATTTTATAATAACTAATTATGTTTTTGATATGATTATATGATATGAATATTATAAATATTATATAGCTATAAAGAATACAAGTAATGAGTCAGTTGCTGTAAAGTTGATGAATTCGATGATATTAAAGAGAACGATAATGATACCTGCTTTTGCTAAATCTTGTTTACCGATTTCAGATAAGGTTTATACTCAATTTCTTCGAAATATGTCCAATGAGAAGATGGTTGATTCTTTAAAGGAATCAAATAATGCTGAAGAAATTTCACAAATGAAATTAGATGATGGTATTTTTTTAATTTTTTGTTATTATTAAATAATAAGAAAATAAATAATAAAATAATAATATAAATAAAATTAATTTGATTATAGGAATAAAAGATTTACCTGAAGGGAAGAGCCATTGTATAGATCAAGATTTTGATGGTGATATATATAGTGGTGATTTATTAGATGGTGTTCGTCATGGTGAAGGTAAATGTGAATATAGTAATGGTGAACGATATGAAGGTAATTGGGAATATGATTTATGGAATGGATTTGGTAAATATTATTTAAAAGATGAATTAATATATGAAGGTATATTTATGAATGGTCAACCTCATGGAGAAGGTCGTATGAATTATAATGGTGATATATTTGAAGGTATATTTAAATATGGTCAATTAGATGGAAAAGGAAAGATATCCTCAAAGAATGGTTGGAGATATGAAGGTAATTTTAAGAATGGAAAAGCAAATGGTTTTGGAAAGAGTATATATAGTAATAATGCAATATATGAAGGTGAATTTAAAGATGATAAGATAGAAGGAGAAGGAAAATGGGTATTTCCTGATGGAAGTATAATGGAAGGTATATATAAAGATGGTAAATTAAATGGAAAAGGTATACATATAAAAGAAGATGGAGAACGATATGAAGGTGATTTTATAGAAGGTAAGAAAACAGGTTTAGGTCGTATATATAATAAAGAAGATAGTTTAATTATTGATGGAACGTTTGAGAATGATATATTAAATGGTTTTGGTAAATTATATAAAGATAATAAGATATTTTATGAAGGTGATATAAAGAATAATATGAAAGAAGGTAAAGGAAAGATGTATTTATTAGATGGAAGTATTTATGAAGGTGAATTTAAGAATAATAATCGTGAAGGTAAAGGAATATTAAATATGCCAAATGGTTGGAGATATGAAGGTGAATATAAAGATGATAAAGCTTGTGGAGAAGGTAAAGTATATAATAATAATAAGTTTTGTATATATGAAGGAAGTTTTAAAGAAGATACTCCTGATGGATTTGGTACACTTCATTATTTAAATGGTGGTAAATATATAGGTGATATAAAATTATATAAACGTGAAGGAAAAGGTAAGTTTTATTTAGGAGATATGTTAATGTATGATGGTGAATTTAAAGAAGATAAACCAAATGGTAATGGTACTTTGATTTTCCAAGATGGTCGTAAATATGTTGGTCAATTTAAGAATGATGCTATTGAAGGAAAAGGAATAGAATATTATCCTAATGGAGATCATTTTGAAGGTATATTTAAGAATAATGAGAAAGTAGAAGGAAAAATGTATTTACAAGATGGTACTATAGAAGATTATAAATCAAATATGAATGTAGATATAGATAATAATGAAAAGAAGTAGAAAAAATAATTATTAATTTTTTTTTTAATATATATATTTTATTTTGTTTTATTTTGTATTTTGTTTTATTATTATTGTTATTCTTTAATAAAAGAAAGAAAAATTATTCCATGATATTTTAAACAACAATGTTAAACTATTATATATATATATTTTTAATATTTAAATAACAATATATTATTATTAAAAATATATATATATAAATGAAATAATGAATATAGATAGAGAATAATAATAATTAATCAATAATTAATCAATATCCCAATTTTGAACTTCTTTATCTTTTTCAGAAGGAGATAAATGTTTAATTGCTTGTTTGATTTTAAAGATAGATCGTCCAGGAACAAGATTCTTTGGACAACAAACTGTACAATTCATAATTCCATGACAACGATATAATTTCCATACATCATCTAATTCTAAAAGACGTTCTCTTGTGAATTCGTCACGTGAATCAGCAATCCATCGATATGCTTGTTGAAGAACTATATATATATTATTATTATTAAGATTATTATGTTTATTATGTTTATTATGTTTATTATTATTATATAATATAGAATATAGAATATACCTGCAGGACCAAGATATTTATCAGGATTCCACCAATAGGAAGGACATGAAGCAGTACAACAACCACATAAAATACATTCATATAAACCGTCAAGACGAGCACGATCTTCAGGAGACTATATATATATATATATATATATATTATTATATATTATATACTTGTAAATTTTCAATATCATAATTTGTATCTTTAGTTTTTTTCATCAAATAAGGTTTAATATAAGAATATTGCTCATAAAATAATGTCATATCTATATTATATATATTATATTATATATATATATATATATATATATATATATATATATATTATATATACCCACAATAAGATCTTTTAATACATACATATGAGGAAGTGGACGAACATTAATACTTCGTTTCTGACATTTATCTAATGAATGTAATAAATATAATAATAAATATAATAATAATAATAGTATATACTTGTAACATGAACACCATCAACAATGGGAGTAAGACAAGCTAATGCATTCTGACCATTGATATTCATCGCACAACTACCACAGATACCTTCACGGCAAGATCTATTATAGTTATATACATCAAATAATAATATAATAAATAATAATATAATAATATAATAATATAATAAATAAACATAATAAATAAATAATATAATAAATAAATAATATAATAAATAAATAAATAATAATATAAACATAATAAACATAATAAATACCTTCTAAAATTGAATGTAGGATCCTGTTGTTTGATTGCGAATAAAGCATCTAATACCATTGTTCCACACCTATATATATATATATATTCTTCAATAAATATATAAATGTACTTGCTTATATCAACAACTCGTTTCTCCATTCGAGGCTTATTGTCAACTTCAGGATTATAACGATATACAGAAAACACTACATATCTTGAAACTTTCTTCTCCATATTCATTCCTCCTGTTGATAAACTTCTTTTTAATAATAATGACAACATTCACTCTCTTTTTTTATCTATTGAATGAACTATTTATTTAAATATTAGAATTATAATAATCTATCAATTCATATATCAATATTTGATAGTAAAAAACCACAAAAAAGCATTCTCACATAAAACGAAGATTTCTTATACTTTGAAGAAATTTTTGGATTAATTAGATATGGATAGCATTCACTAAGTATAAATTAGATATATAACTTGTTTTAATTAGTTTTATGATGTTAATAAGCCGAATAGAAAAGAAATGACAAACTGTTCATAATATAAAGTAATAAGTTCAATTTCATATGTTTATATTTATCTACCATCAATGCCACAGCGATTATAAATGAAACACTTAACAGATAATCTATAAATAGTTCAAAAATGAAAAAAAAATTAAATCACATGGAATACTACACAAATTTGTCTCTTTATAGATCTAAAGAAAACATATACACTACACATACATTTATACACGTATTCAATACGTGATAAACCAAAGTATATTCTTTTTTCTATGAATTACGATTTTTTATTGTGTTTCCTAAGACAAAAATATAATTTACGTGAATATTTTTTCATAGAATATTTTTATTTCCTTTCTCACTGTACATGTTTTCTAAATCTATATCAAAAGTTGGTAAACGTTTTATCCGTTCCTATGTGGCGGAACAACCCAAACGAGTTCTTACGTATCCAAAAGTTGTTCTTGGAAATGTATCACCTAGAAATGCAGTTCCAGATAATATAATAAAGCCATCATATTATTTTGATGGTTCTGTACCTGAAAATAATCCTCCTATGCAGATTCATGATGCTGAAGTATCTTCATTTGTTTTATCTTGTTGTTATATTCATTTATTAAAAAGAATATTTAATTTTTTATTATTTATTATACGAAAATTATTTTTTTTATTATATAAAGGGTATAAAAAAAATGAAGAAAGCATGTAGAATTACAAAACAGGCTATGGATTTTGTGGATACATTAATTCAGCCTGGTGTTACAACCGATGAGATTGATAGGGAGTATCATAAGTTTGCTTGTTCATTAGGTTATTATCCTGCTTCTTTAAATTTTTCTCATTTTCCAAAAAGTATATGTGCAAGTGTGAATGATGTATGTTGTCATGGTATTCCAGATGATCGTAAACTACAAGATGGAGATATTCTTAAGATGGATATGGTTATGTTTGTTGATGGTATATATATATATATATATATATATATAATGTGTTTTTTTTTCCTAAAATAGATTTATATAGATTTTTTTATTTATATATTTTTATATTTATATTTATATATATATTAGGATATTATGGAGATATGACTCGTTGTTATGCTGTAGGTAATGTTGATGAGCAAGGGAAACGATTGATACAATGTACAAAAGAAGCGACTGAGCAAGCCATTAGTATTTGTAAAGCGGGAGTACCCTATTTTGTAATCGGAGAAGTAATTGATATCATTTGTAAAAAATATCATTTTCAATCGTATGTTGAGAATAATATAGTTTTTTTTTATAGAATAGAATTTATATTCTTATTTTTTTATTTTATTATTAATATAATTTTTTTTTTATTATTATAATTTAATTTTTTTTTATTATTATAATTAATTTTTTTTTATTATTATAATTTATTTTTTTTATTATTATAATTTAATTTTTTTATTATTATAATTTATTTTTTTTATTATTATATATATATTCTTTTATAAAAATAATAGAATTATTTTGATTATCAGTTTATCCTATAATGTATCCTCTATATAGTGTATATGATTTTTCAGGTCATGGAATAGGAAAAGATATTCATCAACTACCTTATATTATACATACTCATAATAATTATCCTGGAGAAATGGTTGCTGGACAAACATTTACTATCGAACCTATTATTGTAGAATATAAAAATGATGTTTATGTTGATAAGGATGATTGGACAGTAAGAACTAAAGATCAAGGTAGAGCAGCACAACTAGAACATACTATTTTAATCACAGATCATGGATGTGAAGTTTTAACAGCCTAAAATAATTAATTCTTAATTGATATTTATCTTGTGTTTGGTTGTTTTTATAATATTTTTAGTGTATTCATGAAATGCTAGCCTATATGTAATTATTCTCGTTACATATTAATTTATTATATGTTTCGTGACTTGACATACATTTTTCTATTGTATAAAAAATATCTAGAATAATATGAAAAGAAAAAACGAACATTTTTTTAATTTATAAGTATTTCTCGTTTCTTGATTTAAATAGTATTTTAAATATCGCTAATGCTTTATTTCGTACATTATCGAAATAATAAAAAAGGTATAAAAGGAGATTTCGTGATATCTATGTTAAAAATAGTATATAAAACATTGTCTTGCATACTTACATCACTCAGGTGACTTCAAGAACATCTGACACAATCACTTCTAAACATTCCTTATCTTTAAATTGAGTTTTATTTATAAAAAGTCAAGAAGAGATACTAATGCTGTTTCGTTTTCGAGAAAATTTTATGAATTTCGTTCATCCAATAGAAAAATATTTTGAACAAAACCATGAAAAAATGATGGAAACCGAATTTGGAAATGCATATTCCCGTAAATAATTATTTTAATGATTATTGTCAAATTCGAATAGAAGAATTTTAATTTCCCTTTAATCAGTTTTGAATGGTCACAAGGTATTATTTGACCTTTAGACCATAAACTGTACAGTAATTAGAATATCGAGAAAAAAAGTCTATGATTATAAATAATCTTTGATTAATAATTCTCATTTTTATTATTTTTCTACTTTAATTAAGTATTTTCTCAAAGTAACATTTGTTTTCTGACGATGCTTGCTGCTCTTCATAATTCTGCTAAGACTATTGTTCCTCTTGCTAACAATATAGCTTTAAGATCTTTTGCTGCTGAAGCTTCTGCTAAGATTGCCACTGAAGCCAAGCCTAAGAACTACAAGCTCTTTGAAATCTACAGATACAATCCTGAATGTGATAACAAGCCTCATTACGAAAAATATGCTGTTGATCTTAACAGGTATTTATTTTTCTACTTTGATCCTCTTCTCTCTGCTTAAAACTATTTTATTATTTTATTTACTTCCTATAGTTGTGCTACTATGATTCTTGATGCTCTTATTAAAATTAAGAATGAACAAGATCCTTCTTTAGTTTTCCGTCGTTCTTGCCGTGAAGGTATTTGTGGTTCTTGTGCCATGAACATTAACGGAACCAATGGTCTTGCTTGTCTTACTAAGATTGAAAAGAACAATAAGACTACTACTATTAGACCTCTTCCTCATATGTATGTCTTAAGAGATTTAGTTACTGATTTCACTAATTTCTATGAACAATATGCTTCTATTAAACCTTGGTTACAAAAGAATGGTGGTGATAATAAGGATTATACTATTGAAAATCTTCAAGTATATATTATATTATTTTTTTTAAAGTTTTTATTATAAATGACACAATAATTCAATCTTTTTAAAATCTATAATATTTCATAAATTATATAATAAATAGTCCCATGAAGATCGTCTTCTTCTCGATGGTTTATATGAATGTATTCTTTGTGCTTGTTGTTCTACTTCTTGTCCTTCCTATTGGTGGCATGCTGATAAATATCTTGGTCCTTCTAGTATATTTATATATTATTTATTATTATTATTTTTTTTTTTTTTTTTTTACTTTCTATTTATCATTATTTATATTATTTAATTTATATTATATATATATATATATATAACACTATATATTTATATATAGTTCTTCAACAAGCTTATCGTTGGATTGCCGATTCTCGTGATGATTTCACTCATGAAAGATTAGAAAGTCTTGATGATACTTATAAGTTATATAGATGCCATCAAATTATGCAATGTACTCATGCTTGTCCTAAGAATCTTAACCCTGGTTCTTCTATTCAAAAGCTTAAGCGTGCTGTTCATAAGATGCACTAAACAAATAGATAACATTCCTATACACATAAACATATGATATCAATATATTCTATGTTGAGATCAGTTCATTTAATACATTCTATATACTATTTCATTATGTTTATGTATAATCTAGAATTTTTATTTTCTTCTTTAATTTTTAGGAATTCTACTGTTTTCCTGTATATATAACATTATTATGGCAATATAAAACTATTTTTTTAATTTTAAACTTTTTTTCTTTGTGTTTTGTTAATTATTGTAATTGTTTTATTATTTTTAAAATATAAAGAAAACTTTCTAAATAATAAAAAAATAACGACAAACGTTGTATATAATTTCATAAACATATAGACACATTGATAATTGGAATAGCTTTAAAATATAAATTAAAATTTGAATTTTTTACTATCTGCAGGATTTGTAGCCTTTCGTTTTCTATCTGATTTTTGATCTTGATGAGCTATATCGTATTTAATATTAAGATCTTCTTGTGTCATGGATTCTAATTCATCAGGATTCAAAGAAACAATAACATCATCTGCTTTCTTTGGTTTAGTAGGCATAACAAGTTCATAAGATGGCGCCAAGAAGGAGCCTTCCGTATTTGTAACCTTTCTTTCTTCTACAATAGTATATAAAGGTTTTTCTTCATATGGCGTTTCATCACCAGCTCCTTTACGAAGAGGAACAGCAGGAGTAACAGTACCAATATAGTATATTATAATAATATAATATATTATATATTATATAATAGTATATAATAGTATATAATAGTATATAATATATTTATATACCAGGTTCCACGGAGAGAATACCGGATATATCTTTATCATTTCGTTTGTCTTCCAGAGTAGCTTCTTCCTTCTCTTCCTCTTCTTCTTCTTCTTCAGGTTCTTCTTCTAATTGTTCTTCTTCACTTTCATACTCTTCAGGAGGTAACACACCCCATAAAGGAATAGCACTCATATCAGACTTTTCTTCAATAATACCATTGTTTTCTTCACCACCAACAGGAGCATATAATGGTCTACCAAGCTATATAAAATATATATATAATCTCATAGAATAAAAATTCTTATGAAAAAAAAAAGATATAATGTACTAATAGTCATGGAGGAAATAATAATATATATATATATATATATATATATATATATATATATATACACCATCAGTAGGGAATTTACCCCATTGTCCAGCTCCAAATCCAAAGGATGCTCCCGCGGGAATAGGTGCATTGAGACCGGGAATACGAAGATTGGGATAAGAACGAGGGGGACCATAACGTTGCATGTTTAATAACCACGGGGGAGGAGCTCCTGCAGGCATACCAAGAGCCGTCTTAAGTTTTTCTGATAATTGTCCAGGAATAATGTTTACTAAACGAATTTCATTTTCTTTACCTTCATAATATCTATAATAATAATAATAATAATAATAATAATAAATATATTTTTAGAAATAAGAATATATACACATCTCCATAAGTAGACATATGAGGCTTTGTGGAATGTTTAAAGAAGGCATTTTCACTATAATAATAATTATAATAATAATAATAATAATAATAATAATATAATAATAATAATATAATAATAATATAATATAATATATACAGTAGACCATAATCAACATCCATCTTGTGTAATTTAGGATTCATTCGTTCACGTGCTTTGGCCTTTAGACTCTTTCCGTCATCTCTCTCACTGAGGGCATCCCTCATAGTAGCAATACCAGTGGCGGCAATATAATCTATAGTAATATAATATATATATTCATTTAAATCTATTCTAATAATAAATAGATCGAATACAATAGTAAAGAATATCTCTACTAGTTAGTATATTATATATATATATATAATATTATATATACCTGGTAATTGATAGCGAGTTTTTTCAGTTCCACGTTTACCTGATAAATAACGTCGTTTAGAACTCCAATGGGCAGGGACTGGAATAGTATTACGATAAGATTTTAAATAAACCAATAAACGAGGATCTTGAGCAGTAACATCACATTCCTTAAGAATAAGAATAATATAATAATAATGATAATAAATAAATAAATAAATAAATAAATAAATAAATAAATAAATAAATAAATAAATAAAAAAATAAATAAATAAATTATTATGAATACTACTATATATAATATATACTTCAACTACATCAGGACGTCTAACCATTTGTTTCAATTGAGCAACAGACATTCTACTTAATAAACGTCTTTGTTTCTTAGATAATTTAGGAGCTTCTTCCTTCTTTTCGATTTCCATAGAATCTGACTATATTCATAGTGTATGAATAATGTAATTCTTATAATAAAAGAAAGAGATGAAGTGATATACTTGAACTTGTGTTTTGGACTTATTATTATCTTCATCTGTATCATCATCAGTATGTTTACTCTGGTTCTAAAAGAAATAGAAATTGTATTAATTTGAATATAACATATAAAATATTTATATAAATAATAATAACTAATTCTATCAAAATAAAGAAACTAAACTTAAAATATATACATTAATTTTAGAGACTAATTCTTCAGCAGTAGCAAATTTAGAAAAAACTTCTTTTAATTCGGCATATTCTCCTGTTAACTGTTCTACAGTATTTGAAGAAACCCATTCTACCTCTTCCGGTTGCTCTGATGTTTGTTTTTCTTGTTCATTCTTTTCAACAATAGAAGTAGCTTTTGAAGGATTCTCTTTAGCTTCTTTCTTTTGTTCCTTCTTACGTAATCTTCTCTTTTCGTTCTTTGTTAACTTACGCTATATTTTTAAATAGAGATACAGTTCTTAAAGAGATATACAGCTTGATTTGGAACTTCAACTTCAGCCATTCTATGAATAATACACAAAAAACGTTTTTATTTTTTATCAAAAGAAAAAGTGAGAAATTTCAGATTCTGCTCTGAAATTCGGTAAAAAATCAGGAATCATAAAATACTATATAATTACGGTAATGTCCAACATAAACACTTTTAAATCATTTTCTTTCAAATAAATGAAAATGTGAACAAGAATAAAACCAAATATAAACAAAGAAACAACCCATATTTATTTTGTTTTTGCTTTTCATTGACAAATATCAAAATGGAAACGTATATTTATGTGGAATTTATTCTATAAGGTTGTCTAGTGAAAATAAGCCTGTTGAAGAAACAACTCAACCTCAACCTGAGACTCAACCTATTGAAGGTGAACCTAAATTATCTAAATCTCAATTAAAGAAGCTTGCTAAGAAGAAGGATAAGCCAAAGGTCAGTAAGGAAGAAAAGATGAAAGCCGTATTTAATTTATTTTTAATGTTATTTCGTCTCTTATTATTCTTTTATTATTTTTTTCATATATATATTATTAGTGGGGTCTTTCTGGTAATAAAGCTGAAAAGAAAGAAAAAGTTCCTAAAGAAGAAAAGAAAGATGTTCCTGTCATTCCTGTAACCCCTAAGGGTGAAAAGAAAGGTATATAAATATATATACTTTATATAAATATTCTATAAATTTTTTAAATATATAATATTGAATATATATATATATATAGATCTTTCTTCTCCTCTTGCTGATTCTTACTATCCTGCTGCTGTCGAATCTGCTTGGGCTGATTGGTGGGAAGCTCAGGGATTCTTTAGTATGTCCTATTCATATTCTAGATATATATATATATATATGAATTATTCTATATAACATACTATTTTTATGAATCTATTCTTTATATTCTTGAAATTATATATATATATTATATATAGAGCCTAATGTAGAGCGTGCTCTTAATCTTCCTGCTGATAAGAAGTTTATTATGGTTATTCCTCCTCCTAATGTAACGGGTACCCTCCACTTAGGACATGCTCTTACCAATGCCATTGAAGATACCATCACTCGTTGGTATGTTTATATTATTATGATGTTATTTTATATTATTATGATGTTAATTATTATTATTATTATTATTATTATTATTATGTTAATTATTATTATGTTAATTATTATTATTATTATGTTAATTATGAGTATTATTATATTTATTATATTCTTATATATTATACTATGGTTTATAATACTATATATAGGAAGAGAATGAGTGGTTATGAGACTGTTTGGGTTCCAGGTATCGATCATGCTGGTATTGCTACACAAGTAGTTGTAGAGAAGAATTTGATGAAGGAAGAAGGAAAGAGTCGTCATGATTTAGGAAGAGAAGCCTTTGTAGAGAAGGTCTGGGAATGGAAGAATCAATATGGTAATAAGATTACGACTCAACTTAGAAAACTTGGTGTTTCTGTTGATTGGTCTCGTCAAGCCTTTACTATGGATGATAACTTAAGTCGTGCTGTCAAGGAAGCTTTCGTTCAACTTTATGACAAGGGTCTTATCTATAGAAGCAATCGTCTTGTGAATTGGTGTTGTACTCTTAAGACTGCTATTAGTGATATTGAAGTAGAATATATCGATTTAGAAGGAGCTACTAAGAGAAGAGTACCTGGACATGGTGATCATATGTATGAATTTGGTACACTTACTGAATTCGCTTATCCTGTTGAAAATAGTGGTATATATATATTTATAAAGTTCTTGTTAATGTATTTATTCTTATTATTATTATTATTCTAATTATTATTATTCTAATTATTATTATTCTAATTATTATTATTATTCTAATTCTTATTCTAATTATTATATTAATTCTTATTCTATAGATGAGAAGATTATTGTAGCTACTACTCGTCTTGAGACTATGTTAGGTGATACTGCTGTTGCCGTTCATCCTGAAGATCCCCGTTATACTCATCTCCATGGGAAATACGTCATTCACCCTATTAATGGTCGTCGTATTCCTATTATTACCGATAGTATCTTAGTTGATATGAACTTTGGTACGGGTGCAGTCAAGATCACTCCTGCTCATGATCCTAATGATTTCGAATGTGGTAAGAGACATAATCTTGAATTCATTAATGTTTTTAATGATAATGGTTCTATTAACAGTAATGGAGGTGAATATGAGGGTATGATGAGATTCGATGCCAGAGTGGCCATTGAAAAGAAACTTAAAGGTATATATATATATACATATACATATATATTCTATGAATATAATTATTAACTTATCCCTATATATATATATATGTATATATAGAATTAGGTTTATTTATTGGTAAGAAGAATAATAAGATGCAAATTCCTATTTGTACTCGTAGTGGAGATGTGGTTGAGCCTCTTATCAAGCCTCAGTGGTATGTTAAATGTGATGGCATGGCTGAAAAAGCGATGAAAGCTGTTGAAACCGGAGATCTTAAGATTCTTCCTGAAATACATGTTGCTACTTGGAATAGGTATATATTTATATACATTTATTTTTATGTTTATTATTATATATTATTATTATATATTATTTATTATATATTATTATATATATATATATATATATATATATTATATATATATTATATATTATATATAGATGGTTAAGTGGTATTCACGATTGGTGTATTAGTCGTCAGTTATGGTGGGGTCACCGTATACCTGCTTATAAGGTCTCTGTAGAGGGTCAAGTCCAGTATCAAGAAGGTAACGAACTCTGGGTCGTCGGCAGAAATGAAGAAGAAGCCATGGAACGTGCTATTAAGATTACTGGAGCTTCTAAAGAACATATCACTCTTGCTCAAGATGAAGATGTCTTAGATACTTGGTTCAGTTCCGGTCTGTTCCCCTTCTCTGTCTTTGGATGGCCTAATGAAGAAAATAACGACGAACTTAAAGCATTCTATCCTACTTCTCTCCTTGAAACTGGTACATATATATATATATTATTATTATTATTATTATTATTATTATTATTATTATTATTATTATTATTATTATTATTATTATTATTATTATTATTATTATTATTATTATTATTATTATAAATAGGACATGATATTCTTTTCTTCTGGGTTGCTCGTATGGTTATGATGGGATTAGAACTTACGAATAAATTACCTTTCAATACTATCTATTTACATGCCATGGTACGTGATAAATATGGTCGTAAGATGTCCAAGTCTTTGGGTAACGTTATCGACCCTCTCGATGTTATTTACGGTATTTCACTCGATGAAATGATTAAGAAGATTTCCACGGGAAATCTCGATCCTAGAGAAGTTAAGACTGCTTCTGATGCAAAGCGTAAAGATTTCCCTCAAGGTATTCCTGAATGTGGTACAGATGCTCTTCGTTTTGGTCTTTTAGCTTATACTTTACAAGGTCGTGATATTAACTTGGATATTCAACGTGTTGTTGGTTATCGTATGTTTGGTAATAAACTTTGGAACGCTGTTAAATTTGGTCTTATGAATATTGAAGGATATATTCCTACATTAGATGATATCAATAATCTTGATGTTTCTACTCTTCCTCTTCGTGACCAATGGATCTTATCCCGCCTTTCCTATTGCGCCAAAATGATGAATGAATCTCTCGCTTCTTATGAATTCGCTAATGCTTCTACTTATATCTATAACTTCTGGTTATATGATTTCTGTGATAAATACCTTGAAATGACTAAAGATTATCTTTATTCTAAAACCGTTGAAGAACAACAAAAGAATAAAACTAAACTTGTTTTGTATATATATATAATATATTTATATTTCATTTACTATATATATATATCTTCAATTTCTCTTGTTTATTACCTTATTCTCTATAGATATTTATGTCTTGAGAATGGTTTACGTCTTCTTCATCCTATTATGCCCTTCATCACTGAGGAACTCTGGCAACGACTTCCCGGTCGTGGCACTCTCAACGATCCCGCTACTATCATGCTCGCTAGCTATCCCCAAGAAGTATATATATTATGTTTATTATATATTATGTTTATTATTATTATTATTATTATTATTATTATTATTATTATTATTATTATTATTATTATTATTATTATTATTATTATTATATAGGTACCTGCTTGGAATAATAGTGTATTAGAAGAAAAGTACAATGTTTTAGATACCTTAGTACATGAAGTACGTTCTCTTCGTGCGGATTACAATCTTCTCCGTAAGGATAGACCTCCGTTCTATCTTGCTACTAGTGATAAGGATGTACTTGCTACTCTTCAGGATATTTCAGAAGATTTCAGTTGTCTTGCATTAGCTGGTTCTGTTGAATGCGTTTATGAAGATGGTGAACAAAAGAAGGAATATCCTCATTCCTGTGCTCTTAAAACTATTAATAATAAGCTTGCTGTTTATGTCAATCTTAAGGGATATATTGACTTTGAAAATGAAAAGAAGAGATTAAATGATAAGAAAACTGCTCTTCAAACTCAAATCGAAGATGTTCAAAAGAAAATGAATGTTGAAGGTATGTATATTGTATTTATTATTATTATTATTATTATTATTATTATTATATAGATTATGAAACTAAGGTACCTGAAGGTATTCGTAATCGTAATACTGAAAAAGTATTTTTATATATATTTCAATAATTATACTTATATTCATATATACATTGTATATAGTTCAATAATCTTACTGAAGAAATGACTAAACTTGATGAAGCTATCAAGAAGTATGAAGAAATGTCTGCTTAATCTTAGTTATTACATTGTCTTTATTATTTACTTATATTCAAAGGCCAATTGTGATTTCATTTTATTGTTTTTATTTATCATCAATCTATAACCCTTTTTTTATTAATTCTTTAACTTATCTAAATGTATTTTCTCGGTTTATGACATGCATTTTCTTATATTGATTGTTTTGTTAAATAAAAAGAAAAATATTGAAAAAACAATGAACATTTTTTTTAGAAATTTTAAAAATTCAATAATAATTCTTTATACGAATAAACATTTAAAAAATGATTTTATTTCTTTTTTGTATGTTATTCATTCCAAGCTTGGGTTTTAGTATTTTAAATCAAACGATTCTGTGGTCATCAACAGATCAGAGTAAATATGGTTGCTATCGGTATATGATATCCTACAACCTATCTCTGCTAAACAATTTTCATATTTGAATTTCTAGGATTCCATCACTTTTACATTTAGAAAAAGGAATTGTTGTTGCAGCCATTGAAGCAAGACAAGGGAACTGTGGTGACTCAAGTCAGAGTGATACACTGATTCGTATATCTCAAGATAATGGAATTAATTGGTCGAATAACATAATCATTCCTTGTTTTAGTCATGTAAATAGCAATATTATGTTTAATTTATATAGTAAATTGCTTATATATATTATAGTATTATTGAAATATATATAGGTTAAAGGATATCAATCAACAGGAGAAACAGGATTGATCTTTGATAAACAAACACATACTTTATTTGCAATTTCTGAGTTCTTTCATTCAGATACAGTCACTAATGATGGAAATCCAGTTATTGATATTCGTGTTGCTGCCAGTTATGATTATGGATATACATGGAAATTAAAGCGTATTGTGGATGACCCAGGTCAACATTCTCCAAGGTATTATGATTATTCAATTTATTTATATTAGAAAATTCATTTTGGTATTATTAGAAAATAACTATTATTTTCCTATTTATTATATGTATATATATGTATATATATGTTTTTCCTTATTTAAAAATAGTGGTACTCTCGCCTCAGGGGTGCAACTACCTTCAGGACGACTGGCTATTTGCTTTCGAAGGGGAGTTGCCTTTAGTAAGACATTTTACTCAGATAACCACGGGAATACTTGGCAATTCTCTCAAAACTCTACAGGTATCAATAGTTCAGAATGTCAAGTATAAGTTATATATTATATTATATTATATTATATTATTATTATTATACTTATTATTATTATTATTATTATTATTATTATTATTATTATATATTATTATTATTATTATTATTATTATTATTATTATTATTATTATTATTATTATTATTATTATTATTATTATTATTATTATTATTATTATTATTATTATTATTATATTATATTATATTATATTATATATATTATATATATTAATATATTACATATATATCCTATATATTATATATATATAGATTGCCTCTCTTCCTGATGGACGTCTTTATATGACAGCGAGGGAATATAAAAGTTTAAATACAAATCCAAGATTACAAGTAAATAATTTATATATATATATATATATATAAATATATAAATTATATATTTTCTAAATTTTTTCTTTATATATATAAATATATAATATTCCTAGTCTTGGTCATTTGATAATGGAACTTCTTGGCAACCTTATACACATATTCCCGCGGGAATAATCCCGGATCCAAATTGTGAGGGATCTGTAGTTGCTGATACTAATGTATTTATTTTAATTCTTATCTTTCTATATATGTATTTTTTTTTTTTCTTTTTTATTTCATAAAACCATAACATATATATATATATATATATATATATATAGGGTATTTTATATTTAAGTTTGCCTCATTCAACTTCAAAAAGAATAGATATAACTATATATATAAGTAAAGATAAGTGTATGACTTGGAATTCTTCTTATTTGATTTATAAGGGACCATCAGGATATTCATCTATCTCCGTACTTCTTAATAATACTATTGGACTACTCCATGAGGGGGGTCCTCATTTCGCTGAAGAACACATTTATTTTCATAGAATTATTATCTAAAAAAATAATTTTATTTTTTTTTTAATACTTTTTCTATATTTTAGCTTTTGATTATTCATATATATATTATCTTTTGTTTTATCTATCGTATTATGATTGTTTCATATTATTCTTTATCAGTATTATATATTTTCATAACATATATATATAACTTCTTGAGTCTTTCTTAATGATTATATATATATATATATATATATATATTATTTTGTTACTTTTCATATATGAGTGTTTGAATAGATTCAAATATAGAGATAAAACTTTTTTAAACGAATGCTAAAATATAAAAAAATGAATGAAACAGTATATATATATTACATATAAACAGTTATATATTATATTCCATTAATGAATAAACATATATACTCATGCTTATCTATATTATAAAAGCGATATATATGTTTACTAAAATAGATCTATTGTTATTTGTTTTTTAACCCAAAAACATTGAGACAGAGCAGATAAACAAAGAATTTGAGCAAAACAACATAACTAATAAGTCACTATCATTCTGAATGATAACAAATGACATATATATATAAATATGTACATGCATATTATAATAAGGAGAAACAAGAACCACAAAATAGATAGTAAAAAGGAAAAGAATATTTCATAATAAAGAAAAAGAGTATATTTAGCAGGTAGTTATGAAAAAGAAAATAAGAAATAAATATCAACAACCAATATGAATATATAAAGATAATATAAAAAGAAAAAAGTGATTAAAAAAATAAAGTAATTATTATTACTAGAAATACAGGATATACAAAAAAGAATAAAAACAATAATATGTTTTAAAAATATATACTTAAAAAAGGTAATACTAAAATAGATAAAATAGATTAAAAAAAAGAATAAATAAAATAGATAAATAAAATAGATAAAAAAAAACAAAATAGATAAAAAAAAGAATAAATAAAATCGATAAAATAAATAAAATGAAAAGAATTATAGCAATAACATCAAAATGTATGTATATTAAAAAAATAAATAGAATTTAAAGGAAACAAAAAAAACTTTTTAAAAGTAGAATATATATAGGAATAATTAAATAATTAGAAGAAATACATACAGATCTAAGAAGAAGAAGAGAAAAAAAATAGATTTATAAAAATAATGAAAACGATGAATTATTTATATAATGACTGAAATAAGAAACAAGTGAAGTCTAATGGAAATATTATATATATATGTAAATATATATATAAAGTAATATAAATATATAAGAAGAAAAATAAGGTAATATAAATAAACACAAACATATATATAATTATATACATAATTATAATAAATTAAGAATTACATATAAAACAAATAATCAATTATGTAAAGTATATAAAAGTTAATACAAAAAAAGAGACTAAATACTATAGATATACTAAATATATATATATATACTTTACAAATAATGTTATTCTTAATATGTTTGAAAAAAATATAAAAGTATAAAATAACTACAAAGAAAAATGGAAAAAAGTATACATTAACTCTTAACAATAAAATATTATATGTATATATATAAAGAAAATGAAGGTATATATAAGAAAAGAAACGTCCTAAGAAAACATTTAAATAGAATATATATATATAGAATAGTAGCATGTACATAACAAGTTCATTTTTAACATGGACACAACACAATTATGAATGATATATATATATATAGTATAATAGCAAATTAGATTGAAAAGAGATTCATATATATATATATATATATGAGTATGGCGCATAGAATAGTATTTAGTTGTTAGCTACAATGTCAAAGATTGTATAAAGAATAAAACAGAAGAAGAGGAGGACAGAGAGGAGATAGGGGATATATTGATATTGGAAGAAGGAGATGAAGAGAGTTATAGGGAGACCGCTACATATACAACCGATTTGCTGAAGGATATTATTCAATGCTATATATATATATATATTACTATTATGAATATTATTATTATGATATTTATATACTAATGAAAAGAGGATAATATAATATGTATAATTATAATAATGATCACTATTATTTTAAAAAGAATAAAGAAGATAACAATATAATACATATAAATATATATATATACCTGCTACACGTGGATGTTGTTTCTTCGGAACCGCTTCTAAAGTGACTAGTTCTACTAGGGAATACGGTATATATAGAGAGAACCCAACACAGAGATTAAGTAACGAGAAGAGGAGGGAGCTATGAGGAGAGGCCAAGAGGAAACAGAAGATAGAAGCCAAGAAGGACATATATACAGCAATAGATAAACGAGAAAGACGATACTTATCACTTATATAACCTATAGAATGCGTAAATAATAATAATAATAATAATAAATATATATATATATACCAATAAGTAGAATACCACAGGCGCCACCGATTTCCCACTCTTTTATGGCGTTTGACAGCATGGGGGATTTATCCTGATAAATAAACGGCAGAAATAATAATCCCCATTCAGCAAGAATAGTACGACATGCATAGATCTATATATATATATATATATATATATATATATATATATATTAAACATACGACGACCGTTATTATACTACTTAAAATGACTTTGGTTGTCACGTGATGCTCACGTTTCTGTTCCTTCATAATAGTATTGGTATACTGTATAAGCTTATTTTGAGTTTGTACGGGTTCCTCTTCAAAAAGAGGTGACGGAGAGTCTGTCACTACAGGAGAAGGAGGAGCGAATTCACGAAATATATGCATTACTATATATAGAATATATATATATATTTATAAATGTGAAATATGAATAAAATAAAAATAATAATGATTATATATTAGATAATATAAACTCTGATAAAATCATAATATATATATATATATATATATATATATATATATATATATATATATATATATATATATATATATATATATATATATATATATATATATATATATAATATATATATATATATATATATATATAATATATATACCTTCTTGGTCTATAGGAATAGGTGGTGAATACGCACCTCTTCTGGATATAGAAGAGGGGAGAGGAGAGAGAGTAGATGAACCCGAAGAAGAAGAAGACAAAGAAACATAAGAACGACGGTCGTAGAAATGCTTGTAAGATTTCTAGATAGGTATAGAATATATATATATATATAGTAAATAAGAATAGTTATATGTAAATTATTCAATATATTGAATAATTAAAAATATCATTATCATAAATAGAATAAATATAATAAATATAATAAATATAATAAATAGAATAAATATAATAAATAGAATAAATATAATAAATATAATAAATATAATAAATATAATAAATATAATAAATATAATAAATATAATAAATATAATAAATAGAATAAATAGAATAAATAGAATAAATAGAATAAATATAATAAAATAAATATGATAATAATTATATACTAATTCTTGTTCATAAGGAAAAAGTAGAGTGAAATACAGTAATATTATATAAGTGACAATCGATCCCCAAATACATCTCTGAATAGAATTTGAATGAACTCGATTCAATATTATATTTCCTAAGATAGTTCCTGTAGATGTAGATATACTTGTTGTTGACCAAATGAAACCACGAACTACGAAGGATATAATATAAATATATACATATATAGAATAGCAATAAAGAATATATATATATTAATTATTTGATTAGAAAATAATAATAACAAAACAATACTTTCTTGAGGTATATAGTTTGTGATTATAGTTGTGATTGATGGCCAGCAGATACCACAAAATGCAAATACAATATAATAATTTATATAAAAGAAAATAATGCGACTTTTGTATAAGAAGAATGCAGAAATCAATGTGAATGTAGATGCACCAAAGATACCAGTAATAAGCATAGATCTTGGAGAGTGTTTTTGAGCAAGAAAACAAGCAAAATACTTACTAATTCCATAAATAAGAGAAGTAAGTGTGTTTGTAATAGCGTAATTAGTTTCATTAATAGCTCCATCCTCCATCAATCTTGGTGCTATATCTACAAACGATCGTCTTAGCGTGTTAACCATTGTATAAGCAAGAAGGAAGGGAAGAGTTACATGATATAGAATATAACTCTCAGAGTAATCGCTTTTATATTTATTCGTTGATCCTGACATAATAATCTGTTTATTATTTATAAGAAATAATCTTTAAATCGATTGAAAACTACACAAAATTCTTGTGACTCTTTTTCATTTCTAGCCTTTCATTTTTTTGATTCTCTTGATTTTTTAAATTAATGAAAACAGTACGATTTGTGTTTTTTAAGATTAAAAATTTAAAACTGAACTTTTTACAATTTGTACATAAAAATATATGGCATATAATATAAAAAGAAATCATTTCAAGAGCTTCTAAAATAAAATAAATCTTTTTTGATATAACATTTGATTATCATAACAATATTAATTGAAGATATATTAAAGCTGATGACCCGATAAAAAAGGCTTTAAATATATGTTTCAATTACCATAAAAAAAAAACAATAAAAATAAAACAAATTATGTTGTTCACGAATATTTTTATTACTATAAACTGAGAAATGCAAACAATAATTATATATATCACATGTTGATATCATAAGAGTTATTAATTTTCAGGAACTTCAATTTCAATTGAAGTATCAGTTTCGATTTCGTTGATATTCTTTGTTTCGTTCCATTGAATATTAATATTTTCATTCATATTAACACTGATATTCTCAACAGATAAAATAGAGTTTTCATATTTGAAATTGACTTGATCGTTATTCACCACAACCGATTCAACTGTATCTTTAATTCCTCGAATAATAATTGTATCTAATACAGGAGTAATTTCATATCTATACAAAGAAATCAAGTAAAATATATTGTTATAAATTTAATAAAAATATTTAATAGTAATATATAAAAATAAATATTTATTAATATATAAAAATAAATATTTATTAATATATAATAATAAATATAATAATAAATATAATAATAAATATAATAATGAATATAATAATAAATATAATAATAAATTAAATAATAAATATAATAATAAACATAATAATAAACATAATAATAAATATAATAATAAATATAATAATAAATAATAATAATAAATATAATAATAAATTATCCTTACCCATGTTCTTGAATTGTAGATATGAATTGATTATTAGAAACAGAATATAAAATATGTGTATATTTATCTCCAGAAATAACATCTAGAATTAATAATAAATATAATAATAATAATAATAATCATATATATATAATTCATAAAACATATCATTACATCATAAAAACAAATAATTATTTAAAAACATTATTTTTATTATTATATAAATTTTAAAAAATTTCATTATTCTATATATATATATATATACCAAGATTATCTCCTTCATCAATATACATATATCCTTGCGCTTCTTCTTGATTATCAAGATATATATGAAGTTTATAATTTGTATATCTAGTTTGAGGGATAGTTTCTTTGGGTTCTTGTAAGAAATAAATAGATCCCCCACGTACATGTAACGGAATGTTATCCATAGTAACAGGAACAGTAATAAATTGTCCTTCACTATTTATAGAATCACTTGTATACCAATCATACCAAATACCTCTAGGAAGATATAAAGAGAGTTCTTTTACTTTACGTTCTAAAACAGGAGAAATAAGAAGAGAATTTGACCACATCATTTGAGTATCGATAGCATATGTATTCTTATCTTCAGGATAATTAAACATAAGTGGCTTAATCACGGGAGATCCAGTTAAATGAGAGTTAAACATAAGTGTATATAAATAAGGGAATAATGAATATCTTATATTCATCATATTCTTCATTCGTTGAATAGTAATAGCATCATAAGAACCAGGATCCTGATTCGGCATATACATAAAATTATGATTACGACTATATATATATAGAATATTATTTTAAATAAATAATATATATTTATTTGAATTTATTGTTATACAGAATATATAAGAAGAATTAAAATTAGAATCATATCTAATAATAATAATAATTATTATTATATATATATATACGTGAATGTATAAAATGCTCCAAGTTGCATCCATCGAGTACATAATTCTGTTGTTGGTATACCAACGAAACCGCATATATCTACACCAATATAAGGAATACCATACATATTAAACATGGTCACAGCTATATATATATATATATATATTAATAATAATATATAGACAAAACTACATGAAGATATTCATTGTTAATAAAAAGTATAATAATAATAATAATAAAACTCTTTTATATATACTCCAAATAGAGCTCTTCATATCTGTCCAAGTAGACCAATTATCGCCACCCCAGTGACCGGTATATTGACCACTTCCGACAAAGGTACTTCGACTAATAACAAAACTTCGTTTCTTCATAATCTTTGCGTATTCTTGATAGACTAATTTACTATGTAAATATCCATAAGTAGAATGAACATTATAATGAAGTTTATTGCCATAAAACACACTATCTAAACAAATAGTTTTATCTTCTATATGTCCGTTACGAACAGCTGGCATAAATGGGGGATTATTGTACTTTGAAGTTGTGCCTAGAATATAGAATAAGATAATCTTGATAATAGAGTAGAATAATAGTTATTTATTAGAACAATATGAAGAGTAGATAGTGATTCTATAATAATAATATATATATATATACAATTCTTAAGATGATCCCAGCAAAGAGCAGGTTCATTCATATCTACCCAGACAGCATCCAAAGGAGTTTCTTGGAACCATTTGGTTAACATGGTATTTATAAATAAGGATGCATTCGGATGATAAACATCTATGAAGGACTCATTACTATATATACATAATAAGTATTATTATTATTACTATTAATAAGATAAATAATAGTAATAGTAAATAGTCTATTTTATAGAAGTCTAAATACTATCTCCATTGAGATCCTCTGGCGTTATGTACACCATCTGCATGTTTAACGGATACATCCATGACAGTGGCGGCGTCATCGACAGGATGACCACTAGGATATGCAGGATCAGCCATAGATACGTATCTATATATATATGTATTCTATTATATATATGTATTCTATTATATATGTATGTATTCTATTATATATATTATATTATATATGTATTTTATTATATATATTATATTATATGTATTCAATTATATATGTATTATATTATATATATTATATTATATATATTATATTATATATACTTTACATTATCTCTATGAAGTCGTTCAATAAACTCTGGAAGCCCTTTAAATGTACGATTATTATAAGTAAATATTTGATTATTATTCATTACATCTATATCTGTCCACATTACATCCTATATATATAATATATAACATATATATAATATATATAATATATATATATATAATATAGACATATAAAGCAAATAACAAAAATAGAAATATAGATATTGTTTAGATCAATTGAATATATCAACAACAATAAAAATAATAATATTTTACATATATATATATAATATATATACAACTGGGAAATGATTATCTTTCATTCGATTATAAGCAGCTTCAAAATTAGCTAACGAATTAAAACCCCATCTGCATAATTGGAATCCAAGAGCCCAATCGGGAATCAAGAAAGGACGACCTACAAGAGCAGTATATTGTTGAATAACCTCATCCGGTGTTGGTCCTGTGAATATATATATATCAAATATTCCACCAATAGAACGGAAGGTTAAAGAGGGATTCGGTTGAAGTCCAAATTCAATAGCATTACTATTATAGAATAAAACACCATGAGCTTTACCATCTTTCTCAATACACATATAGAAAGGATGATGACCATAAAGATTCATATATCCCCGCGGGGTAGGTGAGTCATGAGGCCAATTAACAACACGATGATTATGAAGATCAAGAGAAAGAGGAATACCTTGGTGTTCTCCCAAACCAAGAATAGTAGAAGAAGGAAGAGAAGTACTTATTTGAAGAAATTGATCGGCAAATGTTATACCTCCATAGGTAGTATCAAACAATGGAGTAGATGATAATTTACGAGACTATATATACATATTCATTATAATAAAAGAATAAACATAGATAATTAGAATAATATAAAAATAAATATATATATTCTTTTCAATACATAAACTCATCAATAGAATAAAAATATAATCATTTTTTTAAAAATACAATTTTAAAATTAAAAGGTTTATTTGTATAAGTAACTTCATAAGAAGCATCATTCATATTTGATTTTGAAGAAGCTAATTCAATAGGTACTTCATATCGTTCTGATTGGTTATCAACGATCTTTATATGTAAACGCGTATCTGTTTCAGAAACTACTTCTACACGTGCTTGTTCAACTGGACTATAAAAAATAGTAATTATTATCATCTTTAAAAACTTATAAAGAAACATAAAAACATGACAAGAAAACAAAGGCATATTGTTCTAACCCCAATCAATATATATATATATATATATATACTCAGGGAATGGATTTGGATATTGTGTATTTCTATTGAGGATACCTACAAATCCATTTTCATTTGTTTCAATAGACTCTACGTTATATCCATAATCTGCAGGATAATAACAAGATGGAGATTCATCACTACCTGACTTTTTAACCCAACAACAATGAAGTCTTAAACATTCTGCTTTCTTATTCCAAAGATCTATACATTATTTAGCATTAATTTGTCTTAAAATTTATAATAAACTACTATTCTCATAAGGTAAACAGTTATATCGTTCATTTATATCAATTCTACACTGTTCTTCATTAGTTGCTACAGCTAATCCAAGAATCAGAATAAACAGAACTAATCTATTCATCTTTATTTTTTCTAAAACAAAAATAATTAATATAATAAAAGATTTTTAACTTTCTTCCTTTTAGTAAACAGTTTATATAAAATATTGTTACACAAAAAAAGGTTGTACTTAAAATAAGAATCATGTTAATTTTTGGTTTTTCCCTTAAAAACAAAAAAATAACCAAGGATATTCCTAGAAAGATCCAGTTAAGAAAGAACTCTAATCGAATAGTTAATTAAAAAAGAAGAGTTGTCGTTTCATTCTATTCATGACATATTATGTCTTTAGAATTCATTAAGCTGGATACTGAGTTCTATATGATTCTTTTTGAATATTTATTTTTTCTAAATGAAAAGAATGATGTCCAATGTTATTCTCCTATAGTAGTATATTTCATTCATTTCTATTTATTTGCTTCATCCCTTGAATATCCAATTATTTAAACCATGTTTCTAAAGAAATAATTCAATTCTTAAACGTTAAAGCACCCAATAAGTCGTTTTCTAACACTCTTCCGTGCTTATTTTTATTAGGTATTGCTATTACATACTCTGTTTACTTTAAAAATGTTACATTGTCTGTTCTTATGATCAAATCTGAATAACTTATGTTCAAACTCATTATTTAATTATATCCTATTATTTGGGAAGCAAGAATGCATAGGGTTATCAAAAAAGAAACAAATAATTATACATAAATTTGAAAAATCCAGCAAATCATTCAATTTCTTTACATAGTAATTCTGGAAAATGAATTGAAGGATATTGTTGTATAATGATATCGACTAATTGCAATCCATCTGATGTAATTAAGTTTCCTAAAAAGATTATAATAGTAAATAATGATCATATCAATTTCTCTCTATATATACCCGTAAAATCAAGTAGACGAAGCTTTGGAAGGCATCCATCTTTGATAAGATTATAAAATAGAAGAAGAACATGGTCTGATAATATATTATCTATTATTAATAATATTACATATACGATATAATAAAATAAAATACATTTGATAGAAAAAGAAATTAAATGTTGTAAAGAATCTTTTTGAATATTTGACAGTATATGAATCATCATGGTATCATTTAGATGGAGACCTATAATATTTAGTATTTTATTTATTATGACTTTTATTCTATTTGTTTATTATATTTATTTATTATATTGATTTATTATATTTATTTATATATATAGTATTCATTGATTTTTATAGAAAGTAAGCAAGCAATACTTGATAAATTAATAATTTTAAGATTTGATAGATATCCATTTTCAATACATTTTGAAATCTCTTGAACTCCTTGTAGTCCTATTCTGTTATCTATTGAATATAATAGATAAATATATATTTATATTCTATAATTATATAGAATATACATGAAATATCTAGTTGTTCTAATAGAGGAATATAATGGTCTTTTATACAATGAAATAGAGTTAAGAATCCATCATCGTTAATGTCACATTCTATAATGAACATAATTCTATATATATAACTATTAGTTATATACATACGATGAATATCTAGATCTGTAAGATGCATCAATGGCTGGTGACGAAATAATGTTAAAATAACATTAAGACCTTCTGTTTTCAAGGGATTACCTTTAGATATGTATATTATATAGAATATAAAATATAGTGTTACGTTATATTATATTCATTATAAGCAAATTCTAAGATTTATAGAAGAAGTAAAATATAAGATTGATATATATATATATCGATAAAACTCTTGATTCCATATTATTTTGCATATGGTGTTATCCATCATATAATTAGTATTATTATATACAAGATAGATTAAAGGAAACAAGATTTGAAGGGAATGAACTCTCAAAACTAGTTATAAGATCAGCACAACACAAACTATCAATTTTATTGTCTAGGTAATAAAGAGTTAAAATAACTATAATAATAATCATAAATATTATAACTATAATAATCATAATAATCATAATAATCATAATAATTATAATAATCATAATAATCATAATAATCATAATAAAAAGAGTGAAAAAGGAAACAATACTTATATTTAAGGAATGAAAACCTATGTAAAATATATATATTACTCTCCAAGTTAATTGTTAATATATCATGTGATAAATAGGTTAATAAAGACGCCAAATAGTTCATATTATCAAAACGTATATTACAGCCTATATATATATTTATATATATAATGCATTACAATTTCCTTTATGTGATTAGTATTTACGAGAAAAAGCTATATTTTTAATATTTGTTTGTCCAGATTCATGTAAATAGAGTAAAATATTTTCAAGTATTGAATTTATATCTAAAATATCTATATAATAAATATAATTAAGTTCATAGTATATCTATATATACTCACATATACCAAAGCAATAGAAGGACAAAAATAGAAATTCTGAATAGGCGTAAAAAAACTTTTACGATATATTACGATGCCACTAGTTCTGCAAATGAATTCATAAAACATTTTTCCACAAGAATAGAGATAACAACTATTCCACAGTTCAGAATCAGTGATTCCATAAAAAGTCATATCATTCCATAGGGTCACTAATTCGTAATAATTTAATTTGTTTATATTAAATTCATTATTTTCAACGATATCCTTTATAAATTCGAAACAAGAATCACTACGATTAAGTACTAATTCGTTATGTGTTGTTAATACATCCATATGATTGATATAGAAGAAGAATAAAGACTCAGGATATTTCTCTATAGCACTGATATTTAAAGTATACCTATTATTAGTTTGAGGGAAATATATCTTCAATGAATTCTTGACAATTTGATTTTTGTAAGTCATCAATATAAATTTATATGTATTAAATATAAAATAGTGTTTACTTTATAAACAACTTATTTTTAAAATCTTATTCAAAAAAATTGATACATAATTAAATTGCGTTTTTCTTTAAAAAGATAATTTTGGTATTTATGAACGAAATTATACATATTCAGTATGATAGAATTCAGATAGAATACTGAAATACAATAAATTCATATTTTAATTGATACACGCAAATTGATTCGAATCGTGTGTTGTCTCAAGAATTGGGCTTTTAAATTGTATAAATGTGTTCTCCATTCGAACCATAATTTTCATTATTGGAAAACAAATTAATCAAATCAAACCAAAACAAATAAGACACTATGGACATTTTTTCAGGTTTCTGTCAAAAGGTCCAACGACTTTTTTGTTTTGGTTTCCCCAGTGGTGAGCAGTGAAAATTTTTAAATATGTAGCTGACAAAAGGTTATTTGATTTTTCTGTTTGGTTTCCCCAGTGGTGGAGCAGTGAAAAAATTTTAAAGGGTAGCTGACAAAAGGTCCAACGACTTTTTTGCTTTGGTTTCCCCAGTGGTGAGCAGTGAAATTTTTTGTCAGAGTTTCAGTGATTTTATAAAATCGAAAAGCAGTGCAAAAGTATGACGCACCTTAAAACAATAATTGGCGAATAAAAATGGTTTTAAATATTCTCTATTTTTTCATTTATTGGCTTTTTTTATTCTTTTTGTGGTGTAATAATAAACGATATAACAAAACAAACAAATTAAATATTATCAAATAATCATAAAAACAAATAATAGAAAACAATAATAATAAATATATAAAAAAAAGATAATAAAACATATAATAAATAATATAATAAAATATATATAATATTTAATTTATAATATTTCAACCAGGACAGTTTCAGTCTTTAATTTGCATTTAAGCCTAACCAACCTATATAAAGAGATGATATTAGTTAAGTATTACTAATAATAATATATATATAACATTTTAAAATAATAATAAAATAAAAAATATATACCTTTTCTAATCATTACAAGACAGGCAAGGAATCAAAGACAAAGAACCATCCTATAAAAGATATATGATAAATAGTATAATGAATAAAACAATATAATTAAATATATATATATACTTTTTATAAACCATTCTCCAATTGGCCAACAACGACAGCAACAGAACTTATGGAAACCTATATAAAGATAGAGTGAGTTGTAGAATATAATAATATATGATATAATAAAATAATATAGAATAATAAAATATAAATATATACATTACTCCTATATAAATATAAAGTGGGGTTAGTTATATAATATGTAATAGATAATATAGATATATATGTACCTTTTATTCATGTTGATTCCCTTCATTCTAGACCCAAGCAGCATAACTATAAAAATAATTAGAAAAAGAAATATATATATATATACCTATAAGAGAACCATAACCACACACAAGAAGGAGCAGAACACTTAAGGAGACCAGGAATAGCCACAGCAAGAAGCAGAGACAGCTACTATAGAAAATGAATGAATAGAGTAGAAAAAATAAAATATAAAGAAACAGCAAACACCTACCATCATAATAGTATCATATGATATGAAATAAAGTAATAATTTAATAATACATCATTATAATGATATAAGATATAATAAAATAAATATGTGATAAGTCATGTAGGATTTTGTTTTGTTATAAAAGGGTGTAATAGGAATTTAGAAGATATAGCTGAAATAATGAAAATAAACATGAATAATCTCATATCTACTAAATATAGAGAATCTTCATCATAAATAAAATGAATGGTTAAGAATAAAAGAGAAAGAGAAATTTTATTTCTATGAGGAAAATGGATATTGTTATTGTTATTTTCAATTTATCCTAATTATTATTAATACTATAAAAAATGTTTTATTTTAAAGAATTATATATTTATTTATCATTATAATGTTTTATAATTAGTTTAGACGACAGAAGAGTCATTTTTATAGTTAATTATCAAAATTATTCTTAGTATCACTTTGTAAGTATAACTTATTTTTTAAATAAACCTAGGCTATAATACAGACTTATAGAGAAGACCCTGAGACTTCTAATCCCAAAACAAAAGTGATTCATATAATTCAGAATGATTGTCTGAATCTTCATTTAGAGTATTAATTTGAGTCACATACTTTCAATAAAATGATTAAATAAAGAGAAAGATGATAAAAAAGGTCTAGAGTCAAAATTGTTATGAAATATCAACTTTTTAATCTATTTGTGTAGATTTTCAATTATTTTAATATCATAATATGACTGAAAAGAAACAAAAAACATTTTAAAGTCAATTAAGTCAACAATTGTAATCAAGTAAAAGTCTTTTAAAACCTCTTCATAAACTCAAAACGTATAGAGTGAGTGTTTTCCAGTTAAAATAATGTTTATTGTTACAATAATATCAAAAACAAATCAAATTATTATTTTATAATTACTCAAGAACAACTTTTTCTATCAACTAAGGACTCATAGCTATCAAATATGCATATGAATAAGCAAAAATAATATTTTGTATATTTTTAATTGAAAAGTCAGAATCGTGTTGATAGTTTACTATAAAACAAATGCAAAAATCACTTTTTTATCAAAAAAATGTTTAATCTCATTAATCGTTATATTCATGATTTATTCATTGTCTACTTACCGTGTTTAATCATCTTCAGTGATTTTTAGTGAAACTAAAATTATTTCAAATATATATTTTATTTTCAATAATAACAGAAACGTCTCATATTGCATATTTAGTGTCTAAATGAAGTTTAAACATGACAGTGATATCAATTAATCAAAAATTATAAAATATAAAGAATCTCCATTTTTATGACTTGTCTTAAATCATGTTAAGAGTAAATGAATGAATAGTTTCATTAGTCATCTGTATGATTTTAGTATTATTTTCAAAATATTTTGTTTTTTAACAAGAATAAATTCTTAATTTATTGTTTATCAAGTCAAAAATGTATTTAAATGATTTTTTTCTACTGTACAAGGATACACTGATCATATGAAAAAAAAATTGCACAGAATCTTTTGATAATCTATTTTTGAAAAATGAGAATTATTTTTTGGAACTAAACTAATATTTTACGTATAAACATTATAAAATCTCCTGAACAATCTTTTGAGAAGATTCTGTGTTCGACAATACACTTAATTAAGTAATTGATAATTGTTGGAATATTTTTGTATTGAATAAACTGTTTTGAATGTTTCTATGAATCATCTATATACAACTAATACATTTAATGATTAAATAAATACACATATAAAGAAAAAAATAGTAATTAACATAATTGATCTTCACCTCTCTGAATATATATTTTTTGAAAATCTTATACAATATGAATATTAAAACCTATATATACATAAAATAGTTATATAAACGACCTTAAGACAGGAATTGAACCTGTTTTCAATCATAAATTGATTGAAACTTACCAATTTAAGCTTAAGGATAATATAGAGGAAAAGTAATATAAAGGGATATATAATAATACGAAAATAAGTATGAAAAAAAATATATGTATAAGAGAAAACGATGCTAAATATAGGAGGGAAAAATGAAAAGAGAATAAATAGAGAAAAATATAAAGTTAATGAGATAGGGATAATTAATGAAATTAATAAAAAAGAATTAAAATAATAATATAGAGAAAAAAAAATATAAATATAGAGATCTATAAGTAAGGTATTGAAGAGAAGATTAGAGGAGAAATGGGAAAAGCATGAGGAAGAAGAAGAAGAAGAAGAAGAAGATGATGATGATGATGATGATGATGAAGAAGAAGAAGAATATGTAGAAGATGATGATGATGATGAAGAAGAAGAAAAAGAAGAATATGTAAAAGAAGAAGAAGATGAAGAAGAATATGTAGAAGAAGAAGAAGAATATGTAGAAGAAGAAGAAGAATATGTAGAAGAAGAAGAAGAAGAAGAAGAAGAAGAAGAAGAAGAATATGTAGAAGAATATGTAGAAGATGATGAAGATGAAGAAGATGAAGAAGAAGAAGAAGAAGAAGAATATGTAGGAGAATATGTAGAAGATGATGATGATGAAGAAGAAGAAGAAGAAGGAGAATATGTAGAAGATGATGATGAAGAAGAAGAAGAAGAAGATGATGATGATGATGATGATGATGATGATGAAGAAGAAGAATATGTAGAAGATGATGATGAAGAAGAAGAAGGAAATAATTATAACCAGAAGAAGATGGAGAATAAATAGAATAATAAGAAGATGCTTGTGAAGAAGAGATAAGGAAGAAGAAGAAGAAGAAGAAGAAGAAGATGAAGAAGATGAGAAGAAGAAGATGAAGAAGATAATATTGAGATGTATATGAAAAAAATAAGAGATAACAGAATAATATATAGAAAATGTAGAATAAAAATAATAAGATGAATAAGAAGAAGATAATGAAATGCAGATGAAGATGAAGAAAACGAAAAAGGAGATAAGAAAGAAGAATAAGAAGAAGGAAATGAATAAATACAAGAAGAAGATGAAGAATAAATAGATTAAAAAGAAGAACAAGAAGATGAAGGTGAAGAGCTAAGAAAGAAGGTGAAGAAGAATAGAAAGAAGGTAAAAAATAAAAAGAAAAGTAAGATGAGAATGAAGAAGATGAACAAGAAGAGAAAGAAGAATGAACAAGAAACATATATTGAGATGCAGAAAAATAAAAATAAATAAAATAAATAGATCGATAGATAGATAGATAGATATATAGATAGACAGAAGGAGATAGAGATGGAAATATAGAAAGAGAAATACAAAGATAAAAATAGATAGATAGATAGATAGATGAATAGAAAGAAAGAAGAAAAGAGAGACATAAAGAAGAAATTAGATAGAAAGAGATAGAATTCTATATAGAATGAGAGATATACAAAAGAAATCAAATGAAATAGAGAATAAGATAAAAATAGATACAAGAATAAAGATAAAAAGAGAAATAGAGGAGTAGGGAAGGTGTATAAAAAAGAAAGAATATAAAGATAGGTAGAGAGGAATTGAGAAGGATAGAGAAGGAGGAGGAAAACAGATAGAATTGGAAGACGAAGAAAAGAAGATGAGACGAAGAAGGGAGAAAAAAGGAGCAGGAAGTGAATATCAAGAAAGATAAATTTATATAGAAAAAAATTAGAAAGAAAAATACATACAAAGAAAACGATAGGGAATGATAGAGAGAATTATAATTTGAATGACATAGAGAGAAGGAGAGACAAAGCAAGATAAAGAAGTATAATAGAAAAAACAAAGAAGAAAAAAAGAAGAATAAAAAAAGAAAAGATAGAACAATAGTATATGAGAGAAGAAAGAGACAGAAAGAAAACGGGAAATAGGGTAGAGACATAGAAGGTAATAAAATATATAGAAGGGGAGAGGGGATTGAGATAAATAAATAAATAGATAGATAGATAGATAGATAGATAGATAGATAGATAGATAGATAGATAGATAGATAGATAGATAGATAGATAGATAGATAGATAGATAGATAGATAGATAGATAGATAGAGATAGAAGAATACCGAAAGATATAGAGAAGGAGATAAATATTAATAAAAAGGAAAATATGGATAGAGAGGAGATAGAATCAAACAGAGAAGGAGAAGTAGATAAAAGTTGAGAGAAGGAGAAGTAGATTAAAATAAAAACAAATAGCAAGAGTTAAAAGGAAGAAGGGAAGAATATAGAATGATTTGAAGAATGAGATGTATATAGAAGTGAATAGAAGGAAATAGAGAAGGAGAAGTAGATAGAAAAGATTAAAAATAGAAGGAGATAGAAAGATAAGAGAATGATATAGATACAATAGAATGAGATAGAGAAGATAAAGTAGATAGAAATGGATAGAAATAAGAAAAATAAATAGGATAAGAGAGAAAGAGAGATAAAAGGATATAAAAGGATATAGAAGGAGAGAAAGCGGATTGAGATGTAGTAAGATGGAAGGATGTAGATGGAGATAGAGAAGTAGATAGAAGATGATGGAGAATAAAGAGGAGATAGAAGAGGAGATAGAAGGAGAAAAAGAAGAAGAGGAAGTAAATTAAGTTAGAAGGAGATATAATAAGATAGAGAAGTAGATATACGTAGATATAAGGAAATATACGAAGATATAAGTAGATAAGAGAAAATAGAAGGAAATAGAGAATGAGATTGAGACACATAAATGAGGTAGAATGAGATAGATAAGGATAGAGAAATATGAAGAGAAATATAGGAATACAGAGAGATAGAATGATGTTGAAAGAGAAAGAAAAGGAAAGACTGAAGATTGAGACAGAAGGAGTAGCTGAGATAAAAGGAAGATAGAGAAGGAAATTGAAAGATGAAGGAAGAAGGAGAGAAGATGAAAGAAGAAGAATATAGAAGAAGATAGAGAATGAGATAATAGGGATAGAAAGAGAAAAATAGGAAAAAAGATGGTTAGAAGAAAATAGAAAAGGAGAAAGAAGGAGAGATAGAAGGAGAAATAGAAGGATATAAAAGAGATTAAGAAAGAAGTTAGAGACAAGAAGATATAGATATATAGAAAGAAATAAAAGGATTAAATAGAAGATTAAGATAGAAGAAAAGAGACAAAATAGAAGTAGATATAACAATATAGAGAATGAAAGGATAGAAATAAAAATAGAAAATAGATAACTAGAACATAAGAATATATAATAATAGAGAGAAGGAGAGAGAGAAGAAAAAGTAGATATAAAGTGGAAAAGGAGACATAGAAGGAAATATAAAAGGAAACAAGAAGGTAGAAAGAGACATATAAGATAAAATAGACAGGGACAGAGAGAAATAAATGGAAAAAGAATAAGGATAAAGATGGATACGAGAATAGAGAGGGAGAGAAGGAAGATTGAGATAGAATTATACAGAAAGAGGAGAGAAGGAAGATAAAGAAGGAAAATAGGGCAGTAAAAAAAAAGGGAATCAGAAGGAGGAGAGAAGAAGTATGAGAAGAATAGAAAGAAGGAAGAGGAGGAAGGCAAATAATAGAAGAGAACTATATATATAATAAATAGTGATATAAATATAAATAAGAAGATGAAGATCTGAAAAAAGCAAAGAATTATATGGAGAAGAAGAAGAAGAAGAGGAAGAGGAAGAAAAGGAGGGTATACACTAATACATGTCGAGGAAAAAGAAGTATAGAATAAGGAGAAGAGGATAACAGGATAAAAGAAAAAGACATAACGAAATACAATGTAAATAGAATAGTGATTAAGAAAGAGTAATGAAAGAGTGATATAAAAGGGAAGCGAAGATAAGAGAGAGGTATAATTAAAAAAAAGAAAAATAAAGGAATTTAGATAGAAGAAAAAATAAAAGAAAAATGAAGATCTGAGGAAGATAATGAATCAAAGGGAGAGACAAGGATATAGGCTGGAGACAAGGCATAGGAAGAAGTAATAAAGAAAGAAGATGAAGAAATAAGGAGATAAAAGTGTAGAAGGAAGAAAATGAAGAAGAGAGAAGAAGGAATCATTTTGTGTAAGAAGAAGAAATAAAGAAGAACTAGATAATAAATAAATAAATAAATAAATAAATAAATAAACATACCTAATAGAAAAAAATGAATTTGGTGATGTTGAGTCATAGGGAAAGATAACCAACAGAAACAGTAGAAAACAACCTAAATAAATAAATAATAATAAATAAAAATATAAAAATAATGAAAATAAATAATAAAATGAATTAGAATTCTAATTCAAGAAAAAAAAAAGAAAGTTAATAATAGATAGAATGAATATACGATAAGTATTTTATCATATAATATTACAGCAATATAAAAAATAAAAAGATAAGAGATAATTATAAAAATAAATAAATACATATATACTTTGAAAACAGTTTGACATCATAGACGTTGTTGACATGGACTGAAGAGGACTCTTATAACCACGGACGAGCAGGAACCTATACATGCTAGAGAATGGGAGAATGTTAATATGGGTAAAGAATAAAAAATAGCAATATACATACAAGGGAACAGTCTGAAGTTAAAATGAGCTTCTATTTTTAAAAATAAAGGCAAATAAAAATAGAATAAAAATAAAAAAAATATGTAACAAATGAAATATTTTCTAAGTCAATAGGCTCAATAGCGTATGGGTGTCTTCAGGTCTTAAAAGAAAAATCATTTTTGCGGGAATATCAAGAAATTCAAAAAAGTATATTTTCCCTCCTTTTTTCGCTGTCACTTTTTTTTAATATTTTTGACTTTATAGTATTAAAATCGATTCTTACAGGCATGTATAGACACTTTATACCACTTTTGAAACTAAAAATCAAATATTCAAAAATGAGTGAAAAATCACAACAAGCAAGAAAAACAATTTTGTAAGCTGAGTATGTTGTGTATAAGTATGTCTAACAACAGAGATGATAAAAACGCACAACTCCTCTTGGTTTAGGACATAATTATGAATTCTCTTAAAAAAGCTATTTTAAACCTTAAAACGATACCCTGAACTATAAATCAAGTCCTGAATGATATTCTAAAGTCATATTTTTAAAAACAGGTTTATTGACGATAATCAATAAACAAAAACAAGAGCTTCTGTTTTACTTTTCTTTTTTGAATTTTTAATTGTTTTGACTTTCTAGGGTAGTTGGCTAAAAGAATGCTGTCGTCTTTAGGCTAAAAAATTATGAATAAAAAAGTCAAGTCATTTTATTGTTTTTTCCTTGGGAAATCAAAAAGAAGAAATTTTTAGGTGTGTGTTGATTTAGGCTGTATAATGGTTTATATTGTAAAAGGACTTGACGAGAATGATTGAAATGATAATATATCACTCAGAGAATACACAAATTTTAAAAACTTCTCACTCATGTAATCCATTCCTGAATTATAGACTTCAGAGAAAAAATTAAAGTCTTTTTGGTTTTAAACAGTCATTTTAAATCATAAAACACTGTAAAATAGTCAATATTTAGAATGTCTATGATTATATAAATAAACAATATATTTTGTAGAGTTATTTTTAAGTTTTTCTCGTCAAAAAGAGAGAAACTTGACAAGTTGGCGGACACTCTTTTCTCGAGTTTAGGCCAACGTATTTTTGATTAAAAAATCCCAGTCATTTTGTTGTTTCTCTTACGGGAAATAGGGTCAAAAAAACACAAAATGTCCATAGTGGATAATAAAATGAAAAACAACAACATAAAAAAGATAATTATATTGAATAGATTGATTATCTTATAAACTGAATTATTCATTAATCTTTTTGGCATCCTAAATATAGTATGATTACTATAATAAGAAGTATAAATAAAGCAAAGAAACAAAATAACCAAAAATAAAATAGAATTATATATATATATATATATATATATATATATATATATATATATACCTTAGAATCACCTTCTTTGGATCTCTTCATTGAGGCACGTGCTTTGGGTCCCCAATTTGGTTCCGGATTGTCCGGATAACGTGCCACTTCAAAAGTAGGAACATTCACACCTTCAGTGTCAAAGTTAAACTATAAGTTTATAAGTACAATAAGTATAATAAGTATAATAATAAGTATAATAATATACAAATATAATGAATATAATGAAATAATAGCAACGATATTAATGATATTTATATAATTTAATATATAAATATAATAATAATAATAATATATATATATACGTCTTGTTGTGATTTCTTGGTAAGTATTTTCTTGGCAGGACTATGTTCAGGTAGTTTATTAATATCCAGAGGGTGTTTTTCCTGCCAATTACGGAATAAATCAAATATAACAGAAGAAGGAGCTGTTGTTTTTATAGCTAGAGGATCGGTATGAGATTGAGACACTTGATATCCAGCGTGAATCAGGCCCGACTGAATCTAGATGAAATAAAATGTATATAAATAGATAAGTTTATATAATAATAATTAAAGAATAATGACATTATAAATGTTTATAATAATAAGAGAATAATAACTATATATATATATATATATATATATATATATATACTTCAATCATTTTAGGTGAATTCATGTGAAGTGTATTACACATGGAATGAAGAGAATAGAAGAGAGGGACATCATGAAGTTCAGATCGCTCCTATTATATATATATATATATAACTTTATAAACATTAATATAATCAACACAATAATAAATAAAAGTTGATGTATATAATTTTACAAATAATAATAACATATATATACAGCATAGAGAAGTCCAAGAAGACGCTTTTGGGTAGGAATAACGCCTTCAGGAGTGGCTTTTACCCTATCAATACAGTTATCTAGCCATTTTTCGGAATATAAAGGTCCATTCCAAACAGGACCGGCCATCTATATATATATATATATATATATATAACGATTTGTATATTATATCCTCTGTTAAATAAATAAAACTATGTATTATATATAGATTAAAAGAGTTAATAATAATAAACATATATAATAATAATAATACATACAATCCAAGAGGATCCACATTGGTCGCATTTCAAAGGAGTGCTATTCGTATTGCATATATACTTATCTCCTACTTGTTTCCCTAAGGGTTGAAGATAATAATTGTCACAAGCAGCACAAGAATATACAATAGATGACTTAAAAGCTATATATATGTAATAAATAAATATATATATATATACCTGTTTTCTTGACTTCTTGTTTGCTATCAAAACTATACATATTATAATCAGAAAGAATAAATAATATAATAAAAATATATGTATATAATACAACATATAGACTATACTATAATATATTACAGTTTACACTATAAATCATAATATATACACGCGAACAAACATTCGTATATAGAAATCAATTTGAAAAGCTGCTAAGACTTCTATATATCTTCCATATTTAGCAGCCACGTTATTTATATATCCTAAAGCGATTCGAAGAGCTAATTCATGACAAAAAGGAGTCTTTGGACAATTTGCACCATACTTACTAAAAGATACCTATATATATATATATATATATACATTATTAGTAATACTTATATATAATAGTATACTAAAAGACTATAAATAACATCTATATATATACTTCAGGATGATTACCACAGAGAACAGCAAGATCTGTGCACGTGACAAGCATGAGACCTCCATTTTTAATGGCTTGAACAGCACTATCAATAAAGATACTACAGGATCCGTACGGATCTAAATCGATGACGTCAAACTGCGTCATTGAAGGACGATTCTCATACATATATAATGTTGCATCTCTATATAGTAATACTTGCAATAATATATATATTCATTAACATATAAATGTTATTGAAAACAAGATAAATTGTAGTATAATAAACTTTATTATAATTATAAAAAATTATAAATATAAATAATAATAAACATAATAATAACTCAATAATATATCACCATACACAAAAATAATATATATAATAATTATATATATATATATATATATATATATACGCCTGGTTAGGAACAACTCTTCCTTCAGGGATCTTATTATATTCGACATTTCTCTTAATACTCTTTACCGCCGCATCAGCTATATCATTAGCAATAATGCGCTTAACACCGTGAATTTCTTTCCAATAACGAATACTACGTAAACCAGAAGCACTTAAAGCTTCTAATATATACATACCATCCTCAGCCATTATAGGATCATCTTTATATAATATAATATATATATATATATATAAGAAACAAAAATATAATATAAATATATAAATACTCTTTTCAGTGAAATACTCAACTTGTTTCTTCTTTAGATTCTCATAACGTTGAGGTTTTGCAGCTTTTAATTCATCAGCCTCTTTTTTTAATAACTCACCAAACATATTAATGGATAATATGGATAAATCACGATTCAATACTTGAACCTATAAATCAGTAATTTATAATTGTCTTGTTATTAATTAGGACAATTCAAATATATATTAATAGTATGAGAATCATATCTAATTCTATATTTACAGGATTATAGAAGACATCGTTGTTTTCAGGAAAAATAATAGTAGCCTTCCCCTCAGTAATTGTTTTATAACCTTCTGGAATTTCTGTATATCAATAACTATAACGTATAACTGAAATAATTACCTGAATTCATCTGTTTCTGTAATTATCTCAGTTTTCAAGCAATAAGATCAAGAAGTCTATCTTGAATTTAAAATGTAAATTGATTTAAACACATACTTGATAAAACAGTTCAATATTTCCTGCTTAAATGTAAGAAAATATATTGTTTTTTAAACGTTATTTTTCCATAAAACTTTCACTGAAATGACCTGGGTTTAAAAAATAATCACTTTTTTAAACTAGTTTTCTTTTTCATTATTGATTCGTATTCATGATGATTCACTCCTTTGTTTTTCTTTATAAACTATATACAAATATTCGTAGTCATATGTTCATATTTAAAATAATGTTTTTAGCAGTAATTTGTGATTTGTTTCTTCTTTTTTTATAACAAAACGATTTTCTTCGTCTTATGTTGTTTACAGAGTATTTTGATATCCTGGTGTATAATATTTACTTAAGGTAAAGCATATTTGAATTCAATTCTTCACTCTTCATATTCTTTTATGCCATTTTTTTATGTAAAATATTATTTGCTAATAGAATTTACATTAGAGAGTCAGTACAAATCTAATCAATGCGTTCCCAGAGATTTTTAAATTAGTATTTAGAAGTATTTATGTTTGTAAAATATGGAAAAGCTGTCACAACAATTTGTGACGTGCTTTAAGTTCAAGGAGAAAAGCCTCAAATAAGGAAAAGAAAAATTTACTCATAGTATCTCTATAAATATTTAATTACTGAATAATAAAAACAACAATTGTCTTTTACGCCTATTTGAAAATCATTATTGATTAACAAATGAAAAAAGACCTTTTTTAATAGTTTGTGTGTAAGAAGCATTTAAAAAGATATAGAAAGGCATGAAGTATTCATAAAATACTCTATTACATAGTATATATGATTATATTCATAATAATATATATCAGCAATTCTTTTTTTAATCCCCAAAAAGCACTTATTAAAATCTAATAAACGTTTTAATTGATATCATAATAATTAGAAATCACTTTCTAGATAGTCACAAAAATAATTTGAAAAGTAAATTGATATTGTAATTGTTCATCACTTGAATCATTTCTATTTTGTTTTATTTCTTTTATTTTTTATATTTCTTAAAACTACTCTTTATGTCTTCTATTCATTCAATAAATAAAATAGAAGATATCTTGAATAAGACAAATCCTTTTAAAGAAATGGATTTCAGTCATTTTTAAAAGTTCCAAAAGATACTAGAAGAAGACCGTAACTAAGTACAAAAACAAAAAAGCAATCCTCTTCTAGAATATATGCAGTTGGGAAAAGAATAAATTATTTGAAATCAAATAAACGTTATTACTTCTGTTTCTAAACTGTATAAAAATTTTAAGAAAAACGCATCAAAAGAAAAAAATCCAACAAAAATATGAGTTTTTCTCGATTATTTCAGAAATTCATGTTCTTTTCGAATTCTATTGGGGATAAAGTGCTGAACAATTTTATCTTCTATACAGTTTATCATTTCTTTTTAAATAATGTCAATTTCGTCATAAATTATTTATATTAATATATAATTATTAAATTACTTTTTTGTATTACTAAGAGAACATTAAGATGAGCTATCAAAATACCATTTTCGAATTAATTAACCAAGCTAGAGGCGAATTTTCTTTCAAACGATATGATAATTGCATTCTAGCTTACAATTCAGCTTTGAATTTTGCTGATTCCATTTTACCCGTATTATCGGATTCTGAGAGAGATGAATTAGAAAAGATGAGAAATGAATGTATGAATGAACGTGATTATGTTTTAAAGAACATGAATGAAAAAATACTTGAAAGTTACCCTTCTGTTCTACCTTCTTCTGTTTTTGTTTCTTCAGAAAAGGATAATCATTCTGAATTAAATCAACCATTTCCATCTACTCATGAATCTTCAGAATCTATTCATTCTTCTGAATCTAATGGAAATCAAGAGAAACCAAATGATGATTTAGGTATATTTATATATTTAATTATATATAATTTATTTATATATAACTTTTTAAATATAGAAAAGAACATTAAATCTGCTATAAGTTCTTTCCAAGGTTTTTTATCTAATGCCGTATATTGTTAATATATACTATTTATACTATAAATACATATATATATAGGCAGAGAAAACAATAGAAATGATCAACGAAACTAATAAACAATATCAACAAAAGAAACAGAATGAAACTACTACTGCTTCTTCTCCTTCTAATAATGTTGACAGTAATAATACTACTAATGTTAATAACAATAATGATAATAATAATTCTGATACTATGAATGATACTAAAGATAAAGAATCAAAGATTATTGATGCTCAAACTGCTTTTTCAAATTATTTAAAACAAATTTCAGAAGTTGATAATAAATATCAATTAACTGATAATTTCTGTAAATTAGCTGCTTCTGCTTTTCATGCATCAGCTGATTTCTTTTCTGAATCTCTCAAATTTATTAGTAATGAAATAGATAAGAATGTTGAAAAGAAGAAGAATAATCTGAATTCTTCTGAAAACAACCAAAAAACTGATGAAAAAGAATCTCAATCTCCTAAAGATACTCATCCTATTTATTCTTCTCCTTTAGAGTATCCTCAACAACAATCAACTACTCAGAATAACTCTTCTCCTTCTACTTTTAACAATAGTACTATTCTTTGTCCTCAATCGAATCCTGATTCTATGCCAAATACTTATAATAATGACAAACAATCTCAAGAGAATAAACAATAATTCTCTAGTTTATTTATAAAATTTATATTTATATTTATATTTTTTTCTTTGAAATAACGCAATCATTTGTGAATAGTTTCTAATAATCATCATATAAAGAACGTTTAGTTATTCGATTATTTTCGTTAATAGTTTATCAAAGAAAAAAATATGTTAAAAAAAACCAAAATGAAATCAATTTAGAATATATAGTTTTTATGATTCAAAAAATGATTCATAGATTCTTTTTAAAATAAAGAAATAAGTATTGAATCTTAGCATATCTTTTGAATCAAAACAAATATACATTATCATTTACATATTCTACAAAGAAATTAAGTATGATATTCATAAAATACAACATATTAAATAATAATATCTAAGTCAATAGAAAATCTAAATGAGAAAGTAATGACCTTTAACGAAACTAATAATAAATGAAACATTATTTTAATTCTTTGGATTACATTTTTTAGGATTCATTCATGGCTTCCTTTGTAGATAAACACATTGATTCTTCAAAAGAATCATTAGATGTCTCTTCTTGATCTGTTATATAATTTCTAGATACTATTTGAGAATAATTAGTATCTTCTTGATTCTCTATACTATTTCGTTTTTCTTCTTGTACAGTATATTTTTTGTTATTATCGTTAACTTGATGATTATCATGATCAGAAATCATTTTATTTGACTGAGCACATAAGTCTTCATCAATATCTACATAATTACTATTATTTGAAGATGTAGAAGAATCAGAACACACAATAGTATTAGAACACTCTAATTTCGATATATTTGGCTCATTTTCATGATCTTCTTTCTCATCATTAGTATCTATTCTATCTATTTCTCTATTATTACTATTATTACTTGATTCAATCATCTCATCGCTACTATCTTGTTTCTCTGAGTGAATTATAGGAATACTTATATCTTTCTTATTATTTCCTTCCTTATTACTATTATTATTATTTACAGAATCAGATAAACTATTTACAGAATCAGATAAACTATTTATAGAATCAGATAAACTATTTACAGAGATAGGATCTCTTTTGTTATTTATACAATTCTCTTTATCATGATCATTTGATATATCACTACTAGCATTATCTTCAACAGAACATTCTTTAGAATTCAATACATTATTTGTCAGTTTATATTTCAATACTAAATCTTCTAATTCACGATTTCTGAGAATTTGCATATCTAATTGTTCTTTGCATTGATCATATTTCATTCCTATATTATTCATCGCTTCTACACTCATATCATATTTATCGTCCATTTCTTGAGCAAGAATTGTATATTCTTCTTTATTATTATTTAAGGATATATTCAAATCTTGTATTGTATCTTGTAAACGATCAATTAAAATAACTTTCTGTTCATTATTATCCATAACTCGTTTATTCTCATTAATTAATTCATTCTGAATTATAGTAGAAAGAGATAATTGCTTACCGAGTTCCTGTTTTTCTTCTTCTAACACTTTATTCTGCTTTAAAAGTGTTTGTTTCTCAAGAATAATCGATTCATTTAAAGAATTCAGTTGTTGTAAGGAATGACTCAACCGTTTCTCTTTCTCTTGAATATCATTATATTTATCTGATATTTCATTATATTTCTCTTCTTTCTCATAAAAGAGTTGTTTATAATGATCTATAGAAACATCTTTCTCTTTTATTTGATTCTCTAAAAGGGATATCGTAGAATTACATTCAAGAAGCTGTTTTTGACTATTTTTACACTCTTCACGAATATTGATTAATAAGATTTCTAGTGATTTCTCTTTCTCTATATTCCGACGAAGAGACTCAAAGAGAGTAGATAAATTGGTAGTATTGTTATTATTGTTATTATTTTCATTATTGTTATTATTTTCATTATTATTTTCATTATTATTTTCATTATTATTTTCATTATTATTTTCATTCTCATATTTTTCATTATTATTATCTTTATTATTATCTTCATTATTATCTTGATTATTATCTTCATTATTATCTTGATTATTATCTTGATTATTATCTTCAACATCGCTCTTCACATTACATAAATCATATTGTGACTTCATTTGATTGTTCATAGTTTCTATCACTTCTAATTGTTTATATAACTCTTCATATACTTCTGTTTTCCTTTCTAAATCATGCTGTAACTGATTATTATTAACTTGTAATATTTCAACTTCTTTTGCTTTTCTCTCTAAATCATTCTTTATGACAACTAGACTATTATTATATTCATCTAGTATATCTTTATGTTTATCAACAGCTATAAAATGACTCTCTAACGATTCACGAAGATCTATTATTATTTGTTTATTCTTATTAGTCTCTTCATTTATTATCATTATTTGATCTTTCTGATCTTCTATTACTTTAGTTAAATCATTTATTTTATTTAATAGATCTACTTTCTCATCTTTCATGATCTCCAATTGTTCCTGACTATTATTATCTCTTATATAAATCTCTTCTTTCTGTATTCTTAAATCACTCAACTGTTTTTCATAGAATAAAGTTTTTTGATCATATTCTTGAACCTTCTTCTCATAATCACTTATTATTTGATTATGCTTATAGAGAGTATCATTCAATTTCTGTTTCTCTTCTTCTAAATCTGATAATTTCTGTTTTAATTCAATTATATCATTTGTTAATCTCTTATTGAGTTCTATATATATAGATCTCTGTTGTGGTTCCTTTGTTAATTCTGAAGATAATTCAGTAAATGATAATTCTGAATGTATTTCTTGTGAAGAATCAAGAGGAGGAGGAGAAGAAGGAGATCTATTCTGATTATTCATTGATATTGATTTTATATGAGAGATTAGTGATGAACTAGTAGTTGTTATTATTGAAATATCATCATCTTTTGATATAGAAATAGTATTATTAGATATATTATTAGATACATTATTAGATACATTATTAGATATATTATTAGATACATTATTAGATACATTATTAGATATATTATTATTAGATATATTATTATTAGATATATTATTATTAGATATATTATTATTAGATATATTATTATTAGATATATTATTATTAGATACATTATTATTAGATATATTATTAGTAGATACATTATTTATACTTGAAATACTTTTATTATTCATTTCTTCAGTTACTATAACATTCGTATTTATACTACTTATATTATCTATATTCAAACTATTACAATTATTATCTTCAAATTGATCAGTCTCTTTTATTTCATATTGTTCAGTATCATTATCATTTTCTTTATGACTACAACTCACATTATCATCTGCATTTCTATTATTTATACATTCACTCTCATATTTATCTCCATGATCCTCTTTATATATTTCTATATCATTCTTATCATTCTTACTAACCATATCTATAAATATGTTCTCGTTACTCAATATACTATTTTCATTTCTATTCTTCTGAAGTTCAGTTTCTAATAAATGAATTTCACTTCTTAAGGATTCAATAAGAACGGATTTACTATGAATATCATCCTTATACTCTTTCACTTGTTTCTCATAATCTTTATTCAATATCATTTTCTCTTCAATATCACTTTTCTCTTTCTTTATTAACTCGTATTGTTTCTTTAATACTTCAAATGATTCTTCTCTATCAGTGTATTTCTTTATATATTCATCTCTCTTTTCTTCTACATTTTTCTGATTATTCTCTTTTTGTTTAATTAAATCACATAACATATTATTCTTATTTTGAAGAGATACTATTTCTTCCTTTTTCACATTGATTTCATTATTCATTTGAATCACAGTAGTACTCAACTCATTTCTTAATAGTTCCTTCTCATTCAATTTTACTTGTAAATTCTTTATTTGATTTATATATTGTTCTTTATTCTCATTCAATCTATTTTCTAATTCTGTATACGTAGATATCATTTCCTCATTCTCTTTCTTAAGTATTTGTAATTCATTCTTCAACTTATCATTCTCTTCAATCACAGAATCATTAATACTTTTATTCTGTAAATGAGTTTTCTTAAATATTTCAATATTTGAAATTAATTGCTGATTTTCTTCTTCTAATTCTTTTTGTTTTTTCTCTTGTTCTATAATACTAGCTTTCTCATTAGATAATTGATTACTTATATTGACTAGCTCTTTATATTGATTAGTAATTAACTGAAGTTTTTCATTTTGATTCTTATTATCTATTTCTAAAGATTGAGTATACTTTTGAAACTCAATACATCTAGCTTGAAGATTCTCTGTAGTTATTTCATGCTGTTGTAATTGCTCCCATAAATCGTTTATTTTTATATCTTTCTTCTTAGAACTATCTATATATTTATTTAATAATTCAGATTGAGATTCATATTCATTTCGAAGTTGAATATATAAATGCTTATAATACTTTTTATTTTCTTTTACTTTTTCAGAAGATAAATCTACTGTTGTATTTCTATTTTCATTACCATAAGAAATATTCTGTTGTTTAGTACTTAAATCATTATAATTGTCTTGATTTAATGGAATATTACGTGTAGAGAAAGAAGAAGATTGAGAAGAAGAAGGTTGAGAAGAAGAAGAAATATATGAATCTGCATATAAAGTAGGATATCCATTATTATATACTGAAGAAGATGTTTGGGATAATGATGACGAAGGTGTTGTCATATTATTCGTTGAATAATGATATCTTGGAGTTATTTGTTTTATATTATTATTTATTAATGTAGATTTTGAGACTGGTTGAGATCTAGAATTTATATTATTATTATTATTATCATTAGTATTAAATGATGAAGAGACATTTGTATTATTTTGAATAGATGCTGCAATAGATGGAGAAGAAAAAGATCGAACAGAATTCATATCATTATTGTTGATCGATTTATTCTTCTTTTTATATGTAGTTTCATTCTTATTAGAATGGTTTATGTTGTCATTTGAATATATAGAATCATTATTATTTGGAGTGTTGATACCATTTTGATTATTATTATTATAATTTAGTGAGAAGAGAGGAAGAGAATTAGATGTTGTATACTATAGATAAAAATATAATATAGAATAATTTATTAAATATAATAATAAAGATACATTATTCATATTGTTTTTATATTGTTCTCTAGAATTAGTATTAGTTTGAGAGATACATGAAGATGAAGAAGAAGATGATGGTGATGGATCATCAAATATTGAATTAATAGTTGTGGTAGTAGTTGATAATAAAGATGATTTCTGTGTAGAGGATGATGTTGGTTTCTGATGAGTGTTATGTATATCAATAATAGATAAAGGATCTATAAGTGTAGTTGGAGGAGGAGGAGGAGGAGAGGAAGAATAAGTAGAAATATTATTATATGTATTTAAAGATATATTTGAAGAAAGATTCTTTCTTAATGATAATGGAATAGAACTTATAGACATTGAAGATTGATTATTAACTATAGAAGGAGAAGGAGATACATTCATAGATAAAAATTCTTTTGAATTATTCTTCTTCTTTTCTAGTTCTATTTTATTCTTTGATATAGTATTTTCATTCATTTCAATCACATCTACAGTTCCAAAAGATACTCTCTTTTGACTTGGTTTTCTTGTATTCATTAATGTTGGTGATAAAGGAAGAATAGATGATGGAATACTCACTGATAGTGATTGAGATAGAATAGTTGATTCAAGAGACTGAGAGAGAGTTGATGATAATGATGAATTAGTAGTATTAGAAGAAGAAGAAGAAGAAGAAGAAGAAGAAGAATTCTTTGAGTGAATAGGTAATGGAGAGAAAGAGAGAGGAGGAGGAAGAGAAGAAGGAAGAGATGAAGTTGATAAAGAAAGAGATTGTGATGATTGCTTAGAGAGAGAAAGTGTAGAATCTTGAGATGATATATTAGTGATATTTGTTTGATTATTACTTGAAATGAATTGTTTCTGTTGATTTAATAATAATAGATTCGAAATATCCATAGGTAAAGAATTACTTTGACTATTTTCTGAATTTTGCTGATTATTTTGAATTGTAGATTCAGAAGATAATGAATTTCTAGTTAAAGAAGGAGAAGACAATGTTGAATTTATTGAATTGTCAAATAAGATTTCATATTGCTATAAAAATGAAATAGGAAATATAATAGATATTATATATATACATATAAGAATCCAGAAGACGTCATAAAATAAATAATATTATCAATATAATTGATAGAAATAATCATTTCATTGTTTTGAAATAAATTGGAAAAGATTATCTTACTATTCTTAAAATCAAATATCTATATATAGAATAAGATAAATGTGTAAATAGATAAACATAAAATAATCATAAAATAATATATAAATATAAAAAAAAAATTAAAAAAGGCAATTTAGATATTAAAAGTATTATTTAAAAAGAATATATAGATAAAAAATTATATTTTTAAAAGAAAAATAGATATAAAAAAATATTATAAAAAAGAATAAATAGATATAAAATAATCATAGAGACTACCTTAAAAGCAGTTTGGTCTTCTATATATGCAAGATATCCGTGAATAAGACAAGCATTAGTGATTGATGATTCAATTGAAGATATTAAAATAGATAGACATTCACAATTATATATGCATTTATATGTATTCACATCATATACTTGAAAATGATTCTCATTTGTCACTAGAATAAGAAGGAGTTCTGAACTAATTATATAATGAATACCTTCATTTATATGAAGAACTACTGATAAATCATTATATTCTTTGTTTATTGTCTATATATACATATTAATAATAATTATTATTAGATCTCTATTAAAATAAATATATATATTTATATATATACATATTAATTTAATGATTATTATTAGATCTCTATTAAAATAAATATATATACATATATAATTCCAGAAGAAGTATATAGAATAAGAGAAGATAATGTTTGTTTAGAAGAGTTTTGATTGATTGAAAGAATCCTTTGAATACGATAATGTTCAATAGAAAATGAAAATATAATTTGATCCGTAACACAATTCAATCCCTATATATATATAATAATAGTAAATGTATTAATATATAGATATAATAAAGTATTGTATATACTGTTAACCTAGAATAATTTTCATTTAATATCCGTATATTATTCTCATAGAATATTGATGTGCATTTGGGATATATCTCTTTGAGAAGTCGAACAGAAAAGTTGTTTTTATAAGAAATGACCTAAACAACATATTAGTATTTATTAATTTAAAAATATTAATTTTATATTAGGAATTAATTTATATACCAGTATTTGCCCATTTCCTAGAAGAAACGAAGATTCATTTTCATTTATACAAAAACTTTTTATTGATTGATTGCAATCATAAGAAAAAAGTACAGAAAGATCACTTACTTGTGTAAACTATAAAGTAATTGATTAAATTGTATACTGAATAAGCAATTCAAGATATAAATACCTTTATAATTGAATGATCTCCAACACAAACCAAGTAATTCGCTACTTGTTGAGTTTCTAAGGAAACATCATAAAAAAATTGATTCTTTTTTATTTCTTTCCACGTAGTCATGGTGTTCTAATAATAAATAAATAAACACTAAATAGAACAGATATCGTCTTTTGATAAAAGAGATTTCATAGATCAAAAACATGGAGATTATTTTTTATTGGATATTTTACACATGCAGAAAAAGACAATAAATCCGTATTTTTGTTATCTACTTATTGTCATTTATTACATTCATTAAAATGACTTTTATAAGCATAGAAATACTGATGAAAGCAAGTACAAAATACTGGAGGAGAATTATCATAACGCAGAAAGAAAAAAAACATTTTTATCAATAATGAAGAGAATATATTATTTTACTTATTGAGCAGATTTGGAAGATTCTACACAGTATAATCTATTGATTTTTGACATGAAAGGAGAACAATTAAGATAGTATTTGTTGGAAAATATTTAGAATAGGTATTTTAGTATCTATATCATTCTGTATTTATCAGACATTTCTTTTGGAACTCTAAAAACTATAATAGAACATAAATGAAAATGAAATATATACATTAAGAAGGTATAATAGCATTTATATTCGTTTTAAGATACTCTTAGAATTACAGGCATATATACTTATCTTTAAAAATAGAGAAGACTCTCTAGTCGAGGAATAAAAAGAAGAAAAGTCAGTTTCTAAAAAAATGGAAACAGTTTAGAATTGTGATTATTTCTCGTTTTGACAGTGAAAATCGTCGAATTCTCAATAATAGAATATTCTCCTTCCTGAATATTTTTTTATACACCTTCTATATTTTATTAATTATCATTCTAAATAAGCAATATGTTTGCTCGTTCCTTAGCATATCGGTATATAAATAATTGGTTCTTTCTAATAGAAGTGTAGTACCCTTCCTTTAGTGAGTCGATTAGTGTCTCCTTCTGTAAAATGTCTTCAAAGAGGTTTCGCTACTAAATTTTATGATTCTCCTCTTTTCAAGAGTTTACAGAATGAATTTGAATATTCTGTAGATAATGAAATGGGAAGTATGTTCGTTCATTATAATGTAGATTATGTTCTATATTATGAATTATAGGTATTGAAAAGAGTCTTAGCAAGAAAATCAAACAATTTGAAGACTTGTATATCATTTATAAGAGTTTTATCGATTTTTTTATTTCTATATTTTAATCTCTTTATTATAGAGGTTGGCAATTGGATACTGAAGAAGGCAATACTGAATTTAGTCTCATGAAACCTATAGCTGATGATGAACATGTTATGGTTACTATGAGTGCCGATTCTCAACAAGATCTTACTGCCGATGAAGAAGTAAGTTTTTTTTTTATTTATAATTTTTTTTATTTATTTTTTTTTAAATATTATCGATTCATTATTTTTTTATTATAGACTGGTGATGTATCTTCTCAGCCAATAGAATTCCGTGTTGTTCAAAATATTGGTGATAATTTCGATGAGACAGCTACTGAAAAGAAAGATGAAGAAAACGAAGAAGATGAAATTCCTCTTCCAGATCTTCAAATGATCTTCCATGTATATATATTAGTTATTTATTTATTTATTTATTTATTTATTTATTTATTAATTTATTTAATTATTTATTTATTTATTTATTTATTTATTTATTTATTTATTTATTTATTTATTTATTTATTTATTTATTTATTTATTTATTTATTTATTTATTTATTATTATTATTTATTTATTTATTTATTTATTTATTTATTTCAGTATATATATATATAATATAATTACAATATAATAATCATTATATATATATAGTGTGTGAATACTCCTGAAGATCCCCTTAAGGTCGTTCATATGGATTGTACTCTCCCTATGGACATGGAAACAGAAGATAACATGATGTATCATGGACCTCCATTCAAATCTCTTGACGATAAAGTTCAACAGGAGTAATGCTATACCATTATTCTTATTTTGATTATTAATTATTTTTATCTTAGTTATTTTTATATAGATTTTCATTTCTATTGTTATTATTATTATTATTATTATTATTATTATTATTTCACAACTATAATTCATTTTTTATTATTATTATTTCTTCTATATCTTTTCTACTATATATATATATAGAGTAATGAAACATCTTAAAGATCTTGGTATCGATAAAAACTTCACTACATTATGTATATATATTTTATTATCATAATAATAGTAATAAGAATTATATATTCTATTTCTTTTCTATTCATTATATAGTACGTGAATTTGCTCTTGATAAGGAATTCTTTGAATATATTAACTGGTTAAAGAAAATTGTTGTCGATCCTGAAACCGAAGAAAATCAAAAGTAAAATAATTTATATATCTATTTAAATCATAATATTATTCATTATTTCCAATGAATTTAAGTTATATTAGTTCCTCAATCTTTTTTTGTTTACATCATTCTTCTTATCTACGCAAGTTAAATACTAGAATTGTTTTTTATTCACAGTTATGTTTTTTTTTAATATAAAATACAAAACAATATAGTTTTACACAATTATTTTGGCATATAAAATGAATATAACTATAGAATCAAATCTTTGGTTCTGAGTTATTCGCTTCATCTTCTTCTTCTTTTTGTTTCTTTAAATTCTCAATATATATCTTTGATTCTTCATCTAATTTATTCATCATTTGCTCTATTTCTTCTTGACCTACACATCGTTGCTTCTCTATATCCTCAATAAACGGTATCAATTCTGTAGACTCAATAAAAACACCACAATTCTCTAATTTCTTTTGTAAAAATGGATCTTTCACGGTTAAACCCTATTTATAAATTTATTATTTAGTAAAGAAATAATTTTATTATTATAAGCATATAATGATATTATGTATAATAGTAATGATTATTATAAATATAATAATATGTTAATAATAAATTTTTTAAAAATAATAATAATAACTACAATAACATGTATATAATAATTAAAATAATAATAATAATAATAATAATATTAATATATACATCTTCCATCGAAGATACGATTCCCTCCGTGATCCCTCGGCAAAGTCCCCTACTGTCAACGACAGGACCCCCACACATGCCTTGAGTCAAATTCTCTTCAGTCTTCGCAAATATTCGGTGATTAGAAGCCGCTAATAATTGACCAGGCACTTTCTATATATATATAGAATATATTCTATTTTAGTATATACATAAAGTATAGTATACTATATTATACTATACAATAATAATATACTTCAGTATGAATAATTATAATCATATATATATATATATATATATATATATACTCGTGGTAATAAAATACTAACATCTTCTTGTTTCTCTTCATCATATTTCTCTTTTAAATCATGACCTAAAAATAATACTTTTTATATAAGTTAATACATATATATAACATAAAAACTAATTAAAATACAATAAAAACTGTTTTTATTTAATATATAATAATGATAATAATGATAATAATATATATATATATACTTCTCCTTTTTGAACGGGTTGTTTTGATAATTCTAATGGATTTATACTTATACCCATTTCCTTTAATTCACTTAATGCCTGACCCTCTTTATTCAAATGAATCACACACACATCTTTTGAAGGATGAGAATACAACCTATTATCTGCTCCAAGACGCTTTATAATTTGTCCATTCATCATATCTCGTAATTCTATTGTAAAAATGACATGATTCTCATGAATTGCCTGTAACCAAGGATATTTATCCGTTGGATAGTAACCAGGAAAAAGATAAGGAGCTGTCACATGGAATGGTGCAAAGAAATGATAATTTGTCTCCCAATTCTTATCAGCTTTAACTGCAAAGGTTGATCCACGACTCAAAACCTCGAATTTTTCCATACCTAATTCTGGAACACGAAACCAAGATGTACATGATAAAACTATTTTATTCCAATTCTTATTTATCAAAGATATTGTACTCATTGTGAAAAAAAAAAATACCTTTTTTTAAAAAAACGTGATTATTCAAATTGTTTGAACACATAATTAATAATAGTTATGATTTAAAAACATAAATGAAAACAAGACAATAAATGTATTATTTTTTATGTGTTTTTCTTTATATTTCACATCATAATTAAAAAATAGATTTTGTTTCCTATTAAAATAATTTCATGAATCTATTTTTTTATTGAATTTAGAAATAAAATACAATGAATCATTCTTATTTCTATCAATGATAAAATAATGAGTTAAGATATTGATAATAATAGTTTTATATTTATTTCTGTTAATCTAAGTCGTTCATTGTAAAAGAAAAGCACAATTACAAAACAAAGTTCATATAAACGATAGTTATACTACAATACATTTTATTATAAATAGAGATAACTCTCAGAGAATTGATCGCAAAAAGCATGAAGGGTAGGATAGTATTTAATAAGATAATCTGAACGAGATAGTGTATTCGTCACTATTTGAATAGATTTTTTATAGCATTCAATATTATTAACATGTCTAGGTATATGAGTGACAGATATTTTACCCATATTCACCAACTTAATAGTAATTTGTTTGAAATAATCATCTATTTTTCGGATATTACTTAATTCCTGTTGATATCCAATTTGATTGTCTCTAGAATTCTCCTTTTCAACAAGTCTCTTATAATAATTAAGCTTTGCCAAGTAAATGTCTTCTCTTTCTGCCTTTAATAATTCACTTTTTTGCACATCTTTTCTTATGTGAGGTAAGGGACCTTCAAATACTTCAGAAATAGGAAGATCATCTATGGAGAAATCTCCAAATCTGCACACATGAGACTTTTCCACTTGACTAGTTACAAGTTCAGCTTGTTCTTTAAAAGTTTCATTAAGATTACCTTCATCAACATTTTCCATCCAACGAATAGAAAATTCATCACCAAGACAAGAGTTAATTGATGTACCATTTACATAAGCGTCTTTACCACAGTAATAAGCCCATGAAGATTCTTCTCCATTTGCTGCAGTTAAAGCATATGCGTTGACATCAACACTCATTTCATCAAACATAGATCCAGAAAAGCAAGCTTCCATATAATAAACAAGTCTTTTATACATTTTCTTTTCATGCATTTTATAAATAGTATCTAATAAATCCTTACTATGAAGTTCTTCTAGAGGAAAGCATATTAAGTCATCAGATCCATGATCAAAGAAACCAAGAAATACCGTATCTTCTTCTGTAGATTTCAATACTTTCTTACCAGTAGATTCATCACCTAACAAGACTTTTAAGTAATTTTCAATGTTACAATCAAGTTTAGGATAATCAACAACATACCCTTCGTTGTAATTGATAGAATTTTCACCTGGTTTATTGAAGAGAGTATTTGGAAATGGATTAGAATCTGATGAAGCTACATCATTGTAGCTAAGAACAATTATGTTGTTTGGATTATATCCGTTATCAAGGAGAATATGATAAGCATGAGCACTATCCGCTTGATGTCTGTAATTCCAATAACCAGCTGATCCAACAACAAGAACAGCCCATTTATCAGCATAAACGATGCCTAATAACGTTAACAATAAGAGAAAACAATTCATATTAAATAACAAACAAAAAAGTATTATTATGTGTACTTTTGTTTTGTATTATTGTATTGTTATATCTTTTCTCTTATTGTTTTTATGTCATGTCTGGTTAGACTGAATTAGGGTAAAAACAATTGGCTTGATCTTGATGATCACGTATTCGTCACTATTCGTTACAGTCTGTCAGAAAAAACGAAAAACGAAAATAAGATTCTTTTTTGTTTTCTTCGTCTTTGTACTAGTGTTCTTGATCTCTCTCTTTTTCATATCATACAAACGAATTCATATACATGTTTGCACATAGTTATACAAAAAAATAGCATGTATATGTGTTTTCAATACAAAAACTAACAAAGATATAGTTTTTATCACTCATAGTCTCTTAACCACAAATATTTTTCATAAAACACAAATCAACGAGAAATGCGATAGGATGATGACAAGTTTAGAACGTTTTTATTGGCGAAACGCTTGACAAACTGCTAGTCATTTTGTTTTCCAATATAACCACCAGTATTCTCTATAAGACATATTATTATAAGCACATATTAGCTAAAACCAACTGATCTTTCTAAAGTTGTATTATAGTTTGAAAGTAATTAACAAATAAAAGAGAGATGGTTGTTGTAACTCATCTTATTGTTTGAAATATGTTAGAGGACTTACAAATTTGTGTTGAATTCAATACACTGAATGCATCAATGAGATAAGATTTTAAAATAAAAGTAACATTTTACACGACATTCCTCTTTCATCTAAGTAAATAGCTAGCTAACATTAAATCTATATTTTTAATGTATGTGTGATATAAATTCCATTCATTTAAACATAAATATAGCCATATAATTAATTTTATAACAATTTTTTTATTTTATCAAATAAAATAAAAATTTCTTATAAAAATTTTACATAAATTTTCTTGCTTTCAATTTTTTATGAATAAGTTATTTATTAAATCATTTAAAATGTATTTTTGTAAGTAGTTTAGCGTTTGCATACTTTTTATGAGGGATATAATACATTTTTTACTCATTATGAAAATAATTAGGTTTCATTTATTTGAAAAAATCAAAGTTTGATATCATAAGATAATGAATATGAAGTAAAAAATAGATACCCATAACACACACGTTTTCCATTCAAATATGAAAATTTAATTCGTTTGATTTTTTAGAATAGCTATTGTTAAGTATTCTTGAAAACAATTGATAAGATATGAGCCTATTTTACAATCAAAAGAAAGAAATGAGTTGATAAGGATTTGTTCGTAGCGGTTTAAAACTATTTCTGAAGCTCTATGAAAGCATGTTATATTTGAAAACATCTACTATACTGATTAGAAAGCTCTAAAAGTAATATTCAACAAATACTGAAATTGATTGAAATCTCATTCAGAAATGTTTAAAATGAAAATAGTAGTTTTTGAGTATCATAATTTATATTCCCGCAAATATTTTTGATAATTATTTGTATTTCCATATATAGATTCATAAAAACAAGAATTTCAGAAGCCTCGATAGCTCAGTCGGGAGAGCGTATGACTGAAGATCATAAGGTCCCTGGTTCGATCCCGGGTCAAGGCGTAATTTTATTTTTGTTTATTTTTTTAGATTCTATGAAGCATAAGGATCATAATGGTGGTCCTTTGGAGTTCAAACTCTACACCAAAAATATTTTTCCTAAATGGGAAAAATATCTTTATAGATTTCAAATTTGGAAATCTCAGTTCAGAGATGATGGTCTACAACAGCTGTATCAAAAGTCGTTGTCAAACTATCATTCTTCTTCACTGAGAAAACTGAGTTTAAAGAGATCTACTCATGTATTCAGCTGGAAGTTTCATCCAAATAAAAAGTTTCAAATTTGCAGTCAAAATTCAAAAATAATCAGAAAAATGAAAAATTCAAATTTTTCATGTTCTTCTTCTACCCCTTTTTATTTCTCTAATAAAGAAATTAAGAATTCCAAAGCTTCTAATAATGGAATCTACACGTCTTCCGCCATTGAATCTCAAGATCCAAACCACAAAAATTTTGCTCATTTACTTAATCGGCGAAGTGAAGTGGTTCGAAAATTGGCTTCTAAGGTTCCATCCACTACTGATAAGGGTCCTCATTACAAAAAACCATGTTTCAGCTCAAAAGCTCAGAAACGAGAGAGAATGGTGAAATACATTATGAAAAAGGTCCTTTCCAAAAATATCAAAATTGGTATCCGTGATGGTTCTTCTTACTCTACATCAGATAATGGTCTTCGTTTAGATTCTTCTATGGTTTCCAAAAACAGAGAGAATGGTGACTTTAAAGAAGTTTCAAAAAATGATGAAAATGGTGTGGAAAGCAAGATAATGATGAAAACGAATGGTTGTGATGATACTAATACTTCAATGGTTCCTAATGAGAGAAAAGAAGCCAAGAATGATGATGAAAATAATATATATATAGATGTTATTAATGAGAATACTAATATGAATAATAATATAATAGATATCAATAATGATGAAAATAATATAAATATTAATTATATAGATAATAATAATGACGAAAATAATATAGTCCATAATTATGTAAAGAATAATAAGAATATAGATAATAAGAATATGGATAAGAATACTAATGAAATTGGTACTAATATGGAAGATAATGATAATAATTATATAGAAAGTGATGATTCTTCATATATTCCAGATTCTGAAATGGATGATGTTGATAGTTATACCTCTTCTAGTTATTATACATCAGATATGGATGAAAGTGAAGATATGAATGAATTAGAAAAACATGAAATAGTGAAGATAGATGATATAAGTAATGAAAATAATAATATAAATAATCCTCTAAATATACTTATGAATGATCTTCTTAATGATGTTAATAATTATATAGATAAAAATGAATATATAGATAAATATAAATATGAAAATGAAATATCAAATGATATAGATAATAAAGATATGAATAATATTTCTAATACTCCTATTACTCCTAATAACACTATAACTCCTATAACTCCTATAACTCCTAATACTTCTATAACTCCTTCTATTCCTATAACTCCTTCTACTCCTTCTACTTCTATAACTCCTTCTACTATTATATCTCCTAATACTCCTATAATTCCTTCTACTCTTATAACTCTTATAACTCCTTCTACTCCTAATACTTCTATAACTCCTAATACTCCTATAAATGTTTCTACTCCTATAACTTCTTCTACCCCTATAACTTCTGGTACTTCAATAACTCCTATAACCCATATTACTTCTATAACTCCTATTACTCCTATAACTCCTCTTGATCCTATAACTCCTATAACTCCTTCTACTTCTATAACTCCTATAAACCCAATAACTCCTATTACTCCTATAACTCCTATTACTCCTATAATTCCAATAACTACAATAACTCCTATAAATCCTATTACTCCTATAACTCCTATAACTCCTTCTACTCCTATAACTCCTATTACTCCTATTACTCCTGTAACTACTATTAACCATTTATATATTAATTCTCATCTAAATGTTAATACTAATAATAATAATAATAATAATAATAATAATAATAATACTATTAACAGAGATACTGACATAAATAGATTTAATAATATTAATAAATTGTCTAATAATAATAATAATAATAATTCTTTAGATATTAATTCTTCAACTAATATAGATGAATCTACTAATATTAATAATAGTATGATAATAGATTCTCCTTCTTCTGATAATAATATGAATAATAATAATCAAAATATTGATATTGATAATACTACTATAAATAATAATGATACTTCTACTGATATAAATATTATAGATGTTACAGAAGATGAAACAGATGTTATGAATACCTTTGATGATCATGAAGATAATAATAATAATAATAATAATAATAATAATAATAATAATAATAATAATAATAATAATAATAATAATAATAATAATAATAATAATAATAATAATAATAATAATAATAATAATAATAATAGAAGAAATAGATCTGATTCAATTTCTTCTTCTTCTTCTTCATCTTCCTCTTCATCTTCATCTTCTTCTTCATCTGGAATGGATATAGAAGAATCAAATATTAATAGTAATAATAATGATATTGATATTGATAATATGCCTTCTATTATTCCTTCTATTATCAGAAATTTAAATAGAAATACAAATTCTATACAACAAACTAATAATAATAATAATACTTCTCCTCCAAATAATAATCAAACTATAAATCAATCAATTCCTAATAATAACAATAATAATACTATAAATGATATTGATTTAGATTTATCTCTTAATAATCATATTAATAATCCTATTATTCCAAATCAATTTAATGTTCCTATTCGTGATAGAATATATCCTTATAATTTAGATAATCTTGATTTACCTACTGGAATAATAGAAAACAATATGATGAATACATTATTTAATTCTAATAGAAGAGTATTAACATTAGATTCTTCTATTTATTCTATAAATTCTATTCCTAATAATATTACTAATTTTCCTACAGAATGTAATTGGATATTTCCTTGTAAACCAGATTTCTTTATTGGTTATAATGAAATACGAAATCATGAGAAAGGAAAAGTATGGAAACATTTAAATGAAATACGTGAATGTTTTAATCATATAATATTAATGTTATCTTGGAATAGATCTATTAATCATTCTAATTTAACAAGATTAGATGCATTCACTTTATTCTTTCCTAATATAGAAAAGAACGCTATAGATTCATTATTACGTAAGATAAGGAGTAATTATAGACAAATAAATAGAGATACTAATATTCCTACTTTAGGTAATAGAAATAATAATCGTATTCCAAATAATCAAAGATTAAGAAATAATCAAATACAAAATGGTTATATTAATATTAATAATACTAATAATAATAATAATATTGATATTAATATAAATAATTCTGATATTAACTCTAATAATAATAATGATAATAATTCCAATAATAATGAATCAAATGAAATGGAAATAGATAATGAAATAAATAATTCTAATAATACTAATATTATTAATAATATTTCTAATTCTTCTAATTCTTCTACTTCTAATAATCATATATCAAATAATAATAATAGTAATCATAATAATATATCCTCTCAATCTTCACTAGATTCTGATATTGATATAGATATGAATTTAAATAATTCTAATTCTAATAATAATAATTATAATAATAATAGAAATAATAATAATAGAAATAATACAAGACCTTCTAATATTCCTACTTTACAAACTAGAATAAATCATAATCCTAGAACAATCCAAGGTAGAAGAACAAGAGAATTAGAATCAAATAATAATAATGATAATATGAATAATGATAATGAAATGGAAATAGAAAATGAAGAAGAAAGAAATAATAATAATAATACTAGAAATACTAATGATAATAATAATCCTAATAATAATAATACAGAAATAGATTTAATATCAACTTATTCAGAAAATAATATTATTAATATTATTAATAGATCAAATAATCTTCATTATACTTCAAATGTGAAAAGAAGATTATCTAGATTAGCTTTAAAGCGTTGGTCTAATAATAAAACAATAAATCGATTTAATAGATTTGTAGAAGAGAGATTATATGATCATATTCGATGTTATCCTATAGAAGATTCAAATCATAATCCTACTATGACTCCTGAATTAATAGAATCATTTAATAAGAGTTGTGAATATGTATTTAATGAAATATATAGATGGATATCACAATGTGATAGAGGAAGAATAAATCATAATGATAGATATAATAATAATAATAGAGATGTAGGTAGTTCTGCTAATGAAGATCGTAATTATCACAATGAAACTAGAAATAGAAATCATCATTTTCATGATAATAATAGATTTAATAATAATAATAATAATAGAAGATATATTAGAAGATATAATAATAATAGAAATCAAAGAAGATATAATAATAATCATAGAAATACTAGAAGATATAATAATAATAATAATAATAATAATAGAAATCATAATAATAATAATAATAATAATAATAGAAATACTAGAAATTTAAATACAAATAGAAATGAAAGAAGAATGAATAATGAAATGGAAATTGAAACTGAATCTGAGAATACTAATAATACTAATACTAATTCTAATCAAATTAATTCTTCTAATTCTAATACTTCTAATAATGATACTCAATCAGAAAGAGAATCTAATATTAATAATTCTAATAATAATCGTTCTAATACTCATTCTAATACTCATTCTAATAATAATTCTAATAATCGTTCTAATACTCATTCTAATAATAATTATAATAATAATCGTTCTAATACTCATTCTAATAATAATTCTAATAATAATTCTAATACTCATTCTAATAATAATACTCATAATAATAATAGATATAATAGAAATAGAAATAATAATTATCATTCAAATAATAATAATAATAGATTTAATTATAATATAAATGATGAGAATGAATTGAATGAAGAAGTAATAAATTCAGAAATTCAATATTATAAGAAAGTATCTAAACTTCTTAATGAATGTATTCAATCTATTAATACATTTACTTCTCAAATATCTATGAATAATAATAATTCTATTTCTTTTCAATCTTCTATTAATATATTTATAGGTAAATTAGTAGAAATATATGAAATGAATACAGAAGAACCTATATTAGGTACAATATTAGAAAATCTGAATATATCAAATATTAATGAATCTATTAATATAATGAATATAGATTTATGGAATGATAGTAAGAATTCATTAAATCATTTTTATGATAATTCAAAAAGAATGATTGAAGATTTATTAAAGAATAAAGAAAATATAAAGAATCATAGAGAAGCATCTAAAATAAGAAAAGATTTTGAAATTAATTCTAAATCTACTCTTCGTTCTCAAATATGGAATAATAATACTGGAGAACATTGTACTATTCCTCCTGATACTCTTACTCAATTATATTCTGAGTTATATTCCTCTCATGAATCTAATACTAATTCTACTTTTACTCCTCCTCCTTTATGGTTATCTTCTAATATTTCTACTATACCTGAAAATTCTTCTTCTTTCAATATTATTAAATTTAAAGATGTTACTAGAATTCTAAGGAAACTTCCTAATAATAGTACTCCTGGTGCTAATGGAATTCCTTATGAAATCTATAAAAGAAGTACTTCTGCTAGATTATTATTAACTTATATCTTAGAAGTATGTAGATATAATGAAATTACTTTAAATAGTTGGAATGAATCTATTACTTGGTTATTAGATAAAGGAAAAGATGATAAATCTTCTTTAAATAATTGGAGACCATTATGTCTTCAAAATGTAGAATCAAAAATATTTTCTTCTCTTATAGTAGATTATATTAATAATATTAATAATTCTTATCATATTATATCTTCTTATCAAAAAGGATTTACTCCTAGTGTAGCTGGTTGTGAAGATCTTAATTATATTCTTAGTAATATCATAGCTGATTTTAAATTAAAAAGACTAAGAAATTCTAATTTATTAATTAATTTCTTAGATTTAGAAAAAAGCTTATGATACTGTTCCTCATAAGATATTATTAAATATTCTTCATATGATGAATTTTCCTAATAATATTATTAATATAATAAAGAGTTGGTATGATAATGCTTCTACTAAAATTAGATATGATAATCATCAATATACTTCTTCTATTCATCTTCATAGAGGTATTCGTCAAGGTGATCCTCTTTCCCCTCTATTATTTAATATTATTATAGATCCTCTTCTTAAATATATTAATAATAATAATAATAACAATAATATGAAAGTACAAATAAAAGATAATGATACTATAATATTAGAATCAAATACATATGCTTATGCTGATGATATAGTATTATTATCAAATTGTACTAATGATAATAATATTTTATTAGAAAGAGTAGGTGAAGTATTAGATTATTATTCTATGAAATTGAGTGTTTCAAAATGTAAATGTATGGGAATGAAGATGAGTGATGATAGAAATAGAAAATTAGAATATACTATTACTCCTCCTATTTATAAGAATGAATCAATTCCTATAATGAATGAAGAAGAGACTGTAAGATATCTTGGTTGTCCTATTTCTTATATATATACAAAAAGAAGAGAATTTTGGGTAGATAATATAAAGAAAGTAAGTGAACGATTATCTTGTTTAAATAATAGTTTATTAACTCCTTGTCAAAAAATTAATGTAGTAAAACAATATATCTTACCTTGTTTAGAATTCTTATTTAGAAATGGTGATATGAATAAGAATGATATTACTCTTATTGATACTACTATAAAACAATATATAATGAATTGGTTAGGAACTGGTACTAATCTACCTTCTCACTTCTTTAGTACTCCTATTAATAATGGTGGTTTAGGTATTATGCAATTAATTGATAGATATTATATAGGAAAGATATCTTTAATTGCTAGAATGGCTGTTTCTGATGATCCTCAAATTAGAAATATTCTTCAATATACTATTAATAAATCTTCATTAACTAATGATTTATTTATGATACCTAATCCTATTGATTACTTAGATAATAATAATAATAATAATAATAATATTCCTGAAAATCATAAGAATGATTTATTATTCTTTCAATGGTTAATTAATGATAATCATAAAATAGTAAAAGGAAGAATAGAAAATGGTAATATAATAATACATGATACTCCTTATGAATCATTAACAAATTTCTTTCCTTATCTTCGTAAAGCTGTAGATGCTGCTTATAAACTTGGTGTTAATATAGCTTATATAGATCCTAACGATATATCTTTAGGTATTAAAATAAAATTAATAGATAAAGATATTCCTGAATTAAATACTACTATTCCTTATGAGAAAGTAAGAAGAACGATATGTAAAGAAATTAATAATTTATTGAAGAAGAAACATTCAAAACAATTATTAAATAATTATGAGAATACTTATTATTATAAATATTTAGATAATAATATAGAAAGTAATAGATGGTTATTTAATGGTAAGAGATGTCATCCTATGAAATATTCTGCTTTAATCAATATAAGAATGAGAACAGCATTTACTGGTTCTCAATCTTTCTTATATAATAAGAAGAGATCTCCTAAGATTAATGATACTGAAGCTCTTTGTCCTTATTGTTTAGAACATAATAAAAGAGCTATTCATAATTTGAATCATATTCTTACTACATGTGATAGAATTACAGATAATAATGGAATAGGTGGATTAATTACAAATAGACATAATCAAATATTAAATAATTTATATAAGAAATTAATAAGAAAATATAAATTAGGAGAATATAGAATAAGTATAGATAAATCATTATCAACTTCCTTTGGTAATGATATATTTAATAGAAATATGAATAATCTTCGTCCTGATATAGTAATTATTCCTACAAATCCAAATAACAAAGATATAATAATAGCAGATGTAGGTATAGCATATGAAGGATCTTCTAATCAAATAGATCCTCTTCAAACAATGAAACAGAAGAAAGATCATGATTATGATAATGTAATAGAAATATTGAATAATAATGGTTATAGAGTGAGTAATTATTCTTTAATCTTTGGTTCTTCTGGAGTTATTCCTAAAGATACTTTAAATAATCTTAGAAAGATATTAGATATTTCTAAGAAGAATGTATCTTATTATGCTTCTATATTAAATAATATTATCTTAGATTGGTCATATAAATTCTGGTTAAAATCTCTTCCTGATAGTCATACTATTTCTACTCATTTAAGAGATTCTAATAATAATAATAATAATAATAATAATAATAATAATAATAATAATAATAATATATCTCAATAATTTAAATTAATATGTTATATTAATTTATCTTTTATTGATATCTTATCTATTTAATTTTATTTTATCTTTAATTCTTTTCTACTATTCATTCTATATTATTTTCAAAATTCATATCTCTATATGTACTCAAAATCAATCATTTTCTTCTTATTTCTTCATTATATTCTTCTATTATCAATTCTATTCAAATATCTACGATTTATATGTAATTATCTTTATGTTAAATGAAGTCTTCAATTTTACTAGATTTTATATATATACCTTATATATAGTATTAATTATTAATTTTATTCAAAATTTTATGATTGTGTCCCAAAACACAATTAATAGTTGATATTATATTTATATATATATAATCAATTGAAATTTTCAAATTTAGAATTCTAATAGAATCAAGAAATCAATTTATGTTTTGGAATATATATACTTTTATATATACATTTTCATATAGACGTCCTCTCTAAAATCGATTTTTCATTACCTTCTAGATGGTCTTATAGGCTCTATTATACCTCAAACATCTTGTATTGAGCTATATTTGGTTTATTTATCATTCAAATTTTGATTCTGAAAATTTCATTTTTTATGATATTTTTCACTATTTCAAAATTTTGACTAAGTTACCTAAAAATTAATTTCCTTATTTGTGTTCCAAAACACAATAAAATCCAACTAGGATATCTATCAACTACAAATAAGTGGTTTTCTTCAAATTTAGAATTCTAATAGAGTCAAGAAATCAATTTATGTTTTGGAATATATATACTTTTATATATACATTTTCATATAGACGTCCTCTCTAAAATCGATTTTTCATTACCTTCTTGATGGTCTTATAGGCTCTATTATACCTCAAACATCTTGTATTGAGCTATATTTGGTTTATTTATCATTCAAATTTTGATTCTGAAAATTTCATTTTTTATGATATTTTTCACTATTTCAAAATTTTGACTAAGTTACCTAAAAATTAATTTCCATATTTGTGTTCCAAAACACAATAAAATCCAACTAGGATATCTATCAACTACAAATAAGTGGTTTTCTTCAAATTTAGAATTCTAATAGAGTCAAGAGAGCTACTTTAATGTTTTCATATTATCTCTCCTATTACTAAGTCAAGCCGAAATTAACTTAAAAATATCGAGTTTTCCAAAATTTTAAAATTTCATTATATACTACTCCTTCCTCTTCATATTAATATATATTCCAATTTTCGTAAGTCTCTCTACTTTACTACTTATACATCATTTTATACTAAAATTTTCAACATACTTCTCATTATTATTGAGTTTTCTCAGTATTCAAAGAGCACATGATTGTGTTCCTTGGCAATAATATTGTTCATTACTTCTACTACTACATTTCTTATTAAATAAATATTCTCATATTTCTTATTTTTCATCTTCATTTTTATACTTTTATCAAAATCATGATTCTCATTTCTTATCATATACTCTATATTCTATTAACTGATTCTCTCTTAAATATTTTTCATCCAAAACTTATTTTTTTCTCATATGATGAATTATTTCATCTCATTATTAAATCCATCTTTTTTATTCTATTTTGATCTCTCTTTCTCTCTATTATCACAAATTTATATAATTCAATAATTTTTAAATATATATACATATATATATATATATATAGATTTCTCTCCTCTATATATATATATATAAACCATATTTTATTTTTCTTTTATATATTTATTTTATAATTTTATTTAATTTAAAATAGGACATATTTTAATATCATATTAATTAATTTTAATAATAAAATAAAAATATTTTTTTATAATATTTTTTTATATAATATATTACTATGCCTTATATTTATATATATATACATATATATAAATATAATATTATGACCTTTGTTTTATTAATAATATAAGATTTCTTTAATTTTATTATTATAAATTTTATATTATCTAAAGATATATATATATATAGATATTTTATCATATATATAGTTAGGAACTATATAGATCAAAAACTCCTACCTATCCTGTCCTATAGGCAAAAAATTAAAAAACTAAAACTTTTTTTATATAATTCTTGTTTTTGACGTCCCTCTTTGGATGTCTTTTTCTCCATGATGACATGGAGTTTTTGTTTAGTTTTTGATCTTAAAATAAAGTTGACTTTCTCAATTTTATTATTATTTTATTTTTATTTGTGTTTCTCTGTTCCTTATCTTTCTTTTCTCTTGTTTAAATTAATTGGTTCGATCCCGGGTCAAGGCGTAATTTTATTTTTTTGTTTTTATTTAGATTCTATGAAGCATAAGGATCATAATGGTGGTCCTTTGGAGTTCAAACTCTACACCAAAAATATTTTTCCTAAATGGGAAAAATATCTTTATAGATTTCAAATTTGGAAATCTCAGTTCAGAGATGATGGTCTACAACAGCTGTATCAAAAGTCGTTGTCAAACTATCATTCTTCTTCACTGAGAAAACTGAGTTTAAAGAGATCTACTTATGTATTCAGCTGGAAGTTTACTCAAAATAAAAAGTTTCAAATTTGCAGTCAAAATTCAAAAATAATCAGAAAAATGAAAAATTCAAATTTTTCAGGTTCTTCTTCTACCCCTTTTTATTTCTCTAATAGAGAAATTAAGAATTTCAAAGCTTCTAATAATGGAATCTACACGTCTTCCGCCATTGAATCTCAAGATCCAAACCACAAAAATTTTGCTCATTTACTTAATCGGCGAAGTGAAGTGGTTCGAAAATTGGCTTCTAAGGTTCCATCCACTACTGATAAGGGTCCTCATTACAAAAAACCATGTTTCAGCTCAAAAGCTCAGAAACGAGAGAGAATGGTGAAATACATTATGAAAAAGGTCCTTTCCAAAAATATCAAAATTGGTATCCGTGATGGTTCTTCTTACTCTACATCAAATAATGGTCTTCGTTTAGATTCTTCTATGGTTTCCAAAAACAGAGAGAATGGTGACTTTAAAGAAGTTTCAAAAAATGATGAAAATGGTGTGGAAAGCAAGATAATGATGAATACGAATGGTTGTGATGATATTAATACTTCAATGGTTCCTAATGAGAGAAAAGAAGCCAAGAATGATGATGAAAATAATATATATATAGATGTTATTAATGAGAATACTAATATGAATAATAATATAATAGATATCAATAATGATGAAAATAATATAAATATTAATTATATAGATAATAATAATGACGAAAATAATATAGTCCATAATTATGTAAAGAATAATAAGAATATAGATAATAAGAATATGGATAAGAATACTAATGAAATTGGTACTAATATGAAAGATAATGATAATAATTATATAGAAAGTGATGATTCTTCATATGTTCCAGATTCTGAAATGGATGATGTTGATAGTTATACCTCTTCTAGTTATTATACATCAGATATGGATGAAAGTGAAGATATAAATGCATTCCAGAAAGATGAAATAGTGAAGATAGATGATATAAGTAATGAAAATAATAATATAAATAATCCTCTAAATATACTTATGAATGATCTTCTTAATGATGTTAATAAGTATATAGATAAAAATGAATATATAGATAAATATAAATATGAAAATAAAATATCAAATGATATAGATAATAAAAATATGAATAATATTTCTAATACTCCTATTACTCCTAATAACACTATAACTCCTATAACTCCTATAACTCCTTCTATTCCTATAACTCCTTCTACTCCTAATACTTCTATAACTCCTTCTACTCCTAATACTTCTATAACTCCTTCTACTACTATATCTCCTAATACTCCTATAATTCCTTCTACTGTTATAACTCTTATAACTCCTTCTACTGCTAATACTTCTATAACTCCTAATACTCCGATAAATGTTTCTACTCCTATAACTTCTTCTACCCCTATAACTTCTGGTACTTCAATAACTCCTATAACCCATATTACTTCTATAACTCCTATAACTCCTCTTGATCCTATAACTCCTATAACTCCTTCTACTTCTATAACTCCTATAAACCCAATAACTCCTATTACTCCTATAACTCCTATTACTCCTATAATTCCAATAACTACAATAACTCCTATAAATCCTATTACTCCTATAACTCCTATAACTCCTTCTACTCCTATAACTCCTATTACTCCTATTACTCCTGTAACTACTATTAACCATTTATATATTAATTCTCATCTAAATGTTAATACTAATAATAATAATAATAATAATAATACTATTAACAGAGATACTGACATAAATAGATTTAATAATATTAATAAATTGTCTAACAATAATAATAATAATAATAATAATTCTTTAGATATTAATTCCTCAACTAATATAAATGAATCTACTAATATTAATAATAATATGATAATAGATTCTTCTTCTTCTGATAATAATAATAATAATTCTACAGATATCGATATTAATAATACTAGTATATATGATAATGATATTGATTCTACTGATATTAATATTATAGATATTACAGAAGATGAAACAGATGCTATGAATACGTTTGATGATCATGAAGATAATAATAATAATAATAATAATAATAATAATAATAATAATAATAATAATAATAATAATAATAATAATAATAATAATAATAATAATAATAATAATAATAATAATAGAAGAAATAGATCTGATTCAATTTCTTCTTCTTCCTCTTCCTCTTCATCTTCCTCTTCATCTTCTTCTTCATCTGGAATGGATATAGAAGAATCAAATATTAATAATAATAATAATGATATTGATATAGATAATATGCCTTCTATTATTCCTTCTATTATCAGAAATTTAAATAGAAATACAAATTCTATACAACAAACTAATAATAATAATAATACTTCTCCTCCAAATAATAATCAAACTATAAATCAATCAATTCCTAATAATAATATTAATAATACTATAACTAACATTGATCTAGATTTATCTCTTAATAATCATATTAATAATCCTATTACTCCTAATTATCTTCATATTCCTATTCAAGATAGAATATATCCTTATAATTTAGATAATCTTGATTTACCTACTGGAATAATAGAAAATAATATGATGAATACATTATTTAATTCTAATAGAAGAGTATTAACATTAGATTCTTCTATTTATTCTATAAATTCTATTCCTAATAATATTCCTAATTTTCCTACAGAATGTAATTGGATATTTCCTTGTAAACCAGATTTCTTTGTTGGTTATAATGAAATACGAAATCATGAGAAAGGAAAAGTATGGAAATATTTAAATGAAATACGTGAATGTTTTAATCATATAATATTAATGTTATCTTGGAATAGATCTATTAATCATTCTAATTTAACAAGATTAGATGCATTCACTTTATTCTTTCCTAATATAGAAAAGAATGCTATAGATTCATTATTACGTAAGATAAGAAGTAATTATAGACAAATAAATAGAGATACTAATATTCCTACTTTAGGTAATAGAAATAATAATCGTATTCCAAATAATCAAAGATTAAGAAATAATCAAATACAAAATGGTTATATTAATATTAATAATACTAATAATAATAATAATATTGATATTGATATAAATAATTCTAATATTAATTCTAATAATAATAGTGATAATAATTCCAATAATAATGAATCAAATGAAATGGAAATAGATAATGAAATAAATAATTCTAATAATACTAATATTATTAATAATATTTCTAATTCTTCTAATTCTTCTACTTCTAATAGTCATATATCAAATAATAATAATAATAATAATCATAATAATATATCTTCTCAATCTTCACTAGATTCTGATGTTGATATAGATATGAATTTAAATAATTCTAATTCTAATAATAATAATTCTAATAATAATAGAAGAAATAATAATAATAGAAATAATACAAGACCTTCTAATATTCCTACTTTACAAACTAGAATAAATCATAATCCTAGAACAGTTCAAGGTAGAAGAACAAGAGAATTAGAATCAAATAATAATAATGATAATATGAATAATGATAATGAAATGGAAATAGAAAATGAAGAAGAAAGAAATAATAATAATAATATTAGAAATACTAATGATAATAATAATAATCCTAATAATAATAATACAGAAATAGATTTAATATCAACTTATTCAGAAAATAATATTATTAATATTATTAATAGATCAAATAATCTTCATTATACTTCAAATGTGAAAAGAAGATTATCTAGATTAGCTTTAAAGCGTTGGTCTAATAATAAAACAATAAATCGATTTAATAGATTTGTAGAAGAGAGATTATATGATCATATTCGATGTTACCCTATAGAAGATTCAAATCATAATCCTACTATGACTCCTGAATTAATAGAATCATTTAATAAGAGTTGTGAATATGTATTTAATGAAATATATAGATGGATATCACAATGTGATAGAGGAAGAATAAATCATAATGATAGATATAATAATAATAATAGAGATGTAGGTAGTTCAGCTAATGAAGATCGTAATTATCATAATGAAACTAGAAATAGAAATCATCATTTTCATGATAATAATAGATTTAATAATAATAATAATAATAGAAGATATATTAGAAGATATAATAATAATAGAAATCAAAGAAGATATAATAATAATAATAGAAATACTAGAAGATATAATAATAATAATAATAATAATAATAATAATAGAAATCATAATAATAATAATAATAATAATAATAGAAATACTAGAAATTTAAATACAAATAGAAATGAAAGAAGAATGAATAATGAAATGGAAATTGAAACTGAATCTGAGAATACTAATAATACTAATACTAATTCTAATCAAATTAATTCTTCTAATTCTAATACTTCTAATAATGATACTCAATCAGAAAGAGAATCTAATATTAATAATTCTAATAATAATCGTTCTAATACTCATTCTAATAATAATTCTAATAATCGTTCTAATACTCATTCTAATAATAATTCTAATAATAATAATAGATATAATAGAAATAGAAATAATAATTATCATTCAAATAATAATAATAATAGATTTAATTATAATATAAATGATGAGAATGAATTGAATGAAGAATTAATAAATTCAGAAATTCAATATTATAAGAAAGTATCTAAACTTCTTAATGAATGTATTCAATCTATTAATACATTTACTTCTCAAATATCTATGAATAATAATAATTCCATTTCTATTCAATCTTCTATAAATATATTTATAGGTAAATTAGTAGAAATATATGAAATGAATACAGAAGAACCTATATTAGGTACTATATTAGAAAATCTAAATATATCAAATATTAATGAATCTATTAATATAATGAATATAGATTTATGGAATGATAGTAAGAATTCATTAAATCATTTTTATGATAATTCAAAAAGAATGATTGAAGATTTATTAAAGAATAAAGAGAATATAAAGAATCATAGAGAAGCATCTAAAATAAGAAAAGATTTTGAAATTAATTCTAAATCTACTCTTCGTTCTCAAATATGGAATAATAATATTGGAGAACATTGTACTATTCCTCCTGATACTCTTACTCAATTATATTCTGATTTATATTCCTCTCATGAATCTAATACTAATTCTACTTCTACTCCTCCTCCTTTATGGTTATCTTCTAATATTTCTACTATACCTGAAAATTCTTCTTCTTTCAATATTATTAAATTTAAAGATGTTACTAGAATTCTAAGGAAACTTCCTAATAATAGTACTCCTGGTGCTAATGGAATTCCTTATGAAATCTATAAAAGAAGTACTTCTGCTAGATTATTATTAACTTATATCTTAGAAGTATGTAGATATAATGAAATTACTTTAAATAGTTGGAATGAATCTATTACTTGGTTATTAGATAAAGGAAAAGATGATAAATCTTCTTTAAATAATTGGAGACCTTTATGTCTTCAAAATGTAGAATCAAAAATATTTTCTTCTCTTATAGTAGATTATATTAATAATATTAATAATTCTTATCATATTATATCTTCTTATCAAAAAGGATTTACTCCTAGTGTAGCTGGTTGTGAAGATCTTAATTATATTCTTAGTAATATCATAGCTGATTTTAAATTAAAAAGACTAAGAAATTCTAATTTATTAATTAATTTCTTAGATTTAGAAAAAGCTTATGATACTGTTCCTCATAAGATATTATTAAATATTCTTCATATGATGAATTTTCCTAATAATATTATTAATATAATAAAGAGTTGGTATGATAATGCTTCTACTAAAATTAGATATGATAATCATCAATATACTTCTTCTATTCATCTTCATAGAGGTATTCGTCAAGGTGATCCTCTTTCTCCTCTATTATTTAATATTATTATAGATCCTCTTCTTAAATATATTAATAATAATAATAATAATAATAATAATATGAAAGTACAAATAAAAGATAATGATACTATAATATTAGAATCAAATGCATATGCTTATGCTGATGATATAGTATTATTATCAAATTGTACTAATGATAATAATATTTTATTAGAAAGAGTAGGTGAAGTATTAGATTATTATTCTATGAAATTGAGTGTTTCAAAATGTAAATGTATGGGAATGAAGATGAGTGATGATAGAAATAGAAAATTAGAATATACTATTACTCCTCCTATTTATAAGAATGAATCAATTCCTATAATGACTGAAGAAGAAACTGTAAGATATCTTGGTTGTCCTATTTCTTATATATATACAAAGAGAAGAGAATTTTGGGTAGATAATATAAAGAAAGTAAGTGAACGATTATCTTGTTTAAATAATAGTTTATTAACTCCTTGTCAAAAAATTAATGTAGTAAAACAATATATCTTACCTTGTTTAGAATTCTTATTTAGAAATGGTGATATGAATAAGAATAATATTACTCTTATTGATACTACTATAAAACAATATATAATGAATTGGTTAGGAACTGGTACTAATCTACCTTCTCACTTCTTTAGTACTCCTATTAATAATGGTGGTTTAGGTATTATGCAATTAATTGATAGATATTATATAGGAAAGATATCTTTAATTGCGAGAATGGCTGTTTCTGATGATCCTCAAATTAGAAATATTCTTCAATATACTATTAATAAATCTTCATTAACTAATGATTTATTTATGATACCTAATCCTATTGATTACTTAGATAATAATAATAATAATAATAATAATATTCCTGAAAATCATAAGAATGATTTATTATTCTTTCAATGGTTAATTAATGATAATCATAAAATAGTAAAAGGAAGAATAGAAAATGGTAATATAATAATACATGATACTCCTTATGAATCATTAACAAATTTCTTTCCTTATCTTCGTAAAGCTGTAGATGCTGCTTATAAACTTGGTGTTAATATAGCTTATATAGATGCTAATGATATATCTCTAGGTATTAAAATAAAATTAATAGATAAAGATATTCCTGAATTAAATACTACTATTCCTTATGAGAAAGTAAGAAGAACGATATGTAAAGAAATTAATAACTTATTGAAGAAGAAACATTCAAAACAATTATTAAATAATTATGAAAATACTTATTATTATAAATATTTAGATAATAACATAGAAAGTAATAGATGGTTATTTAATGGTAAGAGATGTCATCCTATGAAATATTCTGCTTTAATTAATATAAGAATGAGAACAGCATTTACTGGTTCTCAATCTTTCTTATATAATAAGAAGAGATCTCCTAAGATTAATGATACTGAAGCTCTTTGTCCTTATTGTTTAGAACATAATAAAAGAGCTATTCATAACTTGAATCATATTCTTACTACATGTGATAGAATCACAGATAATAATGGAATAGGTGGATTAATTACAAATAGACATAATCAAATATTAAATAATTTATATAAGAAATTAATAAGAAAATATAAATTAGGAGAATATAGAATAAGTATAGATAAATCATTATCAACTTCCTTTGGTAATGATATATTTAATAGAAATATGAATAATCTTCGTCCTGATATAGTAATTATTCCTACAAATCCAAATAACAAAGATATAATAATAGCAGATGTAGGTATAGCATATGAAGGATCTTCTAATCAAATAGATCCTCTTCAAACAATGAAACAGAAGAAAGATCATGATTATGATAATGTAATAGAAATATTGAATAATAATGGTTATAGAGTGAGTAATTATTCTTTAATCTTTGGTTCTTCTGGAGTTATTCCTAAAGATACTTTAAATAATCTTAGAAAGATATTAGATATTTCTAAGAAGAATGTATCTTACTATGCTTCTATATTAAATAATATTATCCTAGATTGGTCATATAAATTCTGGTTAAAATCTCTTCCTGATAGTCATACTATCTCTACTCATTTAAGAGATTCTAATAATAATAATAATAATAATAATAATAATAATAATAATAATAATAATAATAATAATAATAATAATAATATATCTCAATAATTTAAATTAATATATCATATTAATTTATCTTTTATTGATATTTTATTCATTTACTTTCTTTTATTTTCAACTTCTTTCTACTATTCATTCTATATTATTTTAATACTTCATACTTCTATATATACTCAAAATCAATCATTTTCTTCTTATTTCTTCATTATATTCTTCTATTATCAATTCTATTCAAATATCTACGATTTATATGTAATTATCTTTATGTTAAATGAAGTCTTCAATTTTACTAGATTTTATATATATACCTTACATATAGTATTAATTATTAATTTTATTCAAAATTTTATGATTGTGTCCCAAAACACAATTAATAGTTGATATTATATTTATATATATATAATCAATTGAAATTTTCAAATTTCGAACTCTAATGGAATCAGGAAATCGATTTATGTTTTGGAATATATATATACTTTTATATATACATTTTCATATAGACGTCCTCTCTAAAATCGATTTTTCATTACCTTCTAGATGGTCTTATAGGCTCTATTATACCTCAAACATCTTGTATTGAGCTATATTTGGTTTATTTATCATTCAAATTTTGATTCTGAAAATTTCATTTTTTATGATATTTTTCACTATTTCAAAATTTTGACTAAGTTACCCAAAAAATTAATTTCCTTATTTGTGTTCCAAAACACAATAAAATCCAACTAGGATATCTATCAACTACAAATAAGTTGTTTTCTTCGAATTTAGAATTCTAATAGAGTCAAGAGAACTAATTTAATGTTTTCACATTATCTCTCCTATTACTAAGTCAAGCCGAAATTAACTTAAAAATATCGAGTTTTCCAAAATTTTAAAATTTCATTAGATACTACTCCTTCCTCTTCATATTAATATATATTCCAATTTTCGTAAGTCTCTCTACTTTACTACTTATACATCATTTTATACTAAAAATTTCAATATACTTCTCATTATTATCGTTTTTTCTCAGTATTCAAAGCGCACATGATTGTGTTCCTTGGCAATAATATTGTTCATTACTTCTACTACTACATTTCTTATTAAATAAATATTCTCATATTTCTTATTTTTCATCTTCATTTTTATACTTTTATCAAAATCATGATTCTCATTTCTTATCATATACTCTATATTCTATTAACTGATTCTCTCTTAAATATTTTTCATCCAACACTTATTTTTTCTCATATGATGAATTATTTCATCTCATTATTAAATCCATCTTTTTTATTCTATTTTGATCTCTCTTTCTCTCTATTATCACAAATTTATATAGTTCAATAAGGTTTTTATATATACATATATATATATATATATAGATTTCTCTCCTCTATATATATATATATAAACCATATTTTATTTTTCTTTTATATATTTATTTTATAATTTTATTTCATTTAAAATAGGACATATTTTAATATAATATTAATTAATTTTAATAATAAAATAAAAATATTTTTATAATATTTTTTTATATAATATATTACTATGCCTTATATTTATATATATATACATATATATAAATATAATATTATGACCTTTGTTTTATTAATAATATAAGATTTCTTTAATTTTATTATCATATATCTTATATTATCTAAAGATATATATATATATAGATATTTTATCATATATATAGTTAGGAACTATATAGATCAAAAACTCCTACCTATCCTGTCCTATAGGCAAAAAATTAAAAAACTAAAACTTTTTTTATAATTCTTGTTTTTGACGTCCCTCTTTGGATGTCTTTTTTTCCATGCTGACATGGAGTTTTTGTTTAGTTTTTGATCTTAAAATAAAGTTGACTTTCTCAATTTTATTATTATTTTATTTTTATTTGTGTTTCTCTGTTCCTTATCTTTCTTTTCTCTTGTTTAAATTAATTGGTTCGATCCCGGGTCAAGGCGATTTCTTTTTTCTTTTCTTTTATTATTCTTCTATTGCTTGTATCTAAAAGAAAATGCTTCTTTTTTGATGCTTTGGATTATGTATAATTATAAAACGTATTTATTATGCCTAATAGGAGAGTCTAATTGATTTGATTTTTTTTTCGTGTTTTAAATAAAGTTATAGGGATGTTTAAACGTATATATATGCAGCATAAAATAACAAAGAAATGATAACACTCATTTTTAAAAATGAAACACATTAGTTTTGCATCCGTTTTTTTATTAAAAGTTTTTAAAACACTATAAGAAAATGAGGGTGACATAGATGAGAATGAATAAGTAATATAATATAAAAGGCTTTCATTATTTTCGTATTATTACAAAAATGATTGATTTTGATAATATATAAGTCTATTTATAATATAATGTGTTCATACTCTGTTCAATGAATATATTCATGTGACATAATAAAATGTATATGACAGATTCATTTTTTAAAATAAAAATGTAACTGTGAAAATTTCACATTCTAAAGAGCGACTCTTAGATATTTTAATTGAAACTAAAAAAACTAAAATAAAATAGATGATAATATAGAATTGGATTTTAAAAGATTTAAACAAATATAAGTAGAGATACGAATAAGAATTATTGATTATATAGAAAAAGAAATATATTTTGTATATAATACTATTGCTCTCCTCTTCATATTCTACAATTATTGTTTCATACATGGATAGGGTCCTACAGGATTAGATCGGCCATCTCCAAAGGTAGGACTGGCGGCTATACCTCTCCAATTCAAAACACAACGCTGATAAGCTAAACGTTCACCTGCAGTAGTAATATTAATATGTTCAGGAGCAGTCCAGAGAGGCTCAGCACCAGCAAAACCACGGGGATAAATTGTTTGTTCCAAATCAGAGATATCAACTATATTTTGAATATATAAGTAATGAATATAAATATAGAATAAAAGAATAAAATAGAGAATAGAATAAGTATGAATGTGATATAATAGATAGAAGAATAGTCACATCTTATTATAATAAGTATATATATATATATATACCCCATTCTCCCCACATACATAATTCCCCTCCGAGAACAAGTTTCTGTTTTTCAGGATCTTCAATATCAGCAATAGGATTGACATTATAGAATGTATCCCACTGAGCCCATAATTTAGGAAGGTACCATTGTCTAGCATGAGTATAGATTCCTATATAATAATATATAATAGTATATAATAATAAACAAATATAATCATTGATAAATATAACAGAATAAAAACATGATATATATATATATATATATACCTTGATAGCCAGCATCAACAACGCGTTTCATAGCTCCACTACCTGCAAGCCATGTCTCAATAATACTTCCTTTAGGAGCATTAAAATTATTAAAAACTTCTTCCCAATATATAGCTGTTTTAGAATACTTAATAACTATTTCATGAACCTATAGAATTATAATTAATATAATAATAAGTAAAAGATACACAACAATAATTATAATCATAAGAAATATATATACTCTCTTAATGAAGTATTCATAGGTATTTGTAACAGTATAATTATGAGCAGCCATCCAATCAGATACGGAAGGTGTACTGGTCCAACATGTAGTATTAACCTTTATAGAATATGTATATAACTATATGTATATAACCATATATTTATATATACTTCATCTCCACCAACGTGGAAATAAGCATCAGGAAAAACTTTAACTATATATATATAAATAGAAAAATAGAAGATATAAATATATATATATACCTAAAGATTTGACCATAGTCTCAATAACTTCGAATGTATGTTCATTTGCAGGATTCAGAGGACTTAAGCAAGTTTCAGAAGGACATATACTAGGATCTGATTTACACCAAATTGCAGCATGTCCAGGAACATCGATTTCAGGAATAACTCGAATACCTCTTTGACGAGCATATTCAACTAATTCGACAGTATCTTCAATAGTATATCTCTCATAAGGAGAGAAGGAGGAGGGGAACATATCTATACCCAGAATCTCCATAGGGAAAGAATCTTCATCGGATATATGCCAGTGGAGAGTATTCAATTTGGTCATTGCCATACTATCAATAACCTATATAATAATAATAATAATAATAATAATAATAATAATAATAATAATAATAATAATAATAATATAATAATAATAATAATAATAATAATAATAATATATCTAATAATAATAATAATAATAATAATATACGGAGCGAATGGCTTTGGCGGGAAGGAAATGGCGGGAAGTATCGATCATGAGTCCTCGGTACTAGAGAATAATATAAATATAAATATATTTTAGAATCATGATAAAATATTGAACAATAATATATCAAATTCATTTTTTATATTAATAAAAATGCTCAAGTTATATATATATATATATATTTATGAATAGCAGCCAATAATAATATTGAAATTAAATAAACACTTAAGTAATATTAGATATAATAATATATATATATATATCTACGGAGTAGAATGGTTTATCATCAATAATCCAAGGGACACGGTGAATAGTATAGCTATGAGTTGAAGGTATATAACGAATTAATTGAGATAGAGTCATCAATGCATGATAATAACCATAAATACAATTGGCGGTAATTTGAATCGTATTTCCAGTTTCAGGAACAAGAAGTGAATAAGATTCATCCATACCTTGAGATAAAGGACAAGTGTAATTTGAAATAGAAACTTCAAGAGTATCATAGTCATCGTCATTAACTAAGGAGTTTTTATGAATATACAATAGATCTACCATTCTTTTGAATGCATTTTCAGCATCAACATTAGATGAATTGATGTCTAACTTAAGATCTTTCAAGTTTACAGTCCTTATTTCATCACCACTTTCATAATTATTTGGTCTAGGCCAAAGTATGAAATCAGGTTCATTTCCAGAAGGAACAAAAATATCTTTAATTAAATAAATATCAACGAGTTGTTCGTAAGCTATATATCCACCTTTCTTCTTTAACCAACCGGCAGTATTGAAACCAATGCAATCCTTAGCTGCATCACAAGCAGCCATCATTTGTTCAGGAGATTGATAAGGAACCTTATATAAATCGGCATTCCACCAGTCGGAACGAACATATTTATTATAGTCTCTTGCAGAGACAACACACAAAAACAGTATACCAACGACAAAAACAGTCTTCATTCTTTAATAACAACACAAAACAAATAGTGTTTTCTATTTCTTTTTATAGATTACTATTTCTCGTTTTTGTGGTGACAGACATGATTCCATTTTTAAGTGAATAATTATGAAATAATCATGGAATCGTAAAAATAAATTTATTTTTTGTTTCTAGAATATATAAAGGGTATCAACGTAGATTAAACAAAAGGCACAAGTCATATCATTACGAAGATTGAATGTTTGAAATAAATCTGCAATACTCTATATGATTACCACTAATAATTCTGTTTCTTGAATGAAAAAACTTATAAAGCTTATCTAAAAATATAAAGAATCATCGTATATAAAATATATATAACAATGAATGCCATTTAAAAACAAAACAAAAACGATAATGAATAATAATTGGCCATAAGAATCACTGGCTGATCAGAAAACATCATAGTGAATATATATTGAGAACATTAAAGCATTATTCATTAATCCTTAAGAGAACACTCATACAATTTTATAATAATCAGAGGTTTCTTTTGCTGTCAAGTTGCTGAAAGAGATATAAATACTAGTATGCTTGCAATACATAATACAAATATTGTAGTAAAGCTAAATCTAGCTTTATCAGTGAATTACTGATTAATTTTTTTAAATTTTCAAGCTAATACTTGAAATGATAAAACAACTAAGTTTCATAATACTTGATATTTTTTGCCATTTCTTCTCGTTGTGAATGTTTCTTCATTTGGAGAAATACAATAAAAAAAGTCAATAAAAAAGTATACCGTTTTGTCACGAAAAACTATTCAATTGATTAAAATAAAAACATAAATAATCAAATGAGAGATAATTCATCAGGAGAATTATACAAATATATCGAGGAGTTAAGTTATGAAGCAGTTTCGCAAACATTTTCACTTTGCCACTTATACATCAACCAGTTACATTACTATATTATGAGAATAAATCACATTACGAATCAAGGAAAATACATTAATTTAGAGTCAAACAGACAAAAGAAAAAATGAATCAAATCGTTAACTTTGTCTTTAAAAAGAAAAATGCAACTATTTTCTAACGAAGATATAGTGAAAAACGCGTAAAGAATGAAATATTTATACGTTAAAAAAAGAAAATGTGATTCCATATGAATATATCCATAAAAACTAGTTAAACTTCTCTACATACACTGTGCTCTTCATGCACGAAGACCTAATTAGAAGAATCGATGTAATTTCACAAATAAAAGACTAAATAAAAGTTGCTTGGAAAATTTGGTTTTTTAAGAAATTCGCCTATTATTTTATAATATTTCTGGGAATTATCAAAAGGAAAAATTCTTTACTATTTCAGATTTAGCACTTCAATAATGAAAATTGATACTATTTTTTCTTCTCATGGTTGTAACACATCAAAGGGATGCCTAAAATTAAGACAACGGTATGATACTTACAATTCGTTATCATTTTATAGTGATTGCCAACATAATATATCTTTATCAGCACATGCATGTGGAAACGATGTTATAATCTCTGATACAGAAGTATATATCCATAAAAATACTGCTCATTAATAACATTTGTTATAGAAATCAAAAGAACTTTCTTTATTAAGAAACCACAAAAATGTTATTACTTGTCTTTCCTTTATAAAGGATTATTCTAAAGGTATTGACTGCATTTTTTATTTTTTTTAAAATTATAATTTGTTTTTATTCAGGAATTGAAGAATCAAATTTTATACCTGAAACATATCTTATGTCTGCAGATTCAGTTGGAACATTCACTATATGGAAATACAAGAATGTATATTATTATGATATAGAAATAAATATTTCAATAAATTTTTTTTTTTTCTATAGGAAGAATGGTCAGTTTTATGTACTATTAATGCTCATGAAGGATCTATTGAATGTATTTACTCTACTTGTATATTCAATGAAGAAACTAAATCCTATGAAAACCTTCTAATTACCACGGGAATCGATCAAACTGTTAAATTATGGAAACTTGCTAATGATCGTATTCTATATATATATATATTATTATTATTATGATTATTTGTGGATTTGATGATTCTTAATAGTTTATTTCATTTTATATTGCAACTTATAATATTTAGAATGCATTCTTTATACTCAGTATAAAGCAAAAGGCGATACTTATTTTATATCTATTACTGCTATGCTCCTTAACTATAATGAACTATGTATATCTATATAGTTATACAGACTAATTTTAATAATCTTATAATCATTTATATATAGGTATATTTCTGGGTAGCGTCGATTCACAGATCTATGTATATTCATTAGATATATACATATCTTCTTCTGCATCTCATGACACTCCATCTCTTGTTCTTATTACTACTATTAAAGTATATAATTAGTTGATTTATTATTTATTTATGGCTTATTATTGCTTATGGTTTACATTATTATTATACTTATTGTACTTATTATACTTATTGTACTTATTATACTTATTATACTTATTATTATTATTATACTTATTATTATTATTATTATTATTATTATTATTATTATTATTATTATTATTATTATTATTATTATTATTATTATTATTATTATTATTATTATTATTATTATTATTATTATTATTATTATTATTATTATTATTATTATTATTATTATTATTATTATTATTATTATTATTATTATTATTATTATTATTATTATTATTATTATTATTATTATTATTATTATTATTATTATTATTATTATTATTATTATTATTATTATTATTATTATATAGGGTCATGAAGACTGGGTCACATGCTTAGACACATGCTCAATGTATTATGCAAATAAAGAATATTTACTTGTTTCTGGAAGTAAAGATAATAGAGGTCGTATATATAAGATTAAAGAGGATATAGAAGTAGGAAATGAATTGACTGAAATGGATTCAGCATCTTATATACCTTTCAAGGAACACAAATATATATGTATATTTGAAGTATTATTACTGGGCCATACCGACTGGATTTCTCAAGTGGCCTTTCATCCTCTCTTACATTATAATAATATATATATATATAAATACTACTTCGATATATATATATATCCTTCTTGTGAATTATTTCTTATTTGATTAGTATTTCTATTTTTATAATACTCTACAAATTATACTGTATTCGTTTAATTTATCATACTCTAGAATTATATATATTTTTTAAATGATTATCTATCATTTAAAATTTATAATACAATAAAATTATATATATTAATGACTATATAAAAACACAATATAATATAATCCCTATTCTATAGATATATATATTCAACTTCCCTATTTATTGACCTCATCAGCTGATGGCACGTGCATCGTTTGGGTCCCTCAATATATCTATGCATATATATATGATATTCACACTTATATACAAACACGAAATGCTCCTCCAAATAGACATTTAGATATATACAAATTATTATTATGAATCTATTATTATTATTAACAAATAATTATCTATATATATATACTATCTTTTATAAAATATATTTATATACATATATCATAGATATATTCCTTCCTTCTATAACTTTATCTGCACATATTCCCGGGCAACAGGGATTCTATGGCGCCAACTGGGGACAACAACTTCCTTGTTCTATTTGCTCTGATTCCCACGGGGATATCAATACTTATACTCGATGTATTTATGCATATGCATATGGAGGTGGTCTTTATAAATGGTGTGAAAAGAAGAATCCCCGCGATTCTTTAGATATGGAGACATTACCCTCTGGATATACAATTGATAAATCACGATCGGATATACAAGGAGAAGGAGAAGGAAAAGAAGATCAACAATATAAACTTATTCTCTCTGAAGAAGATCAGAATCAAGTTTTACTTGGAGAATTTATACGATGTATCAGCCTTGGAGGACACACAGGAGCCGTTAAAGACATTTGCTGGTCACGTGGAGGGAATACTATTCTCAGTTGTAGTGAAGATAGCTCAGTTCGTGTGTGGGGTCAATATACATTCAATAACCGCGAATATTCAAGTACTTATGGTGATATAAATCAAGATAAGAATTATCGTGATACTAAGGATTATTTATATGATGGAATATGGAATGAAATATATCGTCCAGTTATTCACGGTTATCCTTTAACTCGATGTTTATGTATAGATGATGAAGAAGATATTCAACCTTATATCTATAAGGAGAATAGTATTCCAGAAGAAGAGGGATCTGTGAGGGGAAGTGAAACGCCTATAATTGTGACAGGTAGTGAAGAGAAGAAGATTCGACTCTATAGAAGTACACTTGTCTATACAGATTTTATTAGACGTACTATTATATCTAAATATATACACAGAGATGGAGTTACTAATTATGATGGTATATATATATATATGTTTGTGATTATTACTATTATATATATATATATTTATAAAAATGAATATGGCAATATTTATGATATTAATATGAGTGTCTATATTATATTTTTCTATTTTTTTTATATATTCTATATTATTTATTATATATTATATATATATATATTATTACTATATTTTTTATTCAATATTTTATTTTAATATTCTCTGTAATAATCTATATTTTATTCTCTATAAACTATATATATTCTATATATAGTTCTTAATTCATCTCTTTATTGGTCAGCTTATTTACCTGAATTAGGTCTTACTGCCAGAGGTATTACGCGGGAAGACAAAGATATCTTTATGGATAAGTTTATAAAGGGAGAAATTGAAGAGACTTCTGAAGTAGGTGGTGAAGAAGAAGAAGGAGATAATACGGGTATAGGAACTGAAGGAGAACAAAGAGAGATTGATGTTAATATTAGTTATGATAATGTGTGTCTTCTTGATAAATATATTAATGAAAGTAGATTATATAGAGGTAGTTTATTTAATGAAACAAAGGTATTATATGGATTGAAGAATCTCACTGACTTAACTCTTATTAATACAAATGATCAGAAATATATACTGGCCACCACAACTGTATATTCTTATTATTATATACTAATCTATATACTTTTATTTATTATATTGTATATTATTCTTGATTATTTTATAGTATCATTCTTTTTATTATATTATATTATCATTTTATCTATTCCTTTCTATTTCCCTTGTCCTGTTTTTTTGTTGTACTCTCTCTTCTACTCTTTTTTATTATATATATATATATATATATATAGGGAAAGAAAGAAGAGGAGTCCTGTATATATATGTGGAGAAAGTCAACTGGTGCTTTAAGCACTACCCTCGCTGCAGGAAAGATGTCTATAACCGCTCTCTGTGCTTCTTCGGATGACGAATATATCGTTGCAGGAGGAAGAGAACGATGTATATATATCTATAAGAAAAGTAATATAATGGAAAATGGAGATTATTCTTATATATTACTGAGTAAATGCGAAAAAGCCCATAAACGTATTATTTGGTATGCTTCCTTCCTTCCTGACCTTGTCGAATATCAAGGTGAAAAGAACTATATATTCATAAGTGCCGATCGAGATGGTTCAGCCACTTTCAGACTCATTCAGAAAGACACTGCTTCAGTATTCTATTTGTTCTTATATATTCTTGTTTTGTATAATTAATAAATGAAATATATATATCTTTAATATCTCTCATTATCTATAATTACACTAATATATATATACATATATATATAGATACTGTGTACACTTCCTTCAATGAATGCTGCTATTTTATGTCTCTCTATCTCTTCCTTAACTACATATGATAATAACTATGGATATATGTGTGCTTTTGGACTTGAAAATGCAGCTATCATTGTATATACTCTCTATACTATTTATATATTATTCTCTATTTATATATAGTATATCTATTCACTATCATTTCTTTCTTTATAGTTCTATTTCTTACCATCAACAACATTAGAACCTCAATATATATACACAATACCTTCTTCTTCTTCTCCTTCAAAAGCTATTAACAGCATGCATTTCTCTCCAAAAGACCCTCATTATCTTGCTGTAGCTTCTGCCGACTGTGGAGTATATCTGTATAAATGGAATTAATCATAAAACTATATTTTCTATATCTATATATATTCATTTATACATCTATTTCTATATTTCATTTATCAATCTATTTCTGAGAGTATATATCTTTTTGTGTTATTATGCTAATCTATTTTATTTATGAAATATATTTGTTTTTTAAATACGAAAGTCATGACATCATTGTTACCATTTTTTGTTGCTATTTAAAAATAGTTTTTCATTATTATCAGAGTATTTATAATACTACAAAGTAAAATTAATAAATCCATAAACTTGATAGTCAAAAAGAGAATTTACAACAATGACAAAAAAATGTCAATCAGATTCAAGTAATTCAAAATTAATAAATACATGTGATTTTGCTTTACAATATTTTTTTATGATATATATGTTATGTACAGAAGCATGTTATATGCTCATTTTATTAAAATATATGAATGATTATATTCAATTTTTGCTAAATTTACTGCTAATTCTTTTTAATTATATTCATTTATTTTTTTTAAAGATAAAAGCATAACATATACAATCAAAAAAAGAATTACGAATTATTTCTTCAAAGTATGAGAAATCTTCGTTTTATGTGAGAATGTTTTTTTGTGGTTTTTTACTATCAAATATTGATATATGAATTGAGAGATTATTATAATTCTAATATTTAAATAAATAGCTCATTCAATAGATAAAAAAAGAGAGTGAATGTTGTCATTATTATTAAAAAGAAGTTTATCAACAGGAGGAATGAATATGGAGAAGAAAGTTTCAGTATATATATATGTTAATGAATTATTTTAAAAAAGTAGAACAATAAAATGAATAATATATAATATATATATAGAGATATGTAGTGTTTTCTGTATATCGTTATAATCCTGAAGTTGACAATAAGCCTCGAATGGAGAAACGAGTTGTTGATATAAGCAAGTACATTTATATATTTATTGAAGAATATATATATATATAGGTGTGGAACAATGGTATTAGATGCTTTATTCGCAATCAAACAACAGGATCCTACATTCAATTTTAGAAGGTATTTATTATGTTTATTATTTATTATTTATTATTTATTATATTATTATTTATTTATTATATTATTATGTTTATTATTTATTATATTATTTATTTATTATGTTTATTTATTATATTATTATTTATTATATTATTATTTGATGTATATACTATAATAGATCTTGCCGTGAAGGTATCTGTGGTAGTTGTGCGATGAATATCAATGGTCAGAATGCATTAGCTTGTCTTACTCCCATTGTTGATGGTGTTCATGTTACAAATAAATGTCAGAAACGAAGTATTAATGTTCGTCCACTTCCTCATATGTATGTATTAAAAGATCTTATTGTGGATATGACATTATTTTATGAGCAATATTCTTATATTAAACCTTATTTGATGAAAAAAACTAAAGATACAAATTATGATATTGAAAATTTACAAGTATATAATATATAATAATATATATATATATATATATATATATATAGTCTCCTGAAGATCGTGCTCGTCTTGACGGTTTATATGAATGTATTTTATGTGGTTGTTGTACTGCTTCATGTCCTTCCTATTGGTGGAATCCTGATAAATATCTTGGCCCTGCAGGTATATTCTATATTATATAATAATAAACATAATAAACATAATAAACATAATAAACATAATAAACATAATAAACATATAGTTCTTCAACAAGCATATCGATGGATTGCTGATTCACGTGATGAATTCACAAGAGAACGTCTTTTAGAATTAGATGATGTATGGAAATTATATCGTTGTCATGGAATTATGAATTGTACAGTTTGTTGTCCAAAGAATCTTGTTCCTGGACGATCTATCTTTAAAATCAAACAAGCAATTAAACATTTATCTCCTTCTGAAAAAGATAAAGAAGTTCAAAATTGGGATATTGATTAATTATTGATTAATTATTATTATTCTCTATCTATATTCATTATTTCATTTATATATATATATTTTTAATAATAATATATTGTTATTTAAATATTAAAAATATATATATATAATAGTTTAACATTGTTGTTTAAAATATCATGGAATAATTTTTCTTTCTTTTATTAAAGAATAACAATAATAATAAAACAAAATACAAAATAAAACAAATAAAATATATATATTAAAAAAAAAATTAATAATTATTTTTTTTACTTCTTTTCATTATTATCTATTTCTACATTAATATTTTATTTATAATCTTCTATAGTACCATCTTGTAAATACATTTTTCCTTCTACTTTCTCATTATTCTTAAATATACCTTCAAAATGATCTCCATTAGGATAATATTCTATTCCTTTTCCTTCAATAGCATCATTCTTAAATTGACCAACATATTTACGACCATCTTGGAAAATCAAAGTACCATTACCATTTGGTTTATCTTCTTTAAATTCACCATCATACATTAACATATCTCCTAAATAAAACTTACCTTTTCCTTCACGTTTATATAATTTTATATCACCTATATATTTACCACCATTTAAATAATGAAGTGTACCAAATCCATCAGGAGTATCTTCTTTAAAACTTCCTTCATATATACAAAACTTATTATTATTATATACTTTACCTTCTCCACAAGCTTTATCATCTTTATATTCACCTTCATATCTCCAACCATTTGGCATATTTAATATTCCTTTACCTTCACGATTATTATTCTTAAATTCACCTTCATAAATACTTCCATCTAATAAATACATCTTTCCTTTACCTTCTTTCATATTATTCTTTATATCACCTTCATAAAATATCTTATTATCTTTATATAATTTACCAAAACCATTTAATATATCATTCTCAAACGTTCCATCAATAATTAAACTATCTTCTTTATTATATATACGACCTAAACCTGTTTTCTTACCTTCTATAAAATCACCTTCATATCGTTCTCCATCTTCTTTTATATGTATACCTTTTCCATTTAATTTACCATCTTTATATATACCTTCCATTATACTTCCATCAGGAAATACCCATTTTCCTTCTCCTTCTATCTTATCATCTTTAAATTCACCTTCATATATTGCATTATTACTATATATACTCTTTCCAAAACCATTTGCTTTTCCATTCTTAAAATTACCTTCATATCTCCAACCATTCTTTGAGGATATCTTTCCTTTTCCATCTAATTGACCATATTTAAATATACCTTCAAATATATCACCATTATAATTCATACGACCTTCACCATGAGGTTGACCATTCATAAATATACCTTCATATATTAATTCATCTTTTAAATAATATTTACCAAATCCATTCCATAAATCATATTCCCAATTACCTTCATATCGTTCACCATTACTATATTCACATTTACCTTCACCATGACGAACACCATCTAATAAATCACCACTATATATATCACCATCAAAATCTTGATCTATACAATGGCTCTTCCCTTCAGGTAAATCTTTTATTCCATCATCTAATTTCATTTGTGAAATTTCTTCAGCATTATTTGATTCCTTTAAAGAATCAACCATCTTCTCATTGGACATATTTCGAAGAAATTGAGTATAAACCTTATCTGAAATCGGTAAACAAGATTTAGCAAAAGCAGGTATCATTATCGTTCTCTTTAATATCATCGAATTCATCAACTTTACAGCTACTGACTCATTACTTGTATTCTTTATAGCTATACAATATTTATAATATTTATATCATATAATCATATCAAAAACATAATTATTTATTATAAAATATAAATCTAATGTCATACCTCCTGACAACTGACGAACCAATCTACTCTTCACACCACTCTTCACTATCACACGCACAAATGACATACCTTTTTTTACTAAAATAAATAAGAAATATATGTAATTAAATTAATTTCTTTTTTGGTAAAAAGAGAAAACCATGGAAACATTCAGTTTCTCTCAATTTCCATAGAAAGCAATTGGAATCAGATCACTAATTTTGTCTTAATTATTTTCAGTTTCAAGAACAATAAGAAAAAAAATTCCCCAAATAGAATGAAAGAATGAAATGGTTCATCCAATAAAATCTTGCTTTTATCCCTCCTTTTCAATTCATTTTTTTTATTCTTATTTTTCTTTCAATATATCAAATAAAATGAAGTCAATATCATAAATTTATCAAATATTTATTGTATACTGAGCACCAAGTGATGTCTTCGTATTCATTTATAAAGAATAATCTGGAATTGTTCGGATTTGGAAATAAAACCCAAGGATTTTTTTCTACATTTGTTGAACTTTTTGAAAACAGCGTTGATGCATTAGAAATCAACACATACCAACAAAATAAAATTATTAAAATAAGTATAAATCAGTATCAATTGGAGGTTACAAACGAAAAGAAGGTTTCCATTGAGATTAGTGATAACGGTATACAATATCTATTATTTTTAGTTAATACATATTAAAATCAAAGGTGTTGGAATCGTGTATAATGAGATTATTCCAGTGTGTACCCAGATATTCAATTCTACAAAACAAATAAAGCAAGAAAATGATATACCTGAATTAAAGTATTTTGTATAGTTGTATTAACTAATTATTATTTAAATAATTTATGAATAGAAAAGAAAAGGATATGGTGCGTTCATTTGTTGGGAAGTTTGGTATTGGTCTCAAAGCAGTATTAATGTATTTCTCGAATCCAATTTTTGTTTTCTATATGATTATCTTATTTTGTAGTTATTGTCAAGATTTAGTTTTATTAACAACAACTACAAGGGAAGATGAGTATATACGTAAAATGAAAGTATATCTTTGTGAATAATTATATGTGAATATGATAGATAGGGATCGATGAGAAGGGACATAGTATTGTGGACAATGTTCATCATATAAAGAAACATGATGTTATGTCTGGTATAATATATATATATATATAAGCTATATTTTTAGGAACAACAATGATTGTACGAAATATTGATTATTCTGAAGAAGGCATGACAATGATTCACAAGTAATTATTCTATTTTATATTTATTCTATTCTATTATACAGATATTTGAATCAATTTTCTGTATATAATAAGAACATTACAATCTCAAGTTCAATATCCATGGACTCTTTACACTCAATATATCAATATCCGTAATTCTATATATCTATTGATTATATCTTTATATATATAATAAAGGTTAGGTATATCTCCAAAACCATTATATTTGACTACATTAAAGTACATATTAGAAAATGAAACAGAAATTTCTCAGGAGTTTTATGTATAAAGATATATGTATATTTAATTTATATGCATATATAGAGAAATCAGTATAAGATTCAGATATCTCTATTTTGTTGTGAAAGTACATAATTATATCTTCATTCTATAATATATATATATAGGTGATCAATTCAAAGAATCTTCTATTTATGTTTATCGATATATTCATAATAAGCCTTTGTTGACCACAGATATCTCATGTTGTATGCATACATTATTCTTAGAAGAGACACTATGGGGAGAGTTTGGTATAAAAACACAATATTTACAAGATAATAATCAAGAAGACATTCCCGTACATATATTATATGTTTATAGGATCTATTCATTGTTATATATATATATATAGGAAGAATGGAAAACAACCGTTTTCACTGTTACAAAGCAAACTAATGCATCTCCTTTTAGATTATATGCTTATATCAATGTATATATTATTTATTATTATTATATTTGTTATGTTTCTTTAATTTATTATTATTATTATTATTATTATTATTATTATTATTATTATTATTATTATTATTATTATTATTATTATTATTATTATTATTATTATTATTATTATTATTATTATTATTATTATTATTATTATTATATTTATCAACTTAGATTTCACCTCAACATACGATGATGAAATATACTGATTTAAAAAAGAATGGTATTTATAATGATCCTTTACTCTTTTCATTTCTGTATCAATCTCTTTATCAATCCATGAAATCACTAAAATCAAACGTTCCTCATATTTTCTTTTCGTTCAAAGAAAAAGAGAAAGTATGTTTTCTAATTATATATTACTATAGTATTATATATATATATATATATAGATAAGTATGTTTACTACCCAGATTCCTTGTATCGCTAATTCAGTTATGAATATTATTAAAAATTCTTCTCTAGAATTTCAATCCTCTTGTTTAAGTATTCTTTATCAAAAAGAATCAGAAGTACCATCAATCTCATTGAAAGAAGCTTTTGTTGAATCAGAAAAACGAATCATTCAACAGTTAAGTTCACTAGTTATAAATCACTATCAAAAAGTAAATAAATCCAAAAAGAGAACAAAGGATAATTCAGAACTTGGACAAAGTAAATTAATAAAGTCATCATCTATTCATGAAAAAAAATGAATCAAAGTAATATTTTTTTTTTAATCTAATGAAAGCAAAAATGAATTTTCTATAATTTAATTTATTTTTTTTCAACAAAATTGTGATTTCATTACTTGTGTTCATCATTACAAGTTTACAGAGATATTCAAATGAGAATTTTTATATAATCACAGCACATTTGATCATGTCAACTACAAGATTGTACCAGCATAAAGAGGTTGTTTTTATCGTAGATACTCTACATAGTATAGATTTAAGTTAAGTATACAGATAAATTGGAAATTAATGTATAAATAGAAAAGGAATGACGTCATCACATTCTTTGAAGATTCATGAAGAACCATCGTATGCAATCCAAAATTTGAAAAGACGCCATACATTATGATTGTGTTTTGTATTTTTTTTTTGAAAAAAATAATTGCGGGATAATATGGTGTATGACTAACAAAAAAATTGTGTTAACGATTAAGAAAAAAATTTAGTTTGCTTTTCCTATTATTATATTGCTTTAAATAAAAAAGAAAGATGGGTAGAGAAATCAAGCATGAAGAAATCAAGCATATTCATCCATCCACTGATTTAAAACGATCCAATGATTCAGACAAAAATGCAAAGAATCCTACATTATGTAAAAGGGAATTAATATCGTGGTATGCATATACATTGATGGATTATTAGCCTTATTTTTTATTTTGTAGGTATTTATATGATTTTGCAAATTCCGTTTATTCTTCTGTGGCTCTTTCAGGATTTTTGTCATTAGCTCTTCAAGAAATTGCATTGGCTAATGCAGGATTTCCAGAAGTAAGTTTTTTATGTTTGAATAGGATATTATTATAGATTTGCCCTAATGTGGAGTGTAATGCAGATTTAGTGCATCAATATTTTGAAGATAGTAGTTGCATGTATTACATGTAAGTTTTTGATTCTTTAAATTGAGTTTATGATAAAATTATTGTTAATATTTTACATTTTTATATTTTTTAAAGGAAAACTGCTTCTGACGTCATTGGATGTAAAGAAGGAAATAATGGTGTTTACTGTCCTGGAACACGTATATTCTATACATATATTGAAATAAAAATACAATAAATAATAAAAATATAAATTCAATCTATAGCTGCTTCTGGTTTTTGTTATGAGTCTGATGGTATTACTCAATATATCTTACGAGCAACTTTAGGATCTATTTCTGTTGACCCCAATTCTTATTTCTCCTTAACATTAACAATATCGAAAATTATTCAAGTGATTTTATTCTTACTCACAGGAGCCATGGCTGATTTTGGTATATATTTATATTATATTATTATTATATATTTGTATTATTATTATATTTATATTATTATTATATTTATATTATATTTATTATTATATATTTATATTATATTATTATATATTTATATTATATTATTATTATATATTTATATTATTATTATAATATTATGAATAATATGAATCCTAAGAATACCCTTATTCTATAGGGGGTATGCGCCGATTATGTCTCAATTTCTGGACTCTTCTCGGTACTATTTCCTCTCTATTTCTTCCTTTTATGACTAAGGACGCATGGTGGGTAGGATTCTTTGTTGTACTCTTCTCGTATATATATATAAACTTTTAACTACTTACACTTATCTTTCTTTATACTATTATTCATTATTATTTATATATAACATATATATATACTATGTACTTATATTGCATGAATCATTTTATTATGTTATCAACTTTTTACAATATAGTATACTATATATATATATATAGTAATACTAGTTATGGAATATCGATTGTGTTTTATAACTCTTATTTACCTCTTTTATCTCAATCCCATCCTCTATGCAGTAATGAAAAAGATAGTATATATATATATAGTGAGAATAGGAGTATTATATTCTATTAAATATTTATATTCATGATTATATATATTATCACACTCACTGAATATGATAATTATATATTAATTCCTAATAATAATTATATCTATATCTATATATATAGAGGATAAGAAGGGAGCAATAGATACAAAGATTCAGGATGAAATGAGCTCTACAGGGTTTCTCATGGGATATATAGCAGGATTTGTAGTTCTTATCGTTTGTGTATATATATATTATTATGTTTATTTTTATTATTATTAATATACTATTGGATCTAATGTACTATTATATATTTGATTTAATAAATATTATTCTCTTTAATATTCACATTTATTAAATAGGTACCTATTGTGTATTTCTTAGGCACTTCTGGTTATATATGGAGTTGTTTCCTTGCTGGAGTCTGGTATATATAGTGATATATATATATATTTATATTAATATACTTAGTAATATATATATATATATATATATATATATATAGGTGGTTAGTGTTTTCTATTCCTACATTTTTATATTTAAAGAAACGACCGGGTCCAGATCTCCCCAAGGGAGAACATTATATTACTTATAACTTCAAACGATATGGTCATACATGTGCAAGTATGCTTCTTCTTCCGAATGCCTTCCGTCTACTTCTTGCATGGTTCCTCTACAGTGATTCCTTTAGTACTATTACTTCTCTTGGTATATAGTATCATTATTATATTTATGATCTATATATAATAATAATCAATTTATATCATCTCTCTATTTCATTCTCTGTAGCTATCTTAATGGCCAATACTTATGTCAATTGGTACAATATCCCTCGTTCTATTGGCTTAGTTCTCTTAATGATCGAATCACCTGTTGCTGCTTCTATAGGCACGTGGTTCTTCTTAACACTCACCAGAAAGAATTTAATAAAGGGTAAAACTATCATATATATATGTTTAACAGTACTTCTGTTTGTATGTATATATCCCTGCTTATTAACTAGCGAAACACTCCTTCCTATTCTTAATCCATATTGGTATATGCTTATTTTATGTGCTATTTTTGGATTTATTCTTGGACCTGTACAATCCTATTCTAGATCTGTATTTTCTTCTCTAATTCCCGCGGGACATGAAAGCGAATTCTTTGCCCTTTATGAAATCAGTGATCGTGGAAGGTAATTTATTAAATTTTTTGTTTATTAAATTTATTATTATTATGTTTATTAAATTTATTATTATATATTTTTTATAATATAGCTCCTGGATTGGTCCTCTTGCAATTTCCTTATTCTCTGTATATATTATTATTATTATTATTATTATTATTATTATTATTATTATTATTATTATTATTATTATTATTATTATTATTATTATTATTATTATTATTATTATTCTATTTTTCTAGACTTATTTAAATAATATGTTATATTGTTTCTACTTGGAATTAATCATGGTTATTTTAGCGTTTATTGTCTTTTATTTTGTAGATGTTGAAAAAGGAAAGAAAGAAGCTAGACTTTATGAAGGTATATAATATCTTGAATATATATATGAATTATTATTATTATTATTATTATTATTATTATTATTATTATTATTATTATTATTATTATTATTATTATTATTATTATTATTATTATTATTATTATTATTATTATTATTATTATTATATAGCTATGGAAGATGGTGCTAAAAAGTTAGAAACTGGAGTATATTTTTTGATATAAATCTATTGTTATTCTTGTTATATATATAGATAAAAGGTAAAATAACAGAAGTAATGGATACTGTTAAAGATTCTATTAAAGATGGGTATATATATATATATTTATATATTTCATAGATCATTTATTTATTTATTTATATTTCATAAATTATTCGTTTCTTCTATATATAGTATTAATTCTTTAACACCAGATAAAAAGTAATTGCTAGTTTTTTAATGTTTGTTTTAGTGGTGTATCTATTAGTCAATTCATTTATATTTTAGAATTTTTATGCCTGCATATTTATTATACTAGTTTATTTTCTTTCATACTCGTAATACTATCTTTATTTATATCAAATAAATGTTGAAACAATCTATTATTCTTAAAACTCGTTGTTGATTTTTTGTACAATTTCATTATTTAGATCTTATTATGTATATACATAATCAATTATCTCTTATCAATAAAAAAAAACTATTTTTGAAAAAAGAATAACTTTGAAATAAAATCAATAGTATTTTCATGAAGCATATAGACGGTATTTCATGATGCACACTCATGCATATACGTAAGTAGTATTACCAAAATTCTTAATTTCAAACATTACTATTAAAATAATCAGATTACTTGCTATTCATAATTTTTAATATTGAAATCTTATTTATTACATCTTTTCCTAAATAAACATAAGGAAGAAAATGTCGTCTATCAAATAGAGTCCTTTTTGACGAGACTTAGCCTCTGTATATTCGTCATTACAAAGATTCTGTATAATGACCTTCTTAGAAATCGATTCTTTATATAGCCTTTCTACTTCTAGGTTAAGAAATCTAATTCCATTTTTTGAAATTCCACAAATGTCAAAGAAGTTCTTTTAGAAAATGCCTTCCCGTGAAAAAGTGTGTATTTTTAGTAGACTATTTGTATTTCATCGGTTGAAGGGGCGTTATCGTATTTTTCTAAAAAATAAAAATCATTTTTATTCATATAAAAAGAGTTTCAAGATGAAGAAGAAGAATAATGTGTCAGGACTTCAGTCGATCCATCCATCTACAGATCTGGATAAAGTAAAAGATAAGAATACAAAGTCATCTGACCCATATTTGTCTAAAAAAGAACTTCATGGATGGTATATGTTTGATTGGGCAAACTCTGCTTTTTCTTCTGCTGCCATTTCTGGGTTTTTAAGTCTTGCACTTCAAGAAACCGCGTTACAAAACTCTGGATTTCCTGAGATATGTCCAAATGTGATTACTGATTCTTCTTTAGTTCATGAATATTTTCCTAATAAAACTATGATGTATTTTTTGTATCCTTTATATATCGATTATATTTCTATTTTAAAAAAACATATTTTAATTCTTAACGATGAAGAAAATCTGCTAAACTTTTAACTGATTGTATTCAAATGAACAATACACAGTACTGTTCAGGGACACGTATGTCTTCTCTTATAGATATATATATGCAATTAATGTTATTTTATATATACAGCTAGTGCTAGTTACTGTTTAAAGACCGATGGTATCAGTACATTTCCTCTTAGAGCTACAATTGGAAGTCTCTCTGTAGATCCCAATTCTTATTTTAGTATCTCTATGACTGCTTCAAAAATAGTTCAATTGATATTTTACATTTGTCTTGGGTCTATGGCTGATTATGGTATATAACTTTCTATTCATAATATCACTTTATATACTATTCTTATGGCTCAATACAACTCTATATATATATATATATATATATATATATATATATATATATATATATATAGGTAGTTTACGTTATAGTTGTCTACTGTTCTTCACCTTATTTGGCTCCATAGTTTCCCTCCTTTTACCTCTGATGAACAGCGCGTCATGGTGGCTTGGAGGGATTATTACTGTTGTCTCGTATATTTTATTAATAGTTGCTTAATTTCTCTTTAAATATATATATATATATATATATATTATTATTATTATTATTATTATTAACTTCTCTAGTACTTTTTGTTTTTGGTCTTTCGCTTTAAATATATATATATATATATTATTATTAACTTCTCTAGTACACTTTGTTTTGGTCTTTCTCTTGTTTTTTATAATTCTTATTTACCTGTTTTGTCACAGTCCCATCCTCGAGTTCGAGATGCCATGAGTAGGTTTATTATTATTATATGTTTATTATTATTATTTCTTTGAATTAATATATGAATATTTTTTTTTTGTTACATTTATAATCTGTTTCTACAATATATATAGAAGAAGATAAAGAGCCGATTAATACAAAGATTCAGGATGAAATGAGCGGAACTGGCTTCATTATGGGGTATATATCCGGTGTACTTATCCTTATATTATGTGTATATACGTATTTTTAATTATCTTTGACTATATTTGCATCTCATCTAGTCACTTTATTATTATTATTATTATTATTATTATGAATAGGTACCTATTGTGTATTTCTTCAGTGTTTCTGGTTATATATGGAGTTGCAGTCTTTCTGGTTTATGGTATTTATTTTATTATATGTTTATTATATTTATTATTATTATCAGTATATTGAGTTTATATATTCTACTCTATAAATTATATATATATAGGTGGTTATTGTTTTCTATTCCTACATTTTTATATTTAAAGAAACGACCGGGTCCAGATCTCCCCAAGGGAGAACATTATATTACTTATAACTTCAAACGATATGGTAGTTCTTTAAAGAAGATGATACTGCTTCCTAATGCTTTAAAAATGTTACTAGCCTGGTTCCTTTATAGTGACTGCTTCAATACTATTGGATCTCTTGGTACATATATATATATATATAAACAATGATTCATTTCTATTCTCAATATACTATATATAAAATACATATTAACATCATTCTCATCATTTTAATTTTTATTAATCTATATATATATATATATATATATATATATATATATATATATATATATTTCTATAGCTGTTCAATTGGCCAATATATACATCAATTGGGGATCCCTCAATAAATCTATTGGTCTCGTGATTCTCATGATTGAATCCCCCTTGGCTGCAGGGATTGGCACGTGGTTCTTCCTTCTAATCACTAGAAAGTATATATATATATCAATTTCATTTGTGTGAATCTTTAGTTAACCACGCTTTATATTGATATAAATTTTTTTCATATATAGAAATTTAATTCATGCTAAAAAGATTATATATATTTGTGTGATTGGTAATCTTATTATATGTATATATGCTTCCCTAATGACTATTCCATCGTTGTTTCCTTATTTAAATGCTTACTATTATCTCTTCATTCTATGCTTTATTTATGGATTCTTCTTAGGACCCGTACAATCTTATTCGAGATCTCTTTTTTCTACTATGATTCCCGCGGGACATGAAAGTGAATTCTTTGCTATTTATGAAGTTACAGACAAAGGAAGGTATATAGTAATTATGTTTATTATTATTTTTATTGTTTATATGTAGTTCTTGGATTGGACCTCTTGCTATTTCTCTTTGTTCAGTATATATATATATATATATATATATATATATATTTTATTGTGGTCTACATTTAAAAGAAATGTTATTAAACAATTATATATATATAGACTTATTTGAATAATATGTTATATGCTTTCTATATTGAAATAATCATGATTATTTTATCTTTGATTGTTCTTCTCTTTGTCGATACCAAAAAGGCAAAAAGAGAAGTGAAATTATTTGAAGGTATATATGATATATATATACTATAATAGTAAAATTTATTATAATTATATAGCTACTGAAAAAACTATTACAACTGTCAAATTTGCAAATGAAGTAATTATTTGTTATTCTTATAATAGTTATTATTATATATATATATTTATTATTATTATTATTATTATTATTATTATTATCCTATCACATATCCTCATTATTAAAAATTCTATTCTATAATAAATATATTTATATTCTTCTTCTTCCTTAGGTGAAAGAGAAAGTAGATATAGTTATCGATAAAGTGAAAGGTATGACTACCAATTAAGACGATATTCATGATTATTTCTTGGTTTATAGGTTTTAAACTCATTTAGAAACTTCATATATGTTTTCAGCAGTTATATATAATTATATTTTATTAATAATAAAATAGTATTATACATTTAAGCATTCTTTCCTCTCTTATTTTTGTAAATATTTATTAAAAGATTATGCTTTCCTATTGTCATATTTCTATGAGCAATTCTATCTTATATTGTTAGTATAGTATTTTGTTTAATTTTTATTCATGATATCCACAAATTGTATTTGTATATAATATATATACCAGAATAATAGAATAACTCAACAATAATAACAATACTAGTAAATAAAAATGTTAAAAGGGCACAATGTGACACTGGACAATGAATAAAAGAGTATATTAGAATCAACAAAGAGGTGGATCAAGGATATTTAATTCATTTGATTGAAAAAGATAGGGAAGAAGATACAATCGTATGGGGAATAATAATGCAATTCCTAAGGGAAAAAGAAGAAGAAGAAGAGATGAAGACAATTTAAGAACATAAAGAATGAATATTAATATCATTTGAATGACAGTAAAAAGAAACAATGATTTTCTAGAGATCTAGAAATGATAAGGAAATGAAAAGTAAGGGTATATATATAATGTTATATACCTGCTTTATAATAGGATGTACCTTATATATAATAGGTTCAGCAAATAATAATCTAATTCTCTTCGAAATAGCAGATGTGAAGTATAAATTCATTCCTCTATCTAATAATACTCCATATAAAGCTGCCTCAGGAATATGATGAAAATCAACCGATAAAATAGTAACTAAGAGAAATAATCCTCCTATAATTAATGTAGATATTCGATTCTCAAATACATGAATAATCGTGAAAATACTATCTCCATAAACAGGTTCTCTTTCTTCAAATACAGATAATGAGTAATAGATTAAGGATAAATAAAGAATGATATATATATATATATAATAATAATAATAAATAAAGTAATGCCATTATATAGAAATAATAATAATAAGGATATTTTTATATGAGAGAGTGTTAGAGGGATTAAAGGCGTTACCCACGGTAAACCAAACAGACTGAGGATGACAAGAAGAATTCCCATGGAAAATAAGTCCCAGTATTTCACAGAACCTTCTATGAATGTTATTAAATAGTAATATAATCATAGTAAATAGAAGTAGTATAAATCTATATACTTCCTCTTTTCAATTTATATTGTTTCTTATAAATATTATCTGATGTAAGTTCTTCTTGTGTAATAATAAATAACTATATATAAAATGTATAACAAGAATATAAAAATATATAGATACAATATATATTTAAGTAAAAAATAATAATAATAATAAATATACAGCAAAGAGAAACCCTGGTATAACTGCTACTAGAATAGCCCAGAAAGGAAACTATATTTATGGGAATGTGACTATTTGAAAGGAAATATATATATATATATATATATATATATATATATATACAATACATCCCTCTTCAATACTTCTATTTGTTTCATATGGACATTCTGTAAGGGCAGTAGATCTCTATATATATATATATATATATATATATATATATATATATATATATATATATATTAATTGATATATAAATAGGAATATATATGAATCAATACTATTATATATAATAAATTTAAATATAGTGAATGAATATATGTTGATAAAACATAAATGTTGTATATATATATATACCTATCAATCCATATATTATGTAGCATTTGATCTATAAATAGATAATATAATAGATAGAATTATATATATATATATATATATATATAGAATAATATATAGATTATATATACAGTTATAAAAGAAAGGATTGATGATCCAACTACGATCTTTATATGATGGGTACAAATACTATATAAGTATATATATATATATAAAGAATATCTTTAAGAAAAACATGATTAATATATATATATATATATATATATATATATTAATCATGTTATTACGTACTCCTTCTGTAAGTGTATGGAATGACACAGGGATGTAGTCAATAGAAGGAAAGAAGAAAGAAGTTATACAAGAAGTTATGCCAATAGCAGTTATTGATGAAAATAGACGACAAAATGTACGAATTCCCCATCTTAAAAATGGTATAGCTTGAATTCTTTTGGAAATATTGATAATAGTGAGTATTCCCGTGATTATGGATATAGATAGAAGACAGGAAGAAAAAGAATTTGAACTAAAAGAGAAACACAAAAAATAAAATTGATATTATCATTATACTAATGAATATATACTCCTGAGATTGTTTGTAGATTTGAATAATATATTTAAAAGCATTGATAATAAATATAGTACCAGTAAATGATATATAAATATCATTTGAGAAAGAAGTGAGAGAAGGAAGATAATTAAATCCTATATATATATATATAATGAGGAAGATATATATATTGATATACCGTCAATGAATACAAATAAAAATAGAATTATAGAGCACCAAAGACCACACCAGAAATAAAAGGGGAAAAAGGGAACAGAGAGAGTTCTAGAAGAAGAAATAAATAGAATATATATAGACATAAATGTTAAAAAATATGAATTTTGATATCCTTATATAATGTAGATATATATATAAAAACATAGATGAACTATACTAGTTTAAACAATGATATAGAATATGTATATAAAGTTATATATACACAGTCATAGAATAAATAGCTCCAATAAAAAGTGCTACAAGTCCAGATGTACCTAAGAGAATGATTGGCTGTCCACCGCAGATTGACCAATAAATGAAGGCTATAGATGTACTAAGAAACATTTCTATATAGGAGATATGTTCTTGCGTTCCCGACATAAGGACCATTCCCGTGATTATTGTAGGTATAATATCACCAAAGAATGTACCTATTCTATAGAATAGATATAGAAATTGATGAATAAATATATTTAAAACAAATTAAGAGTCCTACATAAAATTATTTGTTATATATTTTATATAACAATAAATATAATAGTGTCATACATATTGCAATATATTATTAATATAATAATATATATATAATAATGTCATACATATTGAAATATATTATTAATATAATAATATATATATAATAATGTCATATATATTGCAATATATTATTAATATAATAATATATATATAATGATATCAGTATTTAACAAATTTTTAATATAAATAATATAAATAATATAAAATAAGATCACATATATCACAATATATATTTAATATGATAATATATATACATGTCATAGAGTATTTGAATGTGTCGTATGTCCTTGAAGTCCTGAATATATTCCTGTTTCCCTCGTTGCCACCAGTTATGGAGAAGACCGCGAGAAACAGAAGGAGAACCAATAGAAGTAGCTATCTGTGTAATGATAATATTTTGTTGAAGATGAGATAATTGATTCAAAAGTTTAGTACATACAATCTTAGAATCATTTTCTGAATATCTATATAGAATCATATAAATAAATGAAATATAGATATCATTATATATATATACAATTCAATATAGAGAGAATCAGTAGCAAATATAGATACAATTGTATCATATATAGGAATATATGAAGAAGAAGATAAAGAAGGAGATAGAAAAAGAATCATATATCTATAGAATTACTATATATACTTATATAATGATACATAATACTTATATTGTTTTGTAATGTTATCATCAAAAAGTGTTGAAGAATTATATAATACAAAGATTAAATGACATTCTTTTATATTAATACTACTAAACTAAAGAGAAAACAAACATTAATAATATAAATACCATATATATATACATATATGCATAAGAATCCATGAGAACAGAGTTTCTGTTGAATACAGTCTTCCTAAAAACAAATTACTATTAAATAATGAATATAAAAATATACAATCATTATTTGAGAAGATTGAGCTTCGAAAGAAAGAAAAGAATTAGCATAAAAGGATACTACATCGATATCTGTATTCCACTTCATATCTTGATTTGCATATATTGTCGCATTTTCAATTAACTTTTTCAGTTTTGAATCCATATCATCTTGAGAATCCACTAGCTACAATTTAAATAATTAAAAAAAAATATAATAAACTAAAAAAAACCTTTAATTGTTCATCGTCAGAGAGAATTGGTGTTGTATTTAATATTGAAGACGCTATAGAATCAATTGACTTTATTTGGAATGATGTTACAGTCCTTGAGGACAAGTTAGATTTATAATTGTTTTCTTGATCAAATTTTATGTTTGATTTCTTGTTGGTAGATTGTTCTCTATATTAATTATATTCGAATAAAAATAAATTTCATTCAAAATAAAAGAATAAAAAAATACAATCGTTCTACTAGAGGAGACTTTATAAAATCGAAATCATCTGAGCTTGTACCACTATGTTCTCTTTCAATTGGAGTATTCAAAGAAAGAAAAACATTATTTTGATCAGATTGTGAAGAAAGATGAATTGTCAAATCGTTTGAATTTCGTGATTTTCTTTTATGTCTGACGAAATAAGAATGAAATGGCCCTAAAATAATATTTAAAATGATTTTTACAAATAATATATGCAACTAAGAGAATAGAAAAAGAAATACAATGTAATTTTCGTTTTGATTTTTCTTTTTTGACTTTTTTTGAAGCTAAGTATTCATTTAAAGTGTTTTTTTTTTGAGAATATACATTGCATCTATGTTTTTGTATACAACCGGAATAATTTATATGGTTTACAAGCTTCTTTTATGATGTGATTGAAGAGCGAAGCAAATAATTTTTTATAATAATTTATATATCCTGATTATACTGTTGAAAGAAATACAATACATGAAAATTCAAAGTGAATCCTTAAACAATACAATGCCGTGTTGTTGGAAATTATGAGTATTTTCTTCTTTTTCTACGATAATATGAAAATGGGGTTATTAATAATTAATAGACAAAGTATTATTAACAAAACACATACATAATGAAGCCAGAATGTAAATGACGATAAACACAGCTGTAAAAAGAAAAGGAAATATGAAAAAGAGAAAAATAATGTGCAAGACTATTAAAGAAGCTCAAAAACTAAATAGTAAAGAAAACAGAAAAGTCAAAAAAGAAGAAGAAAAAATCATTAATTCAACGACCGTTTTGAAATCAATACTTTTGTTCTCATTTTAGACCATAGAGAACGAGTAGATCTAGTTTTAACACGTCCATGTAAATAAATACAATCCTAAAATAAAATATGATAAAAAAAGAGGAATTAAATTGATAATAAATAAAAAACATGTTAGTTTCAATAAATACAAATATATACAGATTCAAGAAGAATTGATTGTACTGATGGTACTGCAATATCAATGCATTCTTGACATTTCCTATAAAAAAAAGAGTGATTAATTATAGATATATATAGATAATAATAAAATACATTTCTTCTTGAGATAATGGGACTGTCAAATCCATTTGTCGAATACTAAATAAGAATTAAAAATAGTAATAAGATAAATGAACGAATAAAATTAAGAAAATACATACATTTCACCAATACTTCCAACACTACTATATTGTTTCATCACAATAGATTCAACTAATGTACAATCTGGAGTCATAGTTCTAAAAAAATAAACAATAAAGGATTTAATGAAAAGGAATATACCTTATTCTCTGTTCATTTGAATAATATTGTGGTGTTACATCACTCTCAAGATGTTCAAAATCTTGTATGATCTCTGTTTTTGTAGAATCAAAACTTGTTGCAGAATTACTTCTTTCTCTAGATTGGCCAAACGTTAGAGTATCTATGACATTTGTAAATGATTCATCATGAACATTATTATCAGGTTCTTTCACAGCAAAGTGTGTTTCGACATCTTCAGAATTAGATCGAACTGGTTTTGTCGAGGAAAGTGACTCCATTCTTTCTGCTGGATGCATTTGATATATCTCACGATCATATTTAGTAAATGGATCAATAGTATCTTGTCGCTTCATAGTAACAAGAAATATAGAAAAAATGTGCCAAAAGTATCATTTTTATAAAGACTTAACCCGCTTTTTTTCCCACAAGTTTTCTTTTTTCCACCAAAAAATAATTAAGATCAATTCAGTTTATTCTGAAATATTCTTTTTATTTTAAAGAAAATATATATTTTTTTTGTTAAATTGGTAGATGGGTTTATTCTTTGGGGTTTATGTCTTATGTTTTATGAATATCATTTAAAGATAAGTTTCTATGATTTATTTATAGTAGACAACGATATGTTTTTGTTGTATACCGCCATTTTTCTAGAACTGTATTGAATCTATTGGATTCTTAATGAAAAGTATGCTTTGACTATAACTTGCACTTTAATGATAGAAATAAGTCTTAGAGAAATGAAATGAAACAATGGACCAAACAAGATCAACAAACTCGAAAGATAAACAACAATATAAACCATTATAATAACATAGAGATTAAAACAAATAGGAATAGAGAGGTTATTTTATAGAGAAACAATAGTAGACAAAAAAAAAATGTTTTTTCACAAAAGCAAACCATTAATAATGGAAAATAACAATAAAGTAAAGCAGAGAAACAAATGTGATTAATAATTGAATGATATAATTATACACTGGGTTCGTCTTTGACAATTATTTTACAAATTGATGCATCATTAGAGGCAATAAGTTGAATGGGATTTTCAGGTTGTTCTGATGACGATTTCTTTGTAACATCTTCAATTATAGGATCTTCATCTTCTTTTTTCTCAACATCTATTTCAATTGAATGTAATTTATCGCTGTTATCCATATTAGCATCAGTATCCTTTCGAACATCTGCTTGTTTTCCTCCAGGAATAAAACGGAGTATAAACATAGAAATAAATCCAATAAAACCGAATATGGCTCCAGTCAGTATAGACATCACTGGTGATTTTTCATAGACTATACCCATTACAGGTGGAGATATAACCATAGCTGCCTGACCTACTAATATACCTACAGAAAGAGCTTTTCCTTGTACTTCAGGGGGTGATTGAGCCTGTTAAAGATATATAGAAAATAATATATATGTATGTATTTTGTAATATATACAAATAATTATTATTTTATGACTAATAATTATAAATGTTATAATAATAATAATAATAATAATAATATATACAGAGAGAACAGAAGGAGTGACTGTAGTTAAGAAGCAATAACCAAGATACATGATATTACATGAAATGTAACTAAACCACACTTGCTTCATATAGGCCATAAGAATAAAACCAATACCTGTATATATATAATATTATATAATAATAATAGCATATTAATATATATATCATATATACAGACTAGAATTCCACTCCAATAGGATATAGTAGCTATAGAAGAATGAATATAGGTCAAAATAATAATAGTTATTATAATTAAAACATACCAATAGGAATATGTAGTTTATCATGAAATATCGGGAACAGAACTAATTGACCAAAACAAGACACAATCCCTGTGGAACATAAAATCAAACTATATATAAATAAATATTAATAATAATAATAAATACTATATATAATAAATAAATAAATAAAAAATTAATAAATAAAAAAAAATAAATAATAAAAAAAATATAAAAATACCTGAAATCAAGGGTAGAGGCACCTAATTGTTGTTTTATATACATACCATACATGGACTCAATAATAATAGTACTCGATTCATTTGTAAACTTTGCTATTAATGATAATATCTATATATATATATTAAAGATAAGATTTCTTATGATATTCATAATACTATTATAATTATATACCATTATAAAATTCCAATGAATCTTTATGGTTGGCTTATTCTTTGATTTTTGTAAAGCTAAAGTCTTCTCTTCATCAATAGCCTTCAGACGATGATTTAAGAAATCCATTCTTTGAGCTTCATTAGTATCAAAAGCAGTTTTTCTTTTCAATTTCTTAAGTTCATTCTTAATAGCATCTTTTTCTTTAAGACTAGCAAGAGATTCTTCTAAATGTGTAAATACAAAAATAAGGACAATAAAAGCTAAACCACCAGCAAATAAACTATAGAAATAAAATAATTATTTTATTCTTTATTATAGAAAAAAAAAAAACATACAATGGTGTTTCTAGAGAAATTTCAGCAAGTAAACCACCAATAGCAGGACCAAAGGCAAATGCAAATGAAATAACACCACCAAGTTGAGCCATATATTTAGGTCTATCTTCAGGTTTACATGTATCGGTAATAACAGCTTGACCTAAGGTGATACTACCAGCAAAAAGACCAGTAGCTGCTCTGAAAAGAATGAAAATCCATATGTGCCATGAAAAAGCTTGTAATATTGGTCCTAGAAAGTAATAAAAAAATAATAATAATTTATATTATTATAAATATTTAAAAAACAAACTTACCAAGGAAAGAACCCAATAAAGAAAGGATGATGAACAATTTACGACCATATTTATCACTTAAAGAACCCATCACATAAGCACCTAGATAAAAAAAAGTGTTCAATACAAGGATTAGACTATTCATAACATACTAATGGCTTGAGTGAATGCATAGCTAGCGACAAGAATACCCATTTCAACAGAGGTTCCATTAAGTCTTTCCACATAATCAGGTAAAATAGGTAAAACAAATGAATAGCCTAGTTGATCAATAAAAACGGTTAAATAAACAAGTATCAAAGTAATATTTTGTTTCATAATTGATATTATTGATAATCGAAAAAAGAAATGAAATGTAATTAATAGGATTGAAGAAAAAATCGAATGAAATCATGGCCAACGGTTCCAACATCCAATGAGATTGGTCAAAAAGGGAAGCTACTGGACATCTTTTCATTTTCAGAATGAACGAGATTTCTATCCAATTAATGAAGTGTCCTGAATTCGTTCACCAATCATATCGGAAACTCAAAAACTGACATGATTTTTATGATCACAAAAAATATTATTCGATTGATGACACATCTCATTACAATTAAATGTTGTGTTTAGAATTCTTTATAAAATAATTCTTTCAATTAATCTTATGCAATTCTTATTTAATTCGTATATATATTATATGATACATATGCCTTTTGCTATATACATCTATATGTAATCTTTATGTTTAGAATAGTGTATATTTTATTCATTCAGTCATCTTTCAAGTTAAGTTATTCGTTTATTTTTATCTTTTTTAAAATTCTTATTTCATTTATGAACTATTCTATGCTAAATAAAACAATGGATTCATACATAGAGTGTAAACAAAACTAAATTCTTTTTTTTATGTAAGAAAAACTAGCAAATTCACTTTTGTATGTTTAGAATTTAAAAATTAAAGTAAGAACATCATAAATGAGTTAAAAAAAAGAATGAATTAAATTTGTTTAGTAAAACTACGTTTTGTTTAATGTATATATTATAGTATTTAGTTAGTATCATGACTTATTTCTTCATTTGTCTTGTGAATATATCCTTTAACCATAGTATAAAGATTAGGATCATTAGCAGCTACTACCATACCACTGAATATACTATTAGGATTATTTAATAGATTAAGAGGAGTATCAAATTCAGCGACTATACCTTGATCCATGACACATACTCTGTCACTATCCATAATAGTATTCAAACGATGAGCAATAGTTAATACAGTACAATTAATAAATTGTTTACGAATCATAGTTTGTAAGAATCCATCAGTTTCATTATCTAAAGAAGCAGTAGCTTCATCCATAATTAATACTTTAGGTCTCTTTAATAAAGCTCTAGCCATACATATAAGTTGACGTTGACCAACAGAGAAATTACTACCTCCTTCATGAACATCACCATCTAATTTACCAGGTAAAGCATCAATAGCTTCTTTTAATTCGACTTCTTCTAATACTCTCCAAATCTCTTCATCACTAGATTCATTAAAAGGATCTAAATTAAAACGAACAGAAGCACTAAATAAAACAGGATCTTGAGGAATAATACATAAATGACGACGAACATCTTCTAAACCAATATCTTCTAATTTTATATTATCCATATATATAGCACCTCCACAACATTCACTTATTCTAAATAAACCTACCATAAGACTACTTTTACCTGCACCTGTTCTACCTACAACACCTACTTTCTCCATAGGATGAATATCCATATTCACACCTTTTAATACTTTAGGACCATTTCTATATCTCATTTCAAAGTTATCAAATTTAATAGCACCTTCAGTAGGCCAATCTTCAGGAGGTCTGTGGTCCTCAATAATCATAGGAGGTTCAGGTTCTACTGTATCTATATAAAACTTAACTCTTTCCACATTATTCATTTGAGCTTCTAATTGTGCAAGCATACGTGTACATTGTTTGAGGAACATAGACATATTTGAACTACTATTAAGAGCAACACCTAACAAACTAGCACTAATAAAACCTCTTAATCCATTACTAAGAATAGCAATAATACAAGACATTCCAGCAGCTAAAATATCTGTCCTCATAGTTAACCAGCATCCACAGTAATTAAATAATAATAAGTTATGGTTATTGATAGTAAGACGATTCTCCATATGCTGAATAAAACGTTCTTGATATCCATAAGCACGAATAGTAGGAGCACCAGTAAGAACAGCTTGGAAATCTTCGAAGATAGGAGAACGAGATACAGATTCTAGACGTTGAATATCTGTGTTTGTACGACGGAAATAAGATTGTACGAAATAGAATATAAGAACAACAATAAAAATAACAGGAATCATGATACCCTTTGTAGTAATAGATATTTGAATGATATCACCAACTACTGTTAAGAACATACTAACTACTTGATTGAAATTCTGAGGTAATGTATTATCTACACCATCCTGTATATAGGGTCTATTAGTATATATATATAATGATTCTATTATAAATCTTATTATAAATAGTATCATTCAATTGAATATATAGATATTTAAATTATATGTGTGAGGAGTTTTTTAATATTATTTTAAATACTAAAATTAAATAAATAAAAATAAAAAAAAAAAAAATACAAAATATAAATAAAAAAAAAAAGAATATAAATAATAAGCTTACCATATCTTTATTAAAACGATTTAAGATTCTTCCTACAGGAGTAATATCATGGAAGGCAATAGGAGCAGCCATGATTTTTGAGCTCAATTCTTTGTGTATATGTCTACTAGCACTAATACGAGCAGGTACATTTAATAAGGCATTTAATATAAGGAAAATAGATAATCCAATAATTAAATAACTATACCAAGATAAATAAGTATCACTAATAGCTAAACATTCAGGAGTTAAAATATCTGTTTCATTCGCAGTTTGGGCTTTACATTCTCTATATATAGTATCATTATTATATATATGACTAAATATTATTTTCTTTATCAAATAACGTTATAGAAGTATAGAAAGAGAAATTAAAATGAATAAAAAAATAATTAATAAATAGAGCAATACAATTATCAATAGAATAGAAAACATACGGTGTTTCAGACCATGCAGAAAGAAGAAATTGAGTCAAAATATTAACAGTTTCACGAAGAATAAATAATACTAACATCAGTATAACTAATACAAGACCACAAGATCTATAGATATAATTATTAATTAAATATATATAAAAGATAATGAAGTAAAGAAAGAGTGTTTAAAAAGCTAAAAAAAAAAAAAAATTAAAAAAATTAAATAAAAAAATTATTTAAAAATAAAAACATAATATTGATTATACTTGAAATAGAATGTATATGCACTTAAAGGAATACGTCCAGCATGTTTTTCTTCTTCTTCCACAAGTTGACCTTCATCTGATTCTTTCTTTTCTTTCTTCGCTTCTGTATGATCACGTCTACTTGTTTTTCCTGTATCAATACTACTTCTACCTACTTCTTGTTCTTGTAATATCTTCATAAATTCACTATCTTTCTGTTTTACTTCTTCATAAGTACCTTGAGCTTCTATAGTATTATCATTAATAACGATCACATAATCACATTTAGGTAAATATTGAAGAGCATTGGTAACAAGAATACGAGTTTTTCCATTTAATTCGGTTTTAATACATTTATTAAATAAATATTTACCAACATGAGCATCAACAGCAGCAATAGGATCATCCATAATAACTATATCTGTATCACTATATACACAACGAGCTAAACCAATTCTAGCTTTTTGACCACCAGAAAGATTAATACCACGATCTCCAATTTCACACATTTCACCACCTTTTAATACCTTTAAATCATCTTCCATACAACATACATGTAAAGCACGTTTATATCTTTCTTCTTCGAATTCTTTACCAAATAATACATTACCTCGAACAGTATCATTGACCATCCAAGCTTGTTGAGAAGCAAATGAAACAGAACCATTAACAATACAACAACCACTATTCTTTGTCATTTCACCAATAAGAGCAGAAACAAAAGAAGTCTTACCACTTCCCACTCTACCTACTACTGCTACTAATGAACCTTTTTTAATCTATAATAATATATATTTTGAATATAGCTGATAAAGATTAAAAAAAACAAAAAGTTATTAAACAAGTCAAATGAATATTTAATTAATACTATATTAGAAAACTTATATATTGAAAGAGATAGAAACAATAAGTATTTTATAAATATTAATTAAATAAATAAATAAATGTATTTAAAGAAATAGAAACAATGACTAGAGTATATATAATATTAATAAGATATAATAATTAGTGATACCTTTATATTAATATCTTTCAATACATTTGTACCGTCACCCCAGGCAAAGGATCCGTCTTGTATGACGATAGGTGTGTCATCAACGTTATAGTCTGTTAGAGTCTGTTTATCACCGTTATGATCAGTATATTCGATGGGTTTCGATCCTTCTCCGCTACTTATATTTCTATATACTAAGGAACTATCTACTTCATCTAAGGATAAGAAATGATTGATACGTTTTAAAGACACTCTGAATTGAATATACATCATAATACACATGGGAAGCATCATAAAAGGCATACGTAAAATACCAAGAAGAGAGAGAGTGGTGAAAATAACAGAAGGAGTAAGAGGCTTCTGCTCTACAGAAGGATATATAGAGAAGATAATAAATGGAATTGCATAGGGAACTAACTATATATATAAATAAATAAATAAATAAATAAAATAAATAAATAAATAAATAAATAAATAAATAAATAAATAAATAAATAAATAAATAAAAATAAATATACATTCATAAGGATCATAAAAGCACAAGCCATAATCCATGATTGCTTTTCAATTTGTTTTATTTCTTTTTCTCGAATTTCATCAATCTATTTTATATATAGAAAATAAGAAAAAACTATATACTAAATATAATAATAAAGAATAAATACTTTTCCTAAGAATGGTCTTTCCCAGCAATAATACTTAATTACACGAATACCTATATATATAATGATTATATATTATATTTAAGTATACTTTGAATAATCATATTAACTTTTTAATAAATATATATACCAATTAAAACTTCATTTAATAATTTAACTCTTGAATCCGTAAATTTCATATTTTTATCACGAATTTTACGAACAATACCACCACAAGTACCTTTAATAATATAATAATAATAATAATATAATAATAATAATAATAATAATAATAATAATAATAATAATAATAATAATAATAATAATAATAATATAATAATAATATAATAAAATAATATAATATAGTAATAATAATATAATATAGTAATAATAATAATAATAATAATAATAATAATAATATAATATAATATACTATAATAATAATAATAATATACCTTGTATAACAAGCATTACAAATAAAATGCCAATTGCAATCCATGTAAGTTGTCCGATTTGAGTAATCATTAATAATATGCATATAATAATCATAAAAGGAGCAGAAATCAGAACTAGTATGAATACCGTAAACATTTGTAAAATATTTGTATCCGAACTCATAATATTAACAAGTTGACCCGTAGAAGTAGTTCCTTTAGCTGTAGAGGTGAGACGAAGTGCTTTTCTATATATAGCTTCTTGAGCCATCGATTTCATTTGAACACCAATTTTAGAAAGAGTCATAGAACCGTAGTTATGAAGGAATGCACCGATAGATGGTGCAACAAATAATAAAGCAGCATAACACCACTTTAAATACTCAGGTAAATAAATAAATAAATAAATAAATAAAAATAAATAAATAAAAATAAATAAATAAATATAAATAAATAAATAAATAAAATATAAATAAATAAATAAAATATAAATAAATAAATAAATAAATAAATAAAATATAAATAAAATATAAATAAAATATAAATAAAATATAAATAAAATATAAATAAAATATAAATAAATAAATAAATAAATAAATAAATAAATACTCAGCTAAATAAATAAATAAATAAATAAATAAATAAATAAATAAATAATTAAATACGTAAATGTTCTCCATCTTCGGGATTTTGAAGATCAGAAACAAGTTGTTGCATGACTAAAGTAGGAATGAATGTAAATGCAAATTGAATAATTGCAGCTAATATAGCAAGAACCCATTCACAAACACCAGTTGCCTTAAGAATTGGACCAAATAAAGAACGTTTTTCTTTCGGAAATTGTTCTTGAAGAATATAATTTTCTTCAAAACGATCATACAATTTATGAGGATCATCTCTGGGATTAAATCCACCAAGATCTTCTTGAGTCAACGTTCTTTTAGAACCAATCTTAAAGATATGTTGTAAAAAATGAACACTTACCCAAGAAAACCAATTGGATTCTTTTTCACAACAAGGCATATCATTTTTAACATCTTTTTTAGGAGCCTGCTCTTTTATCTCAATATCCTAGATTAATAATTATAATTCATATCGTGAATTTTAGAAGAAATAAAATACTATAACTTCTGGAGTCTTTGTATCTGCATCCTAGTGAATCAATTAGAACTTATAAAGATTGGTTAATATACTTCTGACACCTCAGGAGACTTTTCTATTGTTGTATTCATGGTTTATATAGAATACAAATTTGTAATTTTTATTTGGATCTTCTCTTGGAAATAAATTTCACATCAATCGGATGCTCTAACACACAAATGCTTCAAGTCCAATTCGGTCTCTAAAAATCCTCCTGGTTATTTCGTAGAATTCAGCCTATTTTTTAAATACTATCGGTCTATGCAGATTATGAGACTACGTGCGTCATGACTAGAAGTATTCGAAAAGAACTTCTTCATTTAGTAGATTTATTTTTGTTTTATTCAAATAACTGTTTGAATTTATGAAAAAAATATCGATTTATTATCATTTAAATATTTTTGAAACTGTTTTTATAAGAGTATACTTGCTGAATGTGTATATAGATATGTATATATAAAATTCATACCATGAAAAACAATATATAATAATTTTTTTTGTTTAGCTTCTGTTAGTGATTTCATTATGATGCATTGCTATTTAGATTGTTCTATTGGTTATATGTTTAGTCTAAGAGAATCATTGGCTGGATTCCTGTTCTTTCGAACTTCGTTTTATTTCGTTTAGAGTTCTGTGTTTCTGTTTTTTTTTTAACAACGTTTTGCCATCATTTCTAGCCATTTTTTGACTATTCGTTTAAAGGATTATGCTATAACGAATATATTTGTATGAATCCATATAGCGAGCATGAACAAACAAAAGAGATTTGTTTAAAACAATAAAATAAAAAATTGAATCATTGTAAATAATAGTTTAAAAAGGCAAAAAAAAAAAAGTGAATATAAATCATAGTATAGATGAATTAAAAATAGAAATTGATTCTATAAGAATGACCTATTTAGAAAAAGAGAAAAGAGAGAAAAAAGTTGTATACATTTTTATAAATATAGAATCTTGAGTAGAGAATAAGGATATATATTCTTTGGGGATTAAATGATTAATATAAAGTTGATAGATATTTTTGAAGAGTGAAGTAAATAAAGATAAAGTAGAGGGATAGAGTAATACTTGATAAATAATAAGTTCATTAAATACATTTATTTTCTTAGGAGAATGTATATTTAATGAATTGAGTTTCTTAATAAATAAATATATATCTATTGTATCTGTTACTTGATATGAAAATGACATGAATTCAATTAATTGAGGATCATTTGTTCGACCTAGTCATATATAGAATAGAACAGAGAATTCAATATAGACACAATATATAATAACAAATAATATATATACTATATATAAATAAAAAATAAATATATATACTACAATTTAAAAAAAATAACAAAAATATAACCCATATATATATATATACAATAAAGTTCATTAATGAATTCTTCAAGAGAAATTTCCTTTGATACTTGATGACACCAAATACATGATACGTCTTGACATAATATTTCTTTTGGTATAATATCAATATATAGAGAATAAAGAGATTGTACTAATGAATAGAATGTTTGATATTGATTATGAATAGGATCAGGGGGTATAGAAACATATTCTGGATAATGTATTGTATTATATAGAGAAAACGGAATAAAAGACGAAAGAGTATTCGATACATCTATCGCATCATGAGAATCACGTGATTCCACATGATTTATATATGTCGATTCTCCATAAAAAGAATACTCCGTTTCTGTACTCTTAGAAGGATTTATGGTTTCTGAAGATCCAATTAATTGATTTAAATCAACATTAATCGAATTTTGTACTTTTTTCTCTTCATCTATTTTCTTTTTTTGATAGAGAAATAAAGAAATAATTTCATTCTTTTTGTCTTCTCCAACATATATTGCAAAAGAAGGAAGATAAATATAAGATTCTAAGAGTTCTATAAGTTTGGTATTGATTTCAGAAAGAATAGAAGAATGAAGAGATAAGTAAAAGCAAGAATTGAGCTCCAAAAACAAAGTATAATAATCATAAACATCTATATAAATATATCATGAATAAAAATATATATTAAATGAATATAAAATGAAAATTAATATGATAGTTTGAATACTAAAATAGTTATACTATGTTAAATATAATAAAGTATATCATAGTTGTAAAAATATAATTATTATAGTATAATTATAATATAATACATATAATATTGAATATAAAAATATATAAAAATATTATAAATAAAATAAATATAATAAATAGGATATACCAAAAGCTAATGGTTGAAAAGTGTTTAATGTGATAATAATATAATGAAGGAGAAGATGGAATATGAATTCAAGTATATATAAGGAGAGAGAGGAGGGAGAGAAGGTGACGAAAGAATCTGAGAGAGATCGGGGAGGAGCGTCGGTATAGAGAGGCGAATCACCTAGAGGCGTCGATGGCTCCCCGCGGGAATTCACGAAATTATGCATGTAGAAAGAAAGAAGATTAAATAATGCTAAAGAAAGAACAATTATATAGATATATTATATATTATATTGATGAAGAAACATGTATAGAGAATAGTAGTATTTAGAATATATATATAATAGATAAAACATAAATATAGACATAAAAATACTTGTTAAATGTGTTTGATTCATATATATAATTTGTTTCTCTATTGTTTTAAAGAGAAGATGAAGAATAATTTTCGACGTAAATACACCTGGAAACTTAGTTCCATTTTGAATATATGCATATAATAAAGAAGACAAAATACTCCTAGAAACATAGCATGAATATAGAAAACTTATTACATACATTATATAAAAAAATTATATATATATATAAATAAATAAATAAATCAATGAATAAAATATTAAAATAAATAAATAAATGAATAAATAAATAAATAAATAAATAAATAAATATATATATATATATATATATAAATGAATAAAATATATATGAATAAATAAATAAATAAAAAAATAAATACAGAAGATATTGATGATAATCAGAGATGGATGACGCAGATGACGTGTTTATTTCGTATAAGAATTTAAATATATAAGGAGATGAAGAGGATTCTGAATTATATATATATGAATTTAATACATAAAATAATTTATATATATGTATATAGTCTATATCTGTATATGAATAGAGTTGTGACAAATAGTGTACTGTAGTCAAGTCATCGAAATAATCACGGGAATGAAGGAGCGACTAGAAAAGGAGATTTGATAGTAAAACTTAAATGAATATATATATATATATACAGATATATATATATATATATACATATATATATAACATTATCAAATATAAATAATATATATATATATATATATACATTATAAGAAGGTATTTCTAAATGTACAATGGAAAGAACGGATTGAATAAAGTGGATTGAAGAAGAAGGAAGTGAATATATATAAGAAGGGGCTGTATATATATATAAATATAATAAAAAATAAATATTTTATAAATAGTATAATAAGAACATACATAAGGAATAGAAGTATAATATATAAATCACTAATAAATTCATCGTTGGACTATTAAGAGTTGAATCTTTGTTATTTATTTGAGTTGCGTTATTTGTATTATCATGAATATTTAGGTTTTGTGTATATGTATAGAAAGAAGAGGATGTTTGAGGAGAAGTAATAGTATTCCTATAAGTAGATAGAAAGAAAAGAATAATCTTTTGAATCCAATAGTGTTTATTGGCACAATGACACGTGCGGTCACATGCTTGTAAGAGTGTCCAAACTAACTCAATAGTAATATATGAATAGAAGGATTGATTTGAGAATTGCATATATAGAGATTGATAACAATAATCATGGGTCTAGAATATATATTTATACAATAAAAAATGTGTTTGTATAAGAATTAATATATTATATAGCATATGATATACGTTAAATTAATTATTACATAGAAGTATAGAATATAAGAATCGTTTAATTATTATTATTATTATTATTATTATTATTATTATTATTATTATTATTATTATTATTATATATATATACAGAAAAGTATTCATTGAGGATTGGTTGAATAGTTGTAGAAAGTAATGATGAATATATATAAGGAATAAGAAGGGATAGATGAATATGAATTCCCGCGGGAATACATGATGGTATAATTTGGGAAGATAGAGATGTTGCTATACAATCATGAGATAGATCTATTAAAGAGCTAATTATATATAAAAAATACGTATATTAATGAATTCCATTAGTGTTTCCATAGAAGGTGTTGCAAGAAAATATGATAACTATATATATATAAATAAATAGATATATATAATTACTAGATCTTTTTCATTTTGAGAGAGAGAATGATATAGTGATCTATTTTGAGTTCCTTTTGTATATATAGATGAAGAGAGAGGAGTAGAGGATGAAGAAGGAGATATTATAGTGTTATTTTCATCATATGACAGAGAGGGTGATAATGATGATGTGATAGAGTGAACAGTTGGATATATAGAGGAATCAAATTGAGAGGAGAGTGCAGGATCGATAGGAGTTGCTGGAATATATAGGGGAGAAGGGACTAATGGAGAATAAGGAGAAGGAGAAGGAGCTGTATAGAGATCGTTATACAATGAATATATAGAATCATGGGGATTTGGCATAAATGATGAATCGATAGATATTGGCGTTAATGGAAACAAAGATTCTGGATCTGAAGAATTATTGATTTCTTTGAGATTATCATGTGTTGAAGGGTTTATTTCTTTAGAAGTAGTAATTATAGAAGAAACAATATTGTTAGTTTGTTTTGAATGAATAGAAGTGGAAGTAGAAGTAGAAATAGGAGAATCAAGAGAGGAAGAAAGAGGAGAATCAAGAGGATGAGAAGAGGATGTTACAGTAGTAATTGGAGAATCAAGAGAATTGGAAGGAGATTGTGTTCTTTGGCGTTTAGGAGGTGGAATATAAGAGGAAGAAGAAGTAATAGATGATTGTAAAACATTAGTAGTCACAAGTTGAGAAGAAGATGATGAAGAAGGAAGAGAGAGGGAAACACTGAGAAACCGTTTATGTGATGGCTTTATAGGTGATGAGGGTATATATGAATTATTTAAAGAAGGAGAAGGAGAAGGAGAAGGAGAAGGAGATGGAGATGGAGATGGAGAAGCGAGAGAATGTGGAGGAAGAGAAGGAGATAAAGATAAAGAATATGGAATATAATAATCATTTGCTAGAGACATAGCATTTATAAGTTGAGAAGGAATAATAGATGATGATGTATACATATAAGAATGAGGATAGAAGGGAGAAAGAAAGGGAAGAGATAAGAATAAAGATGTTTTTGAGTAGATATAAGATAAGAAATGAAGAACCGAGGAGGGGAAGTTGGAATAACTAAAAATCAATGTAAACGGTAAATATATTATAATATATGAAGATCATATAGAGAATACATAAAGGATTAAAAAAAAAAGATTTAAGAAATGTAAACTAAAATAAAATTTATACTTTTTTATTTGTACGTCTTTTGAGGGTTGATTTGTTTCATTTCTATCGACTTCTTGTTCACTTTTTATACTTTGAGAATGAGTAATTGTTGTTTCAGAGACTTCTGATAATAATATATCTGAATTATTAGGTGATATTAAGGACATAACGATCTTGTTCAACCATATATACAACATATGTATATCCTCCTATAGAATACGATAAATATATAAATGCTATTTCTATCTTCAATACATTAGAAAAGACTATATTTATATATTAATATATACATTGAGTGTATGTTGAAGAAGTTCAATATGTTGTTGATGAATATATATATTCACAAGAAGAGAAGAAGAAGATATTTGTATTTTTGGAAGATCTCTTTGAGAATCAGTTATATTAGTATCTTTTTGTACTGAGTACATGATATCTTTGGAGATAATATGTAGATAGGGTATTTCAATCAAATAATTAAAAGAAGAAGAATGATTCATAATATAAATGATATCCTCATAATCACAACCAAAGAAATAGTAACAGAAGGAGGATAAGAATACAGGATAGGAAGGAGAATAGGATGCTGTAAATATATGTTATATATATAGAATGAATAAGAATAATACTATAAAAATAGAAATAAATATATCTATAGAATGATAATATAATTATATACTTGTTTTATGAAATGTATACGAATAGAGGATAACGAGATAGAGTTGATCCACTAATGGAGAAACAGAGATGCAATTGTGTTCCAGAGAATAACGAAGAAACATATATACATATATATGGATTGATGAAGAGAAATGTGATCTAGTTAAGGAATGTAATATATATATATATGATATCATTGATATATATAAAATAGAAATAGTATATAAAAGGATATATATGCATGAGTATTTCTTGTAGAGTTGTAAGAGAGAAGGAATAAATGCTGATATTTGTATCTATATATATTGAGTATACGTAAATTAATAAAATGAATAATATACTAATAGATTAATACAATAATAGATAAGAAAAACAAATTATATATAATAAATAAAGATAAATGAATAATAATGGTATCAATAATAATACTAGTGATTATATATTAATAATAATAATAATAATAATAATAATAATAATAATAATAATAATAATAATAATAATAATAATAATAATAATAATAATAATAATAATAATAATAATATATACAGGATGTTGATATAAGTAGGAGAACAGAACAACCAATAATAAAGGGATAAAATGGTCGATCCCCTCCTTTCCAACCAATAAGATTCCATTATATATATTTTCTATGATGTATACATGTTAAGGAAATCATTATATATATATTAGGAACTAATCATGATAATTTTATATATATATATATATATATAGGATATAGTAGAGTCATCATGAGTATATACACTTTGAAAGATATATGTCATTTTAACAAATATAGTATACTATATATATATATATGAATACTATGAAAAGTGACTTTAGAGTATCTAAATAAAAACAAAAGAAAAACTAAAATAGAGTGATAATAAAAGATTATAAGAATAAATATTATTATATAATCTTTTTATATAATAATTAACTAAATAATAATATATTATAACTACAAAGTAATACTAACTTACTAAATAATAATTTGTATCTAGAGGTATATTAAATAGATATGGAGAAACTAGGGAATCGAGGTTTTTCTTTGGAATACAATCTAAGATAGAATAGAGAACAATGATTGGGGTAGGGAGAATAGTGTTCTGGTATCTCGAATAATCAAGGTTATTTGGGAATTTTGATTGGATATGTGATGAAGAAGAAGAATAAGGAGAAGGAAGTGAGAGAAACAAGGAGAGAAATTGAGGAAATGATGAAGAAAAGCTAGTCTATATATATGTATATAATAAAGAAGAGTCGATATATATATATATATATATATATACATATATAGATTTCGATATAAAGTTTATTATAGTATTTAATTGTGGATTTTTCTTTGTTGGTTTATTATGGATGTGAGATAAACAGATATATAATGATATATACTGATCTGCAATAGATAGAGAATTAATCTATAGAGAATAAAGTATAATAGTTTTTTATCGTTTATTCTATATTGTTTTAATTGTATAAATAATAATAATAATATATAATATATATATTTAGATAGTTCATAAAAATTTAAATAAAACATATATACATGTGTATAATTATTAATATATTTGAATAGTGTTTGATCTTGTGGAGAAAATAGAAATGTATATATATAAATAGGAAAGGAACAACCAGTAAGGTAAAAGTCTTGGAAGATAGGGGAAATAGTATGGTAAATAAGGATGAAAATTAGGTATTAATATATATGTATAGAAGGTATAGTATAAATCTAATTTAATATATTTATAATATATATATACTTAATGGGAAAAGAGAACTAAATACATAATAAAAATGGGGTATGTTCACCTATGGAAATTGTAATATATATATGTATATTAATGTATATTAGGTATATTGGTGAATATTACTGTATATAAGGTATATTACTGTATATTAATATATATATATATATATATATATATACTGAAGAAATATCTCCATCTGTCAGAAATTGTCCAATCAAATCACGAATCTATAATATATATAATATACATATAAACAAACAATCTTTACATATATATATACAGGCATATATTTCCATGTAGAAGGAAGAAGAGCAGAAGGATATAAACAACATAATATTCCCTATAAATAATATTATTAATAGGAATAAATAGATGAATATATATATATATATACAAGTATTCGAAGAAATCGACGAAATGGTTTCATTTTTTTAGCAGGCAATTCTTTTCGTGTCTTCTTCAAATGAATACATATATAGATTAATGTATCACTTAGACATGTACCTATAATGAGAATAAATATATAGAATAATAAGTATATACTAAAAAAAACATTTATGTAGAATAATAAGTATATAATTTAAAACAGAATAAATATATATAGAATAATAAATAAACTATTAGAAAAAAGAAATATAAATATATAACAATAATAATTCAAAAAGAAAAAAGAAATATACCAATCGAGATAAGATCTAGTTTATTTTGTAGTGACTGAAAAATGTCTGAATTATTCTGAGAATCTGACATATTTACATAATCAGGAAATAATTTGAAATATATTTGATACATAATAGAGACATCATTCTTCTCTGTGTTCATATAGTCATGTATATATAGAGCAGTTTCAATACATCTTCTCTCTAAGAATTGAATTAATAAATATAATATATCACTATCTTTTCTTGTTAAATATATATATTCTACGATATTGATTATAAATCTCCATAAAGGTAGAGAGGTATATAAAGGAATATAGTAACAAGATATATGCTTTTTATCAATAAATTTTATATTAAATAAATCTTTATATAAAGGATCAACATAGATTTTTTGAATTGAATAAATATATTGAATAAATAAATCAAGAACGAATTCTTTATTTCGTTTTATATGAATATATCTATTTAATAAAAATAATATGGATTGTTGAATAGAACTTAGTAAGTTGCATATAATTAATTGTTCACTGTTTTTGGAAATATCAATACATTTATTCTTTTGGAACTGTGTTTCAATAACACTGGGGATACCCACGTGTTTTCTTTGTTCTTGATGTAAATATCGGCGGAATAGTATTTCATTATTCTTTAGAATTGTTATGTATTCATAAAGAACACGTGAAAGAGTTGTTTCTATAGAATAATAAGTTAATGTAGTGAAATCATATAATATATATAATAAATAGAATATATAATGAATGGGAGATAGAATAAATATAATAAATAGAATAAAGAGAATATATAATGAATGGAATATAGAATTATTATAATAACTAGAATATATAATAAAAAAAAATAAAAAATAATTATAATAACTAGAATATATAATAAATAGAATAAATAATAAATATAATCAAATATATACCATTATCATTAGTTTCAGAAATATTAAGAATTGTTTGAGGTAGATTTATTCCTTTAGGAATATCAGAGTCAAGAAGAAGAGATACTTCATTATCATTATTTAAATCTTTCTCCTTGTTAATAACCGCGGTTATTTCTTCTTCTTTCATATTTGTGGATAGTTTGATTTCTTGATAATGTGATGTAGAAATAGAGTCATATACATAATGAGAGAGAGATATAGAGAAATAGGAAGAAGGAGATAGAGAGAATTGTGTATATAGGTTATTATTAAGTAATCGATTAAGAAGGTATAATATATGTCGAATACGAAGTTTTTGATCATATACTTCAAGTTTTTGAATATATGTTTTTATATTTCTATTTCGTTCGTATAAGATATTCTTATAGAGAATCGTTAACATTTCTTCTTCTTGGTCCATGTGATTGGTACAAATAACTTCGTAACACAGTGTGATAAGTAGATCATTACCGTACGAAGTAGAATATTCAAATACTTTTAAGATACGTTGAGGTGACTGTTTAAAAAGATCTTTAAAGCACGTGATATAGATATCTCCAATAGGATTTGGAAGCTGAAAACAATGGCATAAACGACTTAAAATATAATATGAATCTTCTTCTTGAATATCCTAGAATAATGTTATATATATAATAATTATCATAATATATATAATATGAATATAATTAGAAAAATAAGTTATAAATATGAATATAAATAGAAAAATAAATTATAAATATGAATATAAATAGAAAAATAAATTATAAATAAAATATTTAATAATATAATAATTTAAATAATTAATAATATAATATGTAAATAAAATAATACATAAACAAAGAATAATAAAAATATCTTTAAAATACATTTTGAATATAAATAAGACGTTTTAAGACTGTTTCAGCAGGAGTTATAAGTGTTGGATCATATAATATATACTATATATAAATATAAGAATGCTTATAATTCTATACTTTGAGGTATTTGGATATAAGAACTGCTACTTTTGGTATATAACAAGTAGAACAACATAAATATGCAAAATTATTTGTTAAATAGGATCCTGTACTAGTTGTATAATCAATCTATGGAAATTATATAGAAATTATTTTAGAGAAATAATAGAATAGAAATACAGAATGAATTTGTATAAGAATAATAAAAAGGAAATGAATAGAATATATAGTATATAATAATATATGAGAATAAATAGAATAATATAAATACAGATTTGAATTTATTATCGATGAATGTAAATACAAGATCTGAAATAATAGTAGTATATGTATCTGGGTAAGGAGAATTCACTTTCACTAGAGTATATATATATGAATAATTCAAATCATTTATAATATATTTTATGTATATATATATTTTTAAACAAAATAAAAAAATACTTTTAGAAGTACGAAATGCTGTACGGATAGTATTTGCAAAAACACGTGATAAAGGAGAATCTACCCAATTTCGATTCATAGCAGCATCCTCAAGATAACTCTTAATAAATTCTATACGATAATTTATATATATACAAATATTCATAAGAATATTCATGATAATAGTTGAACAACATATGTTTATATACCGATTGGCCATGGAGTCACAGACTGATAAATTGAATAACAAATTATGGATACATAAATCATTGTTTTAGGTTTTAGTCTAGTGTAATCAAAAGAATAGACAAATGATAATATTTATTCATATAAATACGTTGTTGATAAGTTTTGTGAAGAACTAAGAATTGAAGAGAGTAATAATATTGATTTATTTTCAATAAATAATTCTTTTTTGTTTTTACATTCGTCAATTATAATATTTCCAATCTATGTCTATAAAGAAATAAGAAAATATAAACAAACAGTAGATAATTCTGAGTCATTTTTAAATAATTGATTGATATGTTCCTATATATAAAGTGATATATTCAATATAAAATACAAAATACGTTGATTGAGAGAATGAATTGTTCTAAAGATGCATAATCAGATGGTTTGTATGAGAATTTCGTGTTGTTTCCATCTATACTCATTCTTTTTATATTAAATCAATAGAAAGTAAATGCTGAAATTAACTCAATATTGTATAAGAAGAGTATGAAAATGAAAACTATATAATTCTGTTTATTTGTTATAAATGAAGTGTTTTATATAAAAAATCATGTAAATTAGTTTGAAACTAGCTTCATTTTTAAATCGTTTTTCCAATTGATATTGAGTGTTGAAAATGTTTAATATAATCATTATTCTATAGTAGATGATATTAATAAAAGATAAACCTAATAATCATTTAGATCATAAATAAAAACTCATATAAAAAGAAAGACACAAATGGAACAAGGGAAGAATTCTGTATTTTTGTGATGAAAATTCTTCTTCTTGTTTATTTTTCAAAAATAAGAGAAGAAACAAGAAATAATCACAATACTTTGAGAATGGAGAATTGTGTTTTTGAATGGAACTAATAGAAATGTTTTTTAGGGAGGACAAAGCTTTTATCATAAGGAATCAGTTGTTAAAAAAAAATCGAAAAAATAATCTTTAAAATAGGGGAAGAAAGTAAGATTCTCGTGTTTATAAAAACCCAATATTTATATTCGATTAGATATAAATAGAAGTTTCATTGTGAATACGTAATATATACTTTATTAGTAAATTTGAATTAGTATAGATAGATATGAGTGAAGATATAAGTATGTAGTGATTCTATAGTTATTTTATTTATATATTTAATAAAAACCCAAACAGTTGGTGAACGTCCTAAAGATAAACATCCTAGAATGATATATAAAAATAAATTTGGATTAAAGAAACAAGGTGCTGGTGGTAAAGGAACTTGGGGAAAGCCAGGATGTGAGTTGATTCCAGTTGAAGTCGATGTCAATGATCCTGCTTATGATTCTGAAGATGTATGTTTTAATCGTTAAATGTTATTATTTTATTGGATATATGATTAATTTTTTATATTTTTGAATTTTGTTTTATGTTGATGACATTATGTATATATATATAGGATACTAATGTAATTTTATATCAAGTTCACGATGAGGAAGGTAAGAATGTAAAGAGTGATATCACATTAAAGGAATATAAAGCTGAAGTTGAGGATATTATTGAAGAATATTTTTGTAGTCAAGATCTTGATGAACTTCGTGTGTATGTAGGTTTATTTATGTTTTAATTTTATTTTTGAATATATAAACGTTTTATTTATTTGTGTAATCAAGTTTTTAGTCAGAAGTTTTTTTTAATATTATTATTTTTTGAAATATATAATATTTTTTATTTTTTAAATTATATATTTATATATTTTAAATATATAATATATATAATAATTAAAAAAAAAAACAATAATTATAGAATAATTATATAGATCATTAGATGAGTTAAAATGTCCTACATATCATTATGAGTTTATAAAGAAGTCTATCATTCGTGCTATGGATTTTGGTCCTCATGAATGTGAATTAGTCTCTCAAATGTTAAATACTTTAGTAGGTGATGAATTCTCACCTGCAGATATTACGAAAGCATTTGAAAAACTACTTGTACGTATTCAAGATGTTAAATTAGATGATCCTGATGCTGAAAATGTATATATATATATATTATTATATTTATATATATTTATAATCATTTTATTCAAACAAATACATGGAATTATATTGAATATATATATTTTTTTGAAGCTATTTTATTATCTTTTTTTTTTAAATAAAAGAAATAACTTGAATTATATATATATATATATATATAGGATTTATCAAAGTTTATTGCTCGTGCTGTAGCTGATGAAGTTATTCCTCCTTCCTTTTTAGTAGACCCAATATGTTTAGAGAAGAATGCTTCTGTATTAAAGATGACAGGTGATTTATTAAATATGAAGCATGGATTAGCTCGAATGGAAAAAATATGGGGAAATGGTAGTTTAATGACAGTTGAAGAATTTAAAGAAGTAGTTAAACAATCACTTCAAGAATATTTATTATCTTTTGATTTAAATGAAGTATATATATATGTTATTTGTTATATATTTTTATATTAAAGATTCTATAATTATAAAGTAAATATTAATTTAATTCTTATCTAAAGTGTTTACATTGTATAAAAGAATTAAATCAACCTTTCTTTGGTCATGAATTTGTTAAGAGAAGTCTTATTCTAGGAATGGATGGAGATGATAAACAAATGAAACTCGTTGAAGATCTTATTATTACTGCATTCAATACAGAAGTATACTATTATTATATATGCTTTTATTCTATTCTTTATTATTTATTATTTTATTCTATTTTTTATTCTATTTATTATTTTATAATTTATTGTTTTATTTATTATTCTATTATTTATTATTTTATTTATTATTTTATTATTTATTATTCTATTTATTATTTTATTCTATTTATTGTTTTATTTATTATTTTATTATTTATTATTCAATTTATTATTTTATTATTTTTTAAAACTAAACTATTTTGTCTATTCTAGATTCTTTCTTATTCTCAATTATGTTTGGGTTTGAAACGTGTATATTCTGAATTATCAGATATTCAATTAGATGTTCCTAAGGCTCCTCATTTACTTCAGGATTTCTCAAAACATTTAATTGAACAAAACATTGTCTCTGAAGAAGATTTTAAACAAATCATGGCTTAAAAATATTTTATTTTTTTTTTATATCAGTCTATAGTTCATTTTTTTTTTGTATTTATTTAACTTATTTCAGTATTTAATTTTTTTTTCATAAATATTGAATACTTTATTATTAATAGATATTTTTATCTCTTTTTAATTTTTTATGTAATATTTTTATAATTAAAGACATTTTTGTAAAATACAAATTATTATTTTTTTTAAATATTAAAATCTACAAAAAAATATCATTATCATACACTACTATTTTGTTTAACATAAATGGATATATAATATTAGATATAGATTAAATTCTATGAGAAACATGACTCATTCACAATATATATATATTTCTTATGATATAGAAACTATTTTAATTTGAAAATTAACTCAGGCAAATATGGCTATCATTTACATTTTATTGAAATAGAACATAAACTATATGAATAAAAAAAATGACATTTTTATTCTTTAATTGATCTCTGATTTAATGGGATTCATATAATACATTTACTTAAATGTTTAAAATGTGTAGTTGAATGAAAATTATCTAGTATAAACACACAAAAATTCAAAAAAATAATAAAAGATGATTTCAGTTTCATTTAGACAAACTTAAATAGAACTTAAAACATCATTTTTTTCGTTGGATTCTTGTTTTGTATGTATCTCTCACTACTCCTCAAATTTATTTGAAAATGAGAATATATATATTGATACTCTTTGCTTGTATGTATTAATAACGTTTACAATATATATTTTAGTGACATGTTATTCATTGTGTACAGAACAAGAAACTGAATTATACTTATATCGTTCACTTACAGATCTACAATACGAGGGACACGTCGTACTGTATGAACGAACAGAACAGAATGCAACTATTGTGTTTAATTCCTATCTCTTGGATACTATTAACTATAAAGATTATTATTATTTGTGTATCTCACCCCAAAAGAAGTACCAGCTCGCACTTCAACCGTAAGTTAGTTAATTATTATATAATTTTTTAATATTTATAATTAATTATGTCTTGTTTCTTTAATTAAAACTATATACTAATTATATATATATATATTTATAGTGTATTTAGAGAGAGTGAACATCAACAATATGTTGCTCTGTCGTTAAACACAGGATTTCCTTTTTTTGAAGATTTATATCCATTATATCAAATTAAACTGTTTGAATTTGAAGGTATAATCATATATATTTTATAGAATATTATATTTGTAATAATTCATAATTTCTCTATATATATAAATATTAACTATAAATAATTAATCTTTAGCTCAACCATTAGTTCATCAACATTCGTTATGGACATATACAATGACTCCAAAGAGTGAATCGGATTGGTTCTTACCCTACTTTGACACATCTGATTGGTCTACTGGATGTCTTCAAGAAATATCGACATCTTCCTTGACTCAGATTCTTTATATTACTCGAATATGTGTATTAGATGATTTAATATATAGTAATGGAACATTACTTATTTCTGTATTAACTAGAACAGGTATTGTGTTCTATATTAATGGAATTGTTGCATTCGATAATTCAGAATCATTGTATATATTTATTCAATATATTTAATATATTTAATATATTTATTATATTTAATAGATTAAATATATTTAATATTTTTAATATATTTAAAGTATTATATACATTCATTATATATAGGTTTATTCCAATGACAGCTAATACATTTACATAGTATTTATGCTATTCTTTTGATTATAATTCATATATATATATATTTCTCTTTATCATAATATCATTTATTATTCTCTATAGTATAAGTGTGAATCCTTATTCTTATATGATTCCAGATTCGAAGGTATTACGCATGGCGTTTAAAATCCTCTTCACACCTCAACGACCTTATACGTCACATTTTGATATCTCTATTGTACTTCGAGTTGCCAGTATTTATTTATTATATTGATTTATTCTTTTTCTTATTTTATATATATCGATTATTAGTGTTATTATTATATATCTTATCTTTATGAATATATTAGATGATATTTCATCTTCTATCCATGTACCCTTAGAACGAACACCAATGTATATATATATATTGCTTTAAATATATATTCCTTTATATATAATTAAAATATATTTATTTTTAAAAACTAAATATTATATTTTATATCTAGACAAGAGAATTGTAAAGAATCAAGTGATATCATAGAAACTACATTAACTTATACTTTTGATAATTTGTATATATTTATATTTATTCTATTTATTCTATTTATTCTATTTATAATATTTATAATATTTATTCATTTATATTTAATTATATTAATTATATTAATTCTATTTATATTTAATTATATTAATTATATTAATTAAATTAATTATTATTATTATATAGTTATTCTACCATCAATGGTTATGTAATTTATTTTTCATCTATTACTTCAATATCTCCTACTTATTTTCAACTTCAGGCTTCTTTAGATGGAACTCATTGGACTATTCTAGATTCACGGGAATCCATCGAATATTTAAAAACTAAAGAATTCACTACATTTCCTATTTATGGAAATTTAAAACCATATCGAATATATCAACTTGTTTATAGTATATATATATATATATATAATAAATAATTAGGATTATCTTATTCTTTATATACAATATTATATTATGAATATTATAGAGAGCCCATCTTATTGTGAGTATCCTATTGACCACTTTGATATTGTGTTTTCGTACGGTGTTCCTCATGTATCTCAGCAATTATCTTATAATCGTCATGTCCTGTATACTATTCCTGTGATGCAATATGTCTATTTATATCCTCTTCTTCATTATTATAAAGACTTTACATCTGAAGGAAGTCTCCCTAAAGGATTAACTATATCAAATCGAACAGGAGAAATACAAGGATATGTACATATCTCTGCTGAATATAAAGAGTATGTAATACTAATACAAGCAACTAATATGATTACCGGAGCTTATAAAACAAGTGTTGTTTCTATTATAGTCACAAGTATATACTTATGATAGATTATTTAATTTTATTAGCTTATTATTTTATTATTTATTTTTCATTTTTCTATACTTTATATAATTTTATTTATTTATTTATTTTTTATTTATTATATATTATATATTTTATTTATTTTTCATTTATTTTTCATTTTTTTAATATTATATATATATATAATTTTTTTTTATTTTTCATTATCAAAAAAGTTCAAATTTATTATATAAAATAACTTATTAATTCTCATTACAATATAATAATTATTATTACCTTCTAGATTGTCATTATCCTCAAGTTCTTTTTCAAATAGAAGTTCAACGAGATATGTATAGTTATGGTGGTTTTTATTATATTCAAAATAATGTAACTCATGAAGTATTAGATTATTATCATATTCAAAGTGCTACTTCTCCATCTAAATCTCCAATTCTATTTAATTATTGTGAAACTCAAGGTATTTATAATTTACATTTTTATAATATCTATCATGGTGATTGGAAAGATCATACACAAATACGTATTAATTTAAGTTATCGAAATCAATTATATCCTATTGGATCTTTTACTTTAAATGGTGATATATATAAGGATGTATCGGTTTCTTTACAGTTTGCTATACATGAAAATGAAGAATGGCTTGTATTTTATAATGATAATGTTTTAAATTCTATTTCGAATACTTGGTATAAAAATGATTTTATTCCTGATTCAAATTGGAATGTTGTTACTTATAATGGTATAAAAGCTAAAGGTCGTATTTGGTTATATCGAAAAGAATTCATCATAAATTCTATTGTTGGTTTTACTGGTTTTGAAATAAGATTAATGGCACGTGCAGGATTAGTTATTTATCTTAATGAAAAATTAATATTTACAAGTAATATTAATTGTTCTACTGGTTTTATTTCTTCTTCTTCAGTAGCTACGGGAGGTGAATCTTTCTATTTTGATGAAACTACAAAGTCTATTTCTGGATCCATATCCTTATTAAAATTAGGAAGAAATATATTATGTATTGCAAAAGTTCCTAAAGAATCTACATTTAATGCTACTGTATCCTCTGTATTTATTACTCCTTATATATCTCTACGATTACTTCAAGAAAATAATCAAATGACTAGAGGTATATATGTTGATGAAGAAGTTATTAGTACTCCTTATATTAATTATCAATATTATTTTAAACGTATATTTGAAGGTATAACTCCTTATTATTATAAAGGATTATATAATGAGAATTATCCTCATCCCTATGCTGTTGTATACTTTAATAATAATGGTGGAGAATATTTTAATAAATATTGTCTTACATGTAGTCCAGATATTGTATTAACAGATGTATATTCTATTATTATTGAAGGAATACAAGAATGTAAAGATTCTAATTGGAAACAAATTGATATTCAAAAAGATATTAATTTTATAAATCGTTTACAAAAGAAATGTTTTTATATACAAGATGACAATATATTACCTTATAATTCTTTACGTTTTACTATATTAAGTATAAAAGGAAGTATGGAAAATACTCATTATGTATCTTTATCTCAAATAGAACTTCTTATGGATATTCAAGATTATACAGATATTTCTTTAACATATCCTTCAGATTCTGTTACTATATATAGTCATACATATTTCCGTTTATATACAACATCTATGAGAATAGGTATATATTCTAATTTTACTGTTTCTCCTTCTTTGCCTGAAGGTATGCATATAAATATTGCTGATGGTACAATTTATGGTATTCCTACTAGTTATACGAATCAATCATATATTATAAGTGCTAATAATATATATGGAATGAAAGTAAATACTAGTTTATTTATTAATATAGTAGATTGTTTATATCCTAATCTTTTAATAACGATTACTATTGAGTGTATGAATGATGAAGATTGTTCTTCATATAGTTATTCATTAATAGAATCAGGAAGTCGTAAAGTAGATGAAGTCAATGAATTTTATTATGATATGCATTATACAAAAACAATATGTGTAATTCAATCTTTATATTCATTATATTTAGCCGATAAGACTTTTAAAGGATGGAAAAAAGCTACAATAACTCTTCAAGAATATAATAAGGTATTATTTAATGGAGTAGCTACTAATGTACGTCTTCCTAATGTTATCCCTTTAAGTTTACGATATCTTATACATAGTACATATCAGAATTATATATATATACCTTCTGTGACAGAAGATATTATAGATTGGAAAGAAATCGAATATATACCTACTTCTGATTGGAAAGATCATAAAGGTTCTTTTACTTCTCTAGAAGGGAATGTACAATATTTAAGAACAACTTTTCATATAGAATCTATTGAAAATAGTATTATATGGTATTTAGAATTTACAACTACTCAAGGTTTTGTTATATATATAAATGGAAAAGAATTATATCGTTATAATATGCCTGAAGGTAAAATTACTAAAGATACTTTTGCTATAAATAGATTTGATGTTGCACAAAGTATATCAACAAGTTCTATGTTTGAAGATGGAGTTCTTTTAGAACATCAAGATCATGTGGTATGTATTGAATTACATTCAAGTAAAGATCCTTCATTATCTAAATCATTTTCTATTCTTTTAAAACGTTATTTTGCTAAACAGATTCAAAATGAAGGAACTATATATAGTAATCATATTACTCCCGGAGTTATAGAGAATTTATCTTATTTATTTGATAATAATATGACAACTAATGTATTTATTAAAGCTATTTGTCATGAACATACAATTGATTATATATTTAACCATAATGAAACTCATTATGTGAATAGTATATATATATATCCTGGAAATGAGAATTATAAACCAAAGAATATTAATATATATGGAACAACTAATTATATCGATTGGGAATTACTTTATTCAAATAAAGATATTACTTGGGGTCCTTCTATATATGGTGAGAGAAGTATAAATAATTATTATATAAATCAGACTTATAAAGGCTATCGATTTGGATTTAATGGCTGTTTATTAAATGGATTAGAATTAACACAAATTCAACTTTGGTTTGCTAATTATAATAGTTATTGTAATGCTTCTAATGGATATTCAATTACCTCACCAAATATGTTTGCTTTTAAAGATTGTCCATTATATTATAGTGGATATATGAAACGTTATTGTTATGGATATATTTGGGGTCCAGAAGTGAATCATTGTACAGCTCTATCTCCTCTCTCTTTACAATATGGTGATATTATACAACACAATATATATATATTTGAGAATATTAAGCTTATACCAAGAATAGAAGGTGTAGAAGTTCATTATAAGATTAATCCACCTCTTCCTGATGGTTTATCCTTAGATTCTGATACTGGTATTATATCAGGATCTGTAAGAACTAAATATTCTATTAGTCTGTATAATGTCACAGCAACGAATTCTCAAGGTAGTATTTCTACGAAGATATTATTTGTTTTTGAATATAATTATAATAAATATTTATCTATTTTATTTATTATTACCTTAATTATATTCATTATATTATTATCAATATATATATGTTTAACATGTAAACAAAAACATATACTTCATGGTAAAATTAATAATAATAGAAATTCTAGTATAGATGAAGTAGAGTTAATTCAATATAAAGAATTAAAATAATTATACTAAAACTTCTATTCTTTCTCTTTTAAATTATATATATATTTGTATTATAAGAATATATTTATGCTTTCTTTATTATTTATTTTTAAGATTTTCACTTTTTTTTAACCATTTTATTTCTTTTCTTTTTCTCTTATGTATATATTTCATAAAAAAAAAAAGCTATTTTTTTAAATATATATATATGAGTATTTGTATTATAAGAATATTTTTTTAATTTAATTTAATTTTTTTATTGTCTTTGACTATTTCTCAAGATCAAGATTTTTAGATTTGCTTATTTTCTTCTTCTTTATATGTATATTATTCTATAAATATTTATTTATTTTTTTAATTATAAAATTTTAGTTTTTAAAGTTTTGTCTCAAGAACAAGTTTATACTTTAAAAATGACTATTGTGATATTTGGAGTCATGTAAAGATTATGGTCTCTTCCAGTTTTTTGAAGATATCATACCAAAACATTTTAGTTTTTATTTTAGTATATTTAAATAACTAATAAATTTTATTTGAGATATTATTAGAGTAGTGACCATCATTTAATGTGAAAAAAAGAAGAATGGACACGAAATGGTTTCTCGAAACCCAAAAGTTTTTATCTTCAATTTGAAGACATATCTTTATAAGTATAGAAAAATGGTATATATAGAATTCTTAATTAAAAAAAAATAGTTTTTTTTAAATTAGTAAACTGTATGTTCATATATATGTCAGCCAGCGTTCGCCATAGGCTACCCAGGGTAGGGACTCTACCCCAGACAATTTTTGTCCTACGCCTTGAGCCGCCAGAAGTACCCTTAAAACTGGCTCTTTTGGGAATTCTGTACCCCAGCAGAGTCTTCGTGGCGAACCCTGATGTCAGCAAAAAAAAAGAGGAATTATATAGATTACGTTTTTAATGTTTGGACAGTTTTTCCCAGTAGAGATAATGATTTTATAAGTATATTTTGATAAATTCCCATAAGAATATTTATAGCCATTCCTTCGATTCCGATGGTATAGATGGTAATAAATGGGATTTGCGAAAATTATTGGAGCAAATGATCAGTAAAATAAAATGATTGACTATAACTCCTATAATGTCTATTTGATTGGTTGATTTCAAATAGACTTAAAAACCATTAATTTTTCGGTTTTTTTTTTCATAATCTTCGGGTTGAAACGTCCGATATAAGTTTTCCCCTACTGAAATCAGCCATTTTATCATAAATACTTTTAATTATCATATTTATAAAAGAAGGAAATGAGTGTTGTATGTAGTAATTCGTATGCTGATGTTGAGGTAAGCTGTGAAACTCAAACTGAAACAGTTTTATCTTGTGAAAATGACAGTTCTGTATCTGGTCAAGAAAATAATTGTTCCTGTGCAGATTATTGTTTGACTATATTTGATTGGGATGATACATTAATGCCTAGTACTTGGTTAGTAGAAAATGTATCAGACGAAAAGGATCTGAATGGTGATGTTAAGAAGAAGTTACAAAATATTGAAGATTATGTTTACCTGGTGTTATCTCAAATCATTCAATTCAGTACTGTAGTCATTATTACTAATTCTGAAGAAGGATGGGTTGAGTATTGTTGTGAAAATTTCTTTAATCGCCTGAAGCCTTTGATGGATGGAATATCTATTGTTTCTGCTAGAACTATCTATCAAGATTCTTTTGAAAGCCCATTTATGTGGAAGGTATATAGATATTTTTTTTTATTGTGTTTTTTATTGTTTTATAATATTTTTCTTATTGTTTTATAATTATTTTATATTATTTATAATTGTTTTATAATTTTTTTATATTTTTTTTATTATTTTATATTATTTTATATTTATTTATAATATTTTATATTTAATAAAAAAATTTATTATTATTGTTTTAAATATTTTTTATTAATAAAAAAAAATTAATAAATTTAAAACTAAACTATAAATATATATTTCTATAGCAATTATGCTTTAAAGAAGTAATCAGTGATTATATATCTTTTCTTCCTTCTCAATGTTCCTATTCTATTATAAGTATTGGTGATTCTGAACAAGAGCATGAAGCATTAAATGATTGTAAGAATTACTGTGATAATAGAACATTCTTAAAGTCTATTAAATTCTTAGAGAATCCTTCTTTATATCATTTAAGAAGAGAATTACATTATTTATATAATAATTTTGTAACTATTCTTGAAAATCAATGCGATTTAGACGTCTTACTCTTTTCTTAAAATTCACTTTTTTTTAATTGCTACTTACTAATTTTTAGTAAATTAATTTCTATATATACATTCTAATTTATCTTTTAGTTTCTTATATAAATTATTGTGTTTGTATATCCTTGAAGTATTTCTCTTCACACTCTCTATTTATTATTCTATTTTTTTCTCTTCTTTTTTTTTGTATTTTTCCTCTTAGATTTAAAATTATTATTATTATTTTTTTGAATTCGAAACATTTTTTTTTATTTTTAAATTTTTATTAAAATATCTATGTATATAATAATACCTTTCATATTTGTATATAGATAATTCTATATTTTAATATTTATATTTGATTTATTTCTTGTTACAGTAGATCGTTGAGATTTATATTTAATATTTATTTATTTCTTGTTTATAGTATGTATTTATTATTTATTTATTTTGACATCTATTCCTTTTATTTCTCTCTGTTTATATGCCAGTGGTTTATAGCTATATTTCTGTGTTTATATATATTTAATATTAAAATGTATACATTATATTTTATTTCCTTCATTATTCCTGTTATATGTATATATTTTTTCTCTCTCTACTTCTATTCCTTATTTCCTCTTACTTGTTAACAACCGTGATGCTCTTTTTCATTCGTATTTATATATTTATATTAGTATATATATATATATATATATATATATTTAATTTTATTTATATGTAATTATAAATTTATATATTTATATACAAAATAAAAATTAATCCTTATTATTATTTCGCCTGGGTCTTTTTCTCTCTTATTGCCTTATTCTATTTGAACTCTTTATTATCAATGAATATACAAGGTAATTCTATTTAGATAGATATACTAACTATCTTTTTATTATATATTCTTGTGTGTCGTTTTATTCCTTTAATAGTATTTATATATCTATTTATTTATTGAATACTTTTCTATTTATGTATATAATTCGTGTATTTTATATCTTTTGGAGATATTTATAATTATTTGTTAAATAATTAATATTTATCCTTTCTTATTTATATACACGTTAAACATAAATATACTTAAAAGTATAAAATTATAATTAATCTTTATAATTACTATAATCTCTCTCCCTTTATATATATATATTATGTCTCTTGCTTTAAGATTCTCTATCATATCTTAATCATTCAGACTCACTTTGAATGCCTCTTATCATTTACATCGTTATTTGTCCTTTTATTGTTATTGTTATATCACCTTTTCTTTTTATTGTTATATCACCTTTTCTTTTTATTGTTATATCCTTTTCTTTTTATTGTTATATCTCCTTTTCTATAATGCTATTCATATACATATATCATAAATATCTTAGTTGCTACATATTTTTATGATATAGTATTATTTTCTTCATTTTGTCTTTTTTTTTCTCCTTTTCATATCAATATAATATATATTATATTTAGTTTTATATAACTATTTATGGCTTTTAAAAAAAATTAACATTATTATTCTCTAGTCTTTATATATATATTTCTTTGAAGAATCTAATTATTTCTCTTCTATTTAGAAATATATATATACTATTATTATTCAATATATATATATATATATATATATAGTATTATTATTATTATATTCTTATTATAATATAATAGGAATTGTCATTCTATTTTTAGTTTCATTTATATATATTACTTTTAATATATATATTTAAAAAGAAAATCTTTATATGGTTTACAATATTTTTTTTTAATATAATTAAAGAACATATCCCTAATTTAATTTATAATTCTTTTCAATATTCTAATATATACATTTTATATGATATATATATATAACTCTTTATTAATTGATATTCATCTTTTATATAATTTTATTTTTCTAATATCATTTTTTTATTACATGAATTCTTTCATATATTATATCATTTTAATTTTATTTACTCTCGTTCAACGAATTGTTTGTTTACTGATTAAAGAGTTAGTTTAACAAATTACACCTAATTACTTGTCTATAAAAAAAGTTATTTCATTATGTTATCTGTCTTATTATATATTTATAAATTTTTTTTTTTTTTACTTTTTTAAAAATTGACAGTTTTTTTTTTATTAATGATGGAATCTATAGAATAGTGTATGGTTTAAATAATGTTTTTAAAAATAATGATAACAAAACTCTTGAAAGAAAAAATATAAAATTGAAAAAGAAGAAAAAAGAAAGAAATCAAAGGATAAACAATACATATATATATATATGTATAGAAAAAAATAAGAAGAAAAAACTATACAACTATATATATATAGACTATTTAATAAAACGTTTAAGTTGTTGTCTATAGAATTCAAAAGCAGCAAAGAAAATAGCACCATTAACTCCAACTTGAACCACACGTGCTATAGCACCTGACCATAATGCTTTTAATCCTTCTTCTTTAAAGATTAATTCCATTGTTCCAGGAACAGAAGTATAAACACTATATTTTTTACCAGCAGATAACATCATTCTTGTTTTAACAACATCAAAAGGTGTTGTTAACCAAGCAGTTACTGATGAAGAACAAAAAGCTAAACTTAATATCTCTGTCGTTTTTAATTGACTTAAATCTGTATATCCCTATAATATATAGTATTATGTATATTTATGATTATGATTATGATTATGATCATTATTATATATATATCCATGTTTTTGCATATATTTACTTCGAATAACTTCATATAATGTCATTTCACAAACATCATAAGGTATATTTTTACATAATAATGACGCATAACCATTATAAAACGCCTTTATTCCTCCTTGCTATATGTATATAATTATTAATAAATTATTATTTAATTTTAATTAAATATATATGATAATAATCTATTCTTATAAATTCTTATAATAATTATATATATATATATTATATAGAATGACTAAAATATTACTAAATTTGAACAAAAATAAATTAAAATAATATATATATACTTTAGATAGACTTTTAATACAATCAATTGTACGGTCATATAAACCTGCTTGCATTTGTTGTTTTACTGTTTCTACAGGTGCACGAATACAAGAAGCTATCATTTGAGCTATATATTTATATATAATTAATAGAATCTTTATTATATTTGAATTTAGATTCTAAAAAAAAATTAAAATATGAATAATAAATTCAAAATTTCAAAAAATAAAATTTATTTACCATTAACAACTGAACAAGCATATACAAATGGCATCCAAATATGATATTTATTTGCAATAGGAGTTAAAGTCCTTTTTGATGCTTCATAAATAGTCCAATGTGTAGAAAAAGTGAATGCTGAACCTAACATTGCTAGAGGAAAACCTCGAAACAAGTGAGATGTGAGAGATATTGATGCAGTCCCTGCTCTTGCTTGTAAACGACTATAAGAAAATAGATAATAAGAATTTAAAAAATAGATATTGACTACAATCACAGTAATTAAATAATGTATACGTTTTAATTGTATCTACTGGGAAAACAGGAGCATCAGATGTAGGCCCTGATCCAAACCCAGCAATAAAATTGATGACATCATCTTTATCAATAGGCATTTTGAAACTCTATATTTTTTGTATCAATTCAAAAAAATGATACTAATCAATGTAGTTAAAGCAGTATTCAAGAAAAGAATTATAAAGAAATAAATTATTCGATTATGGATTCTTTTTGCTGGAAACATAGAGAAATTCAACGTAATTCAGATATTTCATGACGCTATATTATGGGTTTTTAATTGTTTTTAAGAACCAGAAATGAATAATGAGAATGCATAATTATTTGTGTTTCAAGTTTTAGAAACATCGAATTCTCTTAATTCTATAGAAGAAAAATAATTATTTCTGTTTTATAAAAATCGATGTTCTAAAAGATTATTTTTAAAAGAATGTTTTATTCTTTTGTATAAATTGTTAATGATTAAAACTATTCCTTGATGAACATGTTGCATATGAGTTAAAGATGAATATGTTTAAGTTTGTTAAAAAAATAATAATACAATGACACAAAATAAAACGTCCAAGTCAAAGGATGACTAAGAATATTGAATCAACATTGATGAAATTTATAATTCTTTAATTAATAAATTTATAATTATCAGTTAATTATAATTCTTCAATTAATTAATTATAATTCTTCAATTAATTAATTATAATTCTTCAATTTATAATTCTTTAATTCATTACGAGGAACATTAGCACCAACACAGACATCTTGCATTTCAGTAATACCAGTCATTGTAGTTAAATACTCACGTTCACCTAATTCGTTAGTAATCCAACTGTCGATCTTAATATCGTTGCTATCAGTAGGTTTAATAACAATAGTTCTACCTCCTCTTTTATCTCTAGAAAAGAAATAATAATATATAAAATTTAAAAAAATGTTAATATTAGAGTGTTATATATATTATAATGATTTAAAATAGAATATTCTTAAAAAAAAATAAAAATCATATAATAATTTAGAATAGAGTATTAACAAACAAGTGATAGAATACTAAATAATATACTTTGGATCAGGACCATAACAGCCAACACCAGTTTTTCGACCATAAGCTAATGTTATTCCTATATATAGATCATATAGATATTTAATGATTTATAAATATTAGATATAATTATTATTATACCATTAAAATCCATTTGGAAAAAATTATTATGATCATGACCAACATATGTAGCTCTAATATCTCCACTATATATTTATATATTAATAGCATTTTTAGTACATGTAATAGTATATGTAATCGTATAGGATATCTTAGGATAATCTATGATGATTATATTATATGATATAAGATAGAATATGATAGAATAAGAATATATATAATAATAATAAAAAAAGATATTATAGATATTACAATATATAAAGAATAGGTAAATAAATACCGTTTGATCATATTAACAATTAAACCAGTGTTTAATGAAGAACAAGAAGTAGGTTCTCTCTTACAACCTAAGCCATTATAATGCTATAGATATTAATAAGAAGAAGAACTATTTATACAGAGATAAAACGATGAATATATATATACATTCCATGCTACCATATATTCTTGAGTAGGAATATGGAAAAAAGCTACTCCTATAGTTGTATAATGATAATAATAATTATATAATAGTTATAATAATTATATAATAATTATAATAATTATATAATAGTTATATAATATAATAATAGTTATATAATAAATAAAATATAATAAATAAAAAAAAATAAATAAAATATAATAAATAAAATATAATAAATAAAATATAATAAATAAAATATAATAAATAAAATATAATAAATAAAATATAATAAATAAAAAATAATAAATAAAATATAAAATACATACCAGGAATCTTATATCCTAGTTGTTTTTCCATATCTTCACTCTTCTTTACATACCAATTAACTAAAATAATATTAATATATAGATACTGATTAAAATAATAAATAAATAAATAAATATATACTGGTTTCGGGTTCAACGCATCCATAACCACTAAATCCATGACATACGTAATCCATAGAATCAAAAAACCACATATTAAAAGCTATATGGGTTGTATTCACAGAACTATACACAGGAACTACAAAATTGGATGCACCAACAGCCTCAGGTGGACTAAGTTGACTCATACTCCATGGATTTGTTTGATCTAACTCAATAATCTGTTTCTTCTTATAATCAGCTTCACTATCATGATTTCCAAGAGCATATCCATAATATGTCTTAGTTTCATTACAAATAGCAGTGAAAGCATTCCATTTCTTCTCATACCAACCAGGTTGTTTATCCCAACCATATCCAGCAACCATATCACCTGTAAAAGCTATGAAATCAGGCTTTTCAACACCAATAATTGTTCTCATAATTTGAGTTGTCTCATCATCATGATCTCCATCTCCGTAATGAAGATCCGTAAATTGCTCAATTGTAAACGTTCCATCTTCTCTCAAATAAAGCTTAGGCTTAACTGCAGCTGCAAACACTATGCAGATACATAATATACATAAAACAATCTGTTTCATTATTTAACGAACAAGTTTTTTATAACATAGAAATGACACATACAACAAAGTTGAGATTATTTGTGATTTATGATTCGAGATACACGAGATTCTGTAGGGAAACTTTTGAATAATGCGTTTTTCTTTAATTTTTGAGCAGAATAATATATTAAGTAAATTAATCGGTATATTGATAATAAAATCAACATTAAAATAATATAGAAATTTCAATTAAAAGGTCGATAAGAAAGAAATCAAACTCAATTGAAGTCAGTCATATTTTTATTTTTGACTCAATTCATTCTAATCATCTTAACTTTTTTATAATATAGATTTATATTGATTTATAGAATAATGTCTTAATTATTCTACGTTGTTTCTTTGAATTATAAATAAATGATGATTAAAATGCTTTGAAAAGATAGGTTTATACTCTGAATATGCTTGAAAATTATTGTTCGAATTTAATATATTTAAATTCTTATTATAGAAACTGTTATTTCAATGGAATTTTTTTTGAATTGGCATTTTACACACTACTTTGGTGTTTTAGACATTTTATTTATGAATAATATGAATGGGAAAAATATAAATTAAGAGTAAATTGAATGTGAATATTTAAAAGTAAAATAATCAGTCTGTGATAATTCCATTTACAGTTCACTAGCAATGTATATCTCTTGATAAATAGACTTTTAATAATCGTATTGATTTAGTACAGATTTTGTATGAGCAAGATAATCGATAAATCTATATTGTCACTATAAAAAATGAACAATAAGAAAATATATATAGAAACTTTTTCAGAGTTATTACTTTATATGGAAAGATCTTTCAAGTCAATATTTATATAGCAATTTCGGATACAATTAGAGAACTATTGTTGATATTTAGAAAGCCAATAAAGTCTATTTTTAGCTATAAAATTTTATTTGTGTAATGAAACTCTTTTTTTAATAATCTTTATCTTTTTCATATTCTTTTTAATTATTTTATCCTTTATACACCATTTGGAATAGGTTTGAGAATAAGAGACTTTATAGCATAATGCTTTCACATTTTTATAACTAAATTGGAATTTTTATGAATTGAAATGAATGAAATATCATTTTAATATTATTCTTCATATATTGAATCAATGAATGAATGAAGAAAGAAAAGAATATTCTTTGGAAATCCATGAATTCCAAAAGAATATAGCTGTATTTAACGATTTATGCAATCAAGATTGGCTTGAAAATATTTGAATTGCATTATTAACGTATTTATATAAGAATAATCTAATCAAATATCTAATGAAGAAATCAATTATATGTAAAAGAAACAATATTATACATTACACTATTTCCACAATATTTCATTCATTTACATACCCTATATTAATGTCCAACTATAAATATAAAAATGTCTCTATATAAAACAGTCGTTAATATACCATAATAGCATATAAATCATGTTTAACGGACCTTACTTATTATGTTTTCATACCTTATAAATCGAAACATGAGTATTCAAGTTGATTGATCTTACTTAAAAGTCCAATTAAAAGCTAAGAACGCCAATTCAACTAGATCTAATGTATTTAATGACAGATAGGGATACTAAATATTATTTTAAAAACAATTGATGATAATGATTTGGAGTAATGGATGAAGAATAGAATTTATATAGAAAATTTATAAAAAAGTTTGGATTCTTTGATAAAAATGGTCATATTCATATTTTTTATTTTCTCAACGTTGTTCATGTAGAGAAACCTTTGATCTAGTCACTGTAGTATTTTTATGAAAAACTAAAGTGTTTTACAATTTGAAAATGAATTATTTTTATCTTGTTTTTCAGAGAATTGAGTACTATTCAAAGAATTCATTTTCTAAGTATTTTACACTATATTCACTGTTTAATATATCCTAATTCATGAAGATATTCTTCTTTAAATGCTACTCCTGGGAAAAAGAATAAAATCACTATAAAAACAAGATTTCTTCTTGGAAAACTCTAGTGACTTTACTATTTTTTTCTATATTCACTGTTTGTCATGAGTACAGAATCAATTGATTTATTAAAAGAGGCATTAGGATGTGATGAAGAGACTGCATCATTCTTATTAGAAAGTTCAGGTGGAGATGTTGAAAATGGTATTTATTTCTTTCATTAAATTATATAATTACTCTCTAATTAATAATAAAAATATATATATAGCAATCTCGTTGTTCTTAGAAATGTATATAAATCTTTTAACTGAAATTCGTTCTTTTTTTCATGAATAATTTTCTTTGATTTTATTGGTATATACATGTAGGGGTGAAGATACTTCGGCTACACCAGAATCCAATGTAATATCTAAAGAAAATATTCTCGAAATTCCAGAAAAGTTGACTTCATCTATGTTAGATTCAATAAAATGGTCATGTTCACATTGTAAAGATAATGTATATAAGAACAGATTTATTTTTCTATTTATATCTTAAATACTTGTTATGTTTTAGATAAATATTCCAACTGACTCCACGGATCTTTATAAAGAAGAATGTTCTATGTGTTTTATCAATTGGGTATTTTAAAATATTTCTCTATATTATTATCATATATATATATATATATATTAGGATGATCCTCAAGGAGTTAATATTTGTTTACGATGTTACGAGTGTTTTTGTTCTTCTTCTCATTGTTCCTTTCATTCTGAGAAAAAGAATCATCCTTTATATCTTCATCTTCATCGAGTAGTACTTGACAATAAAACAAACAATAATGTATACATATATATTATCTATTTATATATATTTGCTCTTTTAGTCTATGACTTTATTTCATATATATGTATAGTATTTTCCTACATTAATAAATATATGATTGATTCTATTATATAACTATAGGTGGAGTTGACTACAGTAAGTATAGGAGAGGAAGGAGGGTATAGAGATCCACATAAGGAATATATATATGAAACCTCACTCTATTGCTCTGTTTGTCATCAATATTATGATATCCCAACAGGAGTATATACATATATATATATTTATAAGACACATATGGTTTTATTTAATACAATGATTGTTTTCATGATATAATAAATGTATATTCATTTATAATATATATATATAATAGTTTGAGCGTGTTGTGACTGAGATTCTTCATCGAAATTCCCATGAGAAAACACAAGAGGAGGATCGATGGAAGAATGAAGGTATTGGTAGTTGTAAACATACCCAACAATTTATATGTCCATCTATTCCTATAATGAATACCAAACAAGGTATGTAATTAGAATCTCTATATTTTTAATCAAATTCGTAATGTTTTTATTATTATTATTATTATATATATATAGAATGTGATATTCATTGTTCCTGTTGTGATATTCATGAGAATCTCTGGTTTTGTTTGACTTGTGGTCAATATCACTGCGGAAGGAAACAATGGGCTCCGAATCAACCTCCTGGTATATATATATATATTATATATATATTATTATTATTATTATTTATTATAATATTATAATATTATTTATAATATATATATGTATTGTGTATTATAATAAATATAGGTAATAATCATGCAATTGATCATTATAAGAATACACATCACCCTTTGGCCTGTAAACCCTCTACACTTAAAGATGATATATATATATATATATATATATATATATATATATATATATATATATATATATATATATATATATATATATATATATATATATATATATATATATATATATATATATATAGGGAACAATGGATATCCATTGTTATGAATGTGAAGATGACGCGTCATGCTGTTATGGAGAAGTACATATTCCGAATATTCTATCTGTGTTCCATGCAATGGGAGGGATTCTTCCCGCGAATCAGGAGAAATCTATTCTAGAACGTACTTTAGAAATGAACAAAGACTTTAACTGGTCTATGACAGATGAGAATGGAGTTGAATATAAGCCTCTTTCTGGAGTGGGACATGTTGGACTCGATAACTTGGGAAATAGCTGCTATATGAATAGCATTCTACAGGTATATATATATCTTAATATCTCTATATATCTTTAAATATTTCTATATATCTCTATATATCTCTAAATATCTTTAAATATCTCTATACATATTTAAATATCTCTATATATCTTTAAATATCTCTATATATCTTTAAATATATTTCTTTTTCTAGATTCTATGTCATTTGCCTTGTACGGATAAGATTATGAAATCCCCGCGGTTATTAACCCATTTCCGTACATGTACACGATCTCCTGTGAATTGTATTATGTGTCAATTTATTAAATTATATAATGAACTGATGTTCTCTTCAAAGGTTTATATATATATATACCTAAACATTACAACTCTATATATATATAGACAAGTGTGAATCCGTTAATGTTTAAAAATATATCGTGTAAATTTAGTGATTTTGATAATAATAAACAACAAGGTATATATTATTATTTATAGTATATGTATTAAATATATATATAGATAGTTTTGAGTATTTTCTGTATATATTAAATAAATTGGATTCTTCTCTTTCTTCTTCTCTCTCTTTCTCTTCTTTATTTGAATTCAATACCGTTGATATTAAACGAGTATATATAGAATTCATTCATTTAAAAACTTTTTTCTTTAACTTTTTTTAACTTGTTATATGTATATAATTATATGTGTAAATGTAAATATATTAATTATAGTGTATTGAATGTAATCATATAAAAATAACAAGAGATCTACATACATCTTTAGATGTATTTCTTTATGACGAATCTCAAGGAGATCAAAAAGAATATTCTATCGAACAATGCATAGAGAAATGCTTTGAGGAACACAATCTGGATCTCCAATGTGATTGCTGCCAAAAAAGTATATATATATTGTGAATATGTTTATATAAATTATTATATCTATATATATATATTTATATGCTTTTTCTCCTTCTCTCTTTCTCTCTAGAGACTACTTTTGTGTGTTCTTCTTATTTATGGTCACTTCCCTCTGTTCTTTCTCTCCATCTCTCGAAGTATAAACTAAACAGACAAACGTGGGAATATGAAAAACTAATCGTATATCAATCATATTCTTATATATTCATATATATTATATATATATATATATAGGCTGATTTATGTGTTTCAGATAATATGAATTTAGATCGATATCTTTATACTCATGCAAAATGTATGTATATTAATTTATATATATTTGTTTTTATTATATATATCATGCTATATTATTATTATTTGTATATATATGTTAATCTCTCTATGTTTATATACATAGTTCTTCTATCAAATAATGAATATACTCTATTAACCTCTATGGGACTGTCTCAAGAATCTATATATTACGCCTATATACAGTATTCTTTGTTACATCCTCAAGAAACAAACCCTAGTCACGAAGTCATTCTAAACTATCTCATGAAACATCCCTATCCTACAGAGTATTTTTAATCAATTAATGTTTTTCTATATATTTATTTTTTATTATGTAATTATTTTTTTTATAATTATACTTTTTCTAAAATATATTTATATTTATATTTATATTTATATTATATTTTGCTACTAAGATATATCTATATCTATATCTATATCTATATATATTTTTTAATATTACAGTCAATATACTATTCGTCTTCTATTCTTTAGATCTCTCTCATGTATATATGCACTTCAGTCTGCTTCCCTTCATAAGGGTAAAACGGCTAATTCAGGTCATTATGTATCACTTCTACGGGAATCCGAGAAATGGGCATTAATCAATGACTCCAAAGTATATTATTAATTCTATACTATATTATTCATTATATATATATATATATATATATATATATAGGTTGTAGAATATCCCCATCCTTCTTTAAGTGATTCTTATCTACTCTTTTATACTCAACAATAATTCTCTATATTTATTGATTCATCATATGATGATTATTATTTTATATTATTTTTATTGATTGTCTAAGTTGATATAAATATATTATTATTGATATACACTAATTTGTAGATACTTAATCCTTAAGTTGTTCTATTCAAGTTATTTATAGATAAACCACTAATGATAAAAATAATATATTTAATAACAAAACAATCAACATTTAAAAACAAGTATACAAAAAAATTAATGACAAAAAACGATCTCTCAATGATATAAAATGTAATTAAAGAATATAAATACATAATATAGAATTAAAAGACGAAATTTGATTAAAAAACATAGAAGAATAGTAGATAGTAAGGTTTGAATAAAATATATATATAATAAATAGAAACAAATAATGTTTAAATATAAGAATAGACAGTTCATAAATAGTCATAAATAGTATTATAACCTTTATTCAAATTTAACGGACTTGGTTTCAAAAGTAATTCTACCTCCAGAATAGTTCCCTCGCTTCTTCTTTGTTTTCTCATGACGGAAATCTCTTCCACGTACTTGTTTCAGGATTTGTTGAGCTTTACTACCATAACCATCATTACCAAAAGTAGCTTCATAAATCTATATATATATATATATAATTATTATTATATCATTTTAGAGAACATAAATGATATATATAGATCTATATATATATATATATATATCTATATACAAGAATTATCAGCAAGTTCTTTATGTTTAGCAGTATATTCTAAGAGTGCGTCATCCGTAATACGACTGAAGGGAATCTTCTCTTTAGGATTCTATTAATATATATATATATATACAAATATATATATATATACAGAGGGTCTAAAAGGAAGTGAAGGTGTATTCATAGTAGGATTAGGCTATAAAGAATATATATATAGATATAATATATATATATATATATATATATACATCTAAGAAGACTTGTTCCTTCTTATTATTATTATCTTGTTTTTCTTCTAAATGATCTTCTTTATCATCTTTTTCATCATCACTTTCAACTTCTGATTCACTCTCAGAGGAAGAGGATGAGGAAGAGGAAGAGGATGAGGAAGAGGAAGAAGATGAAGAGGAAGAAGAAGAGGAAGAGGAAGAAGAGGATGATTCACTATCACTATCAGAAGAGGAAGAAGAGGAAGAAGATGAAGATGATTCACTTTCACTATCAGATGATGAAGAACTAGATGAAGTAGAAGTAGAAGATGAAGTAGAACTAGATTCGCTTTCACTCTCACTTTCAGAAGATGAAGTAGAAGATGAAGATGAGCTAGAGGATGAAGTAGAAGATGAAGTAGAAGATGAAGTAGATTCACTTTCACTACTAGAAGTAGAAGTAGAAGTAGAAGTAGAAGTAGAAGTAGAACTAGATTCACTTTCAGAACTTTCAGAAGAAGATGAAGATGAAGATGAAGTAGTCTTATTATTTGATTCTTCTTCTATTTCCATTTTTTCTTCAGAAGATTCTATTTTATTCTTATCATCATTATTATCATTATCACTATCACTTTCAGAAGATGAAGAAGATGATGAAGATGAAGAGGATGATGAAGATGACGAAGATGAAGTAGATTCACTTTCAGAACTTTCAGATGCTTCTTTTTTGTCTTCTTCTATTTCCATTTTAGTTTCTTCTTTATCATTATCACTTTGAGATTCACTTTCAGAACTAGAAGAGGATGATGAAGATGAAGAAGATTCTTCTTTCTTTTCCTCTTTCTCCTTTTCACTTTCTTCTTCACTTTCAGAAGTAGAAGAAGAAGTAGATTCTGAATCAGAACTAGTATTCTCTGAAGATGAAGATGATTCAGAAGATGAGGATGATTCTTTTTCAATTTCCATAGTAGTTTCTTTCTTTTCTTCTTCATTATCATCACTATCACTTGATGAATCACTTGATGAATCACTTGATGATTCAGAAGAAGAAGATGATGAGGATGATTCAGAAGAGGATGAGGATGAGGATGATTCAGAAGATGATGAGGATGAGGATGATTCACTTTCAGATTCACTGCTAGAACTATTAGAACTATCGGAGGAAGTTTCAGAAGATGATTTTGTTTCTTTTTCAATTTCCATAGTAGCTTCTTTCTTTTCTTCTTCTTCTTGTTTTTCATTATCTTCTTCACTCTCACTCTCACTTTCAGAGCTAGAACTAGAGCTAGAGCTTTCAGAGCTAGAAGTAGAACTTTCAGAACTAGAGTTTTCAGAAGAAGAAGATGAAGATGATTCAGAAGATGATGAACTCTCTTTCTTTTCTTCTTCTTCTTTTTTACTTGACTCATTCTCACTTTCATTTTCAGAAGAAGAACTTTCAGAAGATGATGAACTTTCAGAAGACGATTTTGTTTCCTTTTCAATTTCCATTGTAGTTTCTTTATTATCTTCATCTTTTTCACTTTCAGATTCACTTTCAGAACTAGAACCAGAACTATCTGAAGATGAGCTATCAGAAGATGAAGACTTGGCTTCTTTTTCGACTAGTTTTGTATCCTCTTTCTTTTCTTCTTCTTCTTTATCAGATTCACTTTCAGATTCACTTTCAGAAGATGAAGATGAAGATGATGAAGATGAAGATATCTCTTTCTTTTCTTCTTCTTCTTTATCAGATTCACTTTCGGAACTTGAAGAATCAGAGCTAGAACTTGAAGAATCAGAACTAGATACAGTATCTTTCTTTTCTTCTTCTTTCTCAGATTCACTTTCAGAAGAACTACTCTCATCATCATTATTATCATCATCATCATCATCAGAACTAGAACTAGAACTAGAACTAGACTCTGATTCAGATTTCTTTTCAGGTTCAATTTCCATTTTTGTCTTTTCTTCATTTTCAGAAGAATCACTTTCACTTTCAGAAGAATCAGAACTAGATTCTGATGAAGTTGATGAACTTTCAGAAGAACTAGATTCACTTTCAGAAGAATCACTTTCACTTTCAGAAGAATCAGAACTAGATTCTGATGAACTTGATGAACTTTCACTAGAACTATCAGATGAGCTACTTTCTGATTCGACCTTTTTCTTTTGAGCAACATAATTCTTTTCACCATCAGAACTATCTTCATTATCAGAAGAATCTATCTTTCTTTTCTGAGATATGACTTTTGGTTGATCTTCATTTGGTACAGTAACTTGAGTAACTTCTTCACTATCAGATGAAGAAGATGAGCTATCGCTGCTTGTATCTGACATGTCTACCTAGAGATAATACGTTAAGATATTGTCTTTATAGATAGAATTAATATTTTAGAGGTTTTTCTTTGTTTCTTGTTTACCTTTATTCTGATTTCTGATTATTTAATAAAATCAGTAGATTATTTTTATAAAACCATGAATATTTTTTGTTGTTTCTTGTTTTTCTTTTTTTTATTTTGGTTATCTAATTTATTGTTTATGAATGATAGTAGAAACCTTAATTTAATTAAGAAACTTATTCAGATGTTATGCGCTATTATTGACTCCGTCTCATTGATCAATCTCATTCAGTTGATTGCTACATTTATGTGTAATGCCAAACATTCTATCTTAAAATAGTCTTAAGATCCAAAATTTGTTGCACGAATGCATTTAACTGTATTTTGAATAACTTATGAAGTATTTAAATATAGATCTAGTTGACTACTATGGAATAAGGATCATTGTAGGTGTACAGAAAAGTATTTTGAAGCATTGGTATATATTACAGTGGATAATAAGTTGACTATTCATATAGTGGATTTGTTTATTCATAAAAGAATAAATATTGACTCAATAATGGAAAATATATACAATACAAAAAGCATACTGATAAATATTCTACTGTCAAATATCATTCAAAGAGTAAAAACACGATGGTTTCTTTGGTTTTATACGATTTCTCGTTTTTTTGGTTTTTAATTTGTATATATTAATAATAATCTTTATATGAATGTTATACATATATCTAGAGTTCACTAAAGAGACAATAATATATCTTGGAATCTTTTCAGTATGTATATTTTTTACAATTAAATTTTTATGGACGCTATTTGATGATACCAATATGAAATATAGTAACACAACAAATAGGGAATGGATTCAAGAAAATAACTGATTCAAAATAACTTGATAAAGTAGTTTAGACGACTTCATTAATTAGCTATTTTGATTCAAGGATTTTTTGGTTATTCTAATTATTATAATAATGCTAACAGTACCTTGAAGATATTTCATAATAAATAATTATGATTACAAATGGAATCTATTTTGCTAAAAAGATATAAAAGAGACTTTTAAAAAAGGACTTTTTTTTCTGCTTTTAATGATTTAATGAAATGTTAATATTAAAAGAAAAATCATGTTCTTCTTGAAACGTTTAGAACTATCAGGACATATCTATGTCAATAAATAATAATATATCCTTGTAAAAAGTCTCACCTTTTCTTTGATCATAAGACTTTATTAGTATATTTGGTTAGAAATGTATTAATTATTGATTATATAAATGAAATATATGTGATCAAGGGTAGAACAGAATTTAAAACAATAGAAATAACATAAAAATGTTCGCAAAAAAAATTTATTATTATTATATTTTTTGTTTTTTAAATGTAAAAAAATATTATTCTTTCCAAAGTATGTTAAATAAAAAAACCAATTAATAAAAAAATTAAGAAAATAATGTGTAAAAATCCATTTAAAACAGCGTTAGTAATTTAAAGAAAGCTGATATTTAAATGTTTATTTTATAAATTTCTGTTTAAAAGATAAGGATCTGATCTAAAATAGTCAGCCATTTATGAAACTATAAAATATGTATGACTTTAATAGTTACTAATAAGACTATTAATGAGTATTGAATAAAGTTTGTTTTTTACATATTATTTATAATAAAAAATTAATTCTTATTTAATATAAAAACAAAGTGATGATAATATGAAAATAATTTATTCAATTCTTTAAGAAAATATAGTATTGGCTTATATTAAATAACATTGTATTAACTTGTTTTTTTTTCGTACTTTAAAAAGTGTTGTAGTTTTTTATGTATTAGACAGTAAATATTTAATATAAAACGATTTTAAAAGAATTACATTATTTATAAGATCTTCTTTAAAAGCCTACCAATTTATTTTCCATTGAAAGCTTTTATAATAATGATATTTAATAGAAGATAGAGAAAATAATATAATAAAAATCTCTTTATAATAAAAACGATAATAAAAATTGAAATACTTTTTTTTAATTAAAAGTTATGAATAAATTGAATGAGTTCCACATTTATCTATTATTGAATTTGATCGATCTATATGATATTTAATAACTGTATACTGAGCGATTATGTTATGTGGGTTATTTGATTATAAGCCTTTTCAAGAAGTTTTTATTATTTTGTATATGATATGAAAAAATGTCTAATTAATATAAATAAATAGTTTTAAAATATTTACTAAAACAGAAAATTATAATTCAAAACATTTATGTATTTTATATTCTTGAATTCATTAATATAATATTGAAAGATAAAAACTAGATAATAGATTTATGTAATGAATAATTTGAGTGTTTTAAATATCAAAAAGTTGTTCAAATAAATATTTATATATAAATGAAATATTCTAAAGAATAAATAAATTAAATTTGTTAACTGAGAAATTATATGAAGTAAGAAATACTAATATGAAAAAATGTGTAAGCGCTAATTATAAATTAGTTTGAAATGTTCATTAAATACAAGAATTCTAAAATAAATATCACTCCTAATGATATAAAACTAAATCAGTATTGATTAAATATTTCATAAGATGTCACTTATTTATGTAAAAAATACATAACATCAACAATTATTGTAAATATTTTTTCTATGTCAGTATTAAATTAGTCTATTTATTAGTGACGTCAGTATTAAATTAGTCTATTTATTAGTGACGTCAGTATTAAATTAGTCTAATTATTAGTGACGTCAGCATTAAATTAGTCTATTTATTAGTGACGTCAGCATTAAATTAGTCTATTTATTAGTGACGTCAGCATTAAATTAGTCTATTTATTAGTGACATCAGCATATATTTTTGTTGATATCTACAATTGACGCGCAGTTTTTTCTTTTTTTAAATTTTTATTCAATATATTTCTTTTAATAATTACATAAATTAATGTTAAAATATTTAAATATGGTTTGATTAACATTTGAGACATGTATATATATATTTTTTTCTTTCTTTAACACAGAAAGAATAATGGAATACAAATGAAAATGTTGATGTTTCATTGTCATATTTGAATATATTATAAAGAAATCGATACATAGTATTAAGGAGCATTTTAGAAATTATAAGGAATTTACATATAACAATTAACTCACTTTGATTAAAAGTTGTTCTTTTTATCAGTCAATTAAGTACCTCAAAGTCATTTCTATATATCTCGAATACAGAATATAAAGAGTAGTGTTTGATATTAAAATTTATTTTTTATAATTGTTTGTAATTTTTGTTTTATCTATTCATTAATATTTATATTATGGTAATCGATCTTTGATAATATATACACTCTAAAGGAACGCCTAATATTATATGGTACCAATTTTTCTGGAAACATGATAATTACACCCTATTTTTATCTTCCTAAATTGTTTTATTTTTCTTTTAAACTATCAATATAGCATATGTACGCTTTTAAATATCATATCATAGCATTTTCAATAAACTGAAATTATTTATTACCTTTAAAATATGAAAAAATATCATTTATTTGTAATAAATCCACAAAAGAAACGTTGTCTTTTCTCTATATTATTCCTTTTATATCACACATTTTTGGCAATTCTCTTCTCTCTTCTAAATATTCAACAATGCTACAAGTTGCTATATTTACTTATATTATTTTTGTTTCATTTAAAACAGTAAAAACAGAAATGCAACGTAATTGATGACTTGAATCTGTGATCTAAAAAAAGAGGCGATATTTATTTATTCAATAAAGAATCATACTTAAAACATTTTGAATAAGTTTCATAAATTATGTCTTTTCAATTCATACCTAAAAATATGGGCATAAAGAAAAATATTTTTGTCTTTTTAAAGATGTGTAATGCGTTATGTACTAAAATAAATATATCATCAAATGTGACATAACTTTATGAATATAAATATATAATTAAATAATTAAAAAGTCTTTTTTACAAAGAAATAATATAAAAAATAGCAAAAAATAGAATTGCACGTCAATTATACCCAGAAATGCGCGTCTAATGTAGAAATCAGTTTTTTTGATCACTCTATACAATATCGCTGAATCACACATAATTTTTTGTTAGAAATATTGTTCATTAGATATATCCTGTATTTCCTGTAACATCATAAAGCCTTTGTTTCTTTGCTAAATTATTTAAAAGAAAAGAAGATAAATAATTAAAATATAATTAAAACTAATGACATTAAATTGAACTAAGTAAAAGAATAAACAAAATATAATATTATCTTATGACTCTAATACACTCGTGAATAAATTTTTGTTGCTTTACTTTTCTGTATTAGAAAAAAAATTTCATAAATATAAGTTAAAACTAATTTTTTAATAGTTTTTCGAGTGATAAAAAAAATAGAATTATTCTTAGAAATACGTTCTGAAGTTAATTTTGTTCTTTTAGAAAAGTAGAATTTGTTAATTTTTTGTTGATGTCAGCATTAAATTCATTTTGTTCTTTTAGAAAAGTAGAATTTGCTAATTTTTTGTTGATGTCAGCATTAAATTCATTGTATTTTGTTTTTTCCCTTGTTTGTAAAAAAATTTCGAGTATATTCGAGCCAATTCACTAGTTAATTCTTTGTTGATTAAGCTTCTATTATTTGAAACTATATAGTTCTGATTTCTACAATTAACTACCATTTCTGGAAATAATAGGCATATATTTCAATTGTTTTGGGGTTTTAAATATATATTGTTGCTTTTTAACATATTGATTCTATATTATAAATATAACAAATGTAACTTTTAAAATATATAAATATAAATATTTCTATTCTCTAACACAACATAAACATAAAAAAAGTGAACAAGAATATTATTATTTATTATGATATGCTTTTATTCTACATAATGATCGATATACAAGTGTAAAGTAATGATTTCTTAAAATATTTAGATTTTATACAATATTCTTCGTTTAATTAGCAATTTAATTTTGACTATCTTTTATATATTTTAAAGTCATTTCAACATATTTATTAAGATCATTCAAGAGATAAGTAATTGATACCATCATACTTTTTTAGAATTATCAATAATTCTTAAGCATTTTCAAGTTTTATGTTTACAGTGTAGTGATGTTTTTTCAGAAGAATGTATGCGATAGAAAATAAGACACCATTTATTATCATTATCATTATTTAAAATACAACGTAAATTTGCTAATTTATATCTTATTATTATTCATTTTGTTTTTAGGTAAGCTATATAATATATATATAAGTTTATCCTTATTGCTTCAAAACTATATCAAGTAAATAAAACCTTTTATTTGTTGAAATATATTAAAGGAAAATTTATAAAAAAGAAATGAACAAAAATTATTTTATATATATATATTTTTTGCATTTTAGCTATATTATTATATATTTTTTCTTTGCTGATTTTTTTAGAAATATTTTATAAAGCAATACATTTTTTATAAATATTTGCACAAATTTTATCTTATAAAAAAAAATGAGAATGCTAAGTAATTGATGAGTTATAGAAATGTTCTAAAAATGAGATGAAATTCATTTATATAATAGGAATCTAGATTGCATATATAATATATTTTAATATCCTTAATAAATATACACATAAAAAATGTTAAAAAAATGTTTTTTTACATTGTTAATGATATAAAGCATTACAGATGATATATAATACAATAACATATATCACATATCTTATTATATCTAAATATATATATATATATATATATATCTAAATATATATATATATATATAGGAATCTAAATACTTATCTTAAATAGAAATAGTCTACAAGAAATAAAGAAACAAAAAAAAAAACAAAAAACAAAAATGTGCATCAATTATTTTTCGAAATACATGCTTATTATGAACCTTTATACATATTCACATAAAACAAAAAAATATACTTTAGAAAATTTGTTGTTTATTTTTTTGTAAGATATATTATAGTTTTATAAGAAATTATTGATATAATATAATGATTATTATAATATATAATGTATTACAAATATTAATTTTCTGAAATAAATAGTTAAAATTTGATTATAAGATACAATATAAAACTTAATTGTATTAAAACTATTGAATTGCATTATAATATAAATATTTTTAATCTTAACATTGTTTTTTTATATATTTAAATATAATGTTCAAATTTTAACTAAAGATGAAGAAATGAACAACAGTAATAAGTATTTTTAGTTAAATAAGTTTGTTAAATTTATAAAATGTATCCTTTAAGAACAATATGATATAATATTAAGAGTAAATATAGTGATATATGACAAATTTTTTAGTTTAAATTAATTAAAAAAGTGAATTATAAATAAATTTATCGGGCAACGCTTAAAACTTTGTTGAACAATATTATTGGATAATAAAAATGAACCCACGAATTATTTTGATTTTTTGTAGATATTTCTTCCCAAAACTTTGTTATGCTTGCAATGCTGCAAAAGAATGAACTTTTTGAGAAGCACTTATTTGTACGAAATACAAAATATATGTAATTCTTGAAAATTCAAGTAGATCTATAATAAAAATTTCTTTTTGAATATCTAAAGTAATAAATTTATATTATTACCTATTTAATATTTAAAAATTGAATACATAATAAAAATGTTAAAAATATATATATGATTCAATAGTTCTAGTTAATATATAGTAAGAATTATATTGAAGTAAAATTGTATTAAAAATTAACTAATAAATATGAGTTTTTTTAGCTTTCTAAAATTCTTGACTTCTAAAGTACAATTATAAAAACTACATAATATTAATTGTTGTTATTTGAACATAAAATAATAAAATTAATACTTAATTTAAAGAAAATAGAAACAAAATAGAATAATACTTTTTCTCAGTTATCTATTATATAACAATATAGCATCAAAATATATTGTTTTATTATTTTATTACATATCATATTTAATATATTAATAAGTTTCTATTATAAATATAATCTAAGAAAAGAAATAAAAAGAAATATATATAATTTTAATTTTTCCATCCTCAAAATAATATAGAATATACTTTTTATTTTAGTGAAATAAATTTGGTACATGAAAGACATTATGTACATAGTTATAAGGTCAAATATATGGTTTTAAAAATGTGCTATATATTTATTTATGTCAAACAATATAATAATGACTTTTTATATAGATTAATATAGATAATTATGATTGTTAAGTTGATTTTAGATTTAATAAAAAATATATATGATGAAATAAAGATTTATATTTGTGATATTTTTAGTAAGGTACAGCGTAACTTTTGGTATGATTATAAATTCCTATAGTCATATTCTATTTTTTTGAGCCTAGAATAGAGATTTACAAAAAACCGTATATGAATATATCACCGTTTTTTTTTTGAGAAAACCGTATATACGGTTTTTTCATTTCTCAGTCAAAATTCCATATTCGGTTTTAAAACCGTATATGAATTTTATTTTACTTATATAAAGTCAAATATTAATTTTTTTAAAATTGTTTTTTGTTTTATAAGTTTTATATCAGGCTTATTCATATATTTAAGTTATTTTTTGGTATGTTTTTAGAAATATTTTTTATTAATTAGATTATATAGACAATTAAGAGATATAAGCTTAATCTAGTCATATTACAAACATATGATAACTTCTTGATAATCTAAAACAAGTTATTAGTAGATTAAACTATGTTGATAGTAATCACTTTTTGTCCATTTTGATTGAATCAGTTAATTGTTCTTATTCAATACTCTAATCTGCGTTTATCAATATAAAATGAAGTAACTTCTTTTGGAAATACAATGAATCCGTGACTATAACATTTTTTTACATTATCGGCTATATTTGACTCTATATTATAAATAATTACATAATATGATATATATCATCACTTCTCAATGTATTTTATAATATTATTATAATTTCATTGAAATTTATCTATCATAAAATGAATGATGTTTTTTATTCTCTTAAATACTAGTTATAGCTATATTAAAAGCATGAAATATTTATATAGAGAGATATAAAGTATAAATGAATCATTACTACTATTAATGAGTCAAATAAAAATAGAATCAATGTACAATTAGTGAAAATGTAATATCAGTTATAATTTATGATATGTAATTATTTATGAAGATGTTGACATGATAGAGCACATTAATCTGAAAGATATTAAAAACATTTCACAGAATATGTAGTTTTTTAAAGCTCATCAAATGTTGATTATATTAGTTTATTGTGTATTAAATAGCATTTATAGTAAAGGAGAAATATTATAGTATAAAAAATATCAACTTAAATAATTAATTGCTTATAAAATAGTACTTATATCATGAATATTTCAACAATATTAGTTTTTACATATATACATAACATAATTAACATTATTATAATATAGTAAACAATAAATTCGAAGATATTTTGTGAACAATGTCAACAAATGGAACTGTTTCTTTTTTTTCTAAGTTTCTTTCTATTACAACTATAATTCTTATGAATATACATAATTAATAAACAAAAAAATATCAACATTAAAAGACATATAAGTACAATAAAAAACCGTATATACGGTTTTCTCAAAAAAAAACCGGTGATATATTCATATACGGTTTTTTGTAAATCTCTATAACGTAGTAGAAAAATGAAAATAGTCGTGAAACTTTTTTCTATTTTTATTTTCTTATATATCTCTCCATAAATGAATTATAAATATGTAAAATGTGTTATAATGTGATGAACATAATATAAATATGTTCATAAGAAAAAATTAATGATTGTAATATGTATTGTACTGATTTACTCGTTATTCTTAATATGCATTGCATTTATATAATTATTTTTGTGCTAAATGAGTTTAGTAATAATAGAAACATATTATAGCCTAATGTAAGCTTCTTTAATTTAACAGTTATTGGACAAGTCTGAATTCAGTCTCAATATTATTCGATAATTATAATACTCTAATGTTGTAAATGCTAATATATTACTTTTTATATAAAAAAATAAGTGATTAATATGTTTTCGATCATTTTGTGTAAGTAATGAATCACTTTAAAAGCCATGTTATATGTCTCAATAAATATATATATGCTTTATTAAATATAGAAAAAGTGATTTAGTAACAAAAGTCATTACTTTGTTGAAATATGACACTTTTTTAATAAATAATTCCTTTATTACTAATATTTCTTTTTGTGATATTCACATTATTTTCTAAGAAAACTATCAACGTGTTTCTGCAAAGAAATACCCCAATTTAATTTCTAAAAAAATAATTATATTCATTAAAAGACTTGTTTTTTGCATAATTACGAGTGTATAGGTATTTGTTAGATCTTTGCAATAAATATATAGAAAAATTACTGATAAGAAAGCAACAATAAGTCCATTCCACTGTTATTCTGTTTTCACGGGAGGAAAAAAGCGACAAATGAGAATTCCTGACTTGTTTATTATCAGATTTTTTAAGACAGTAAGTATAAGAGTTACACGGGAAATCGAATAAATAAAAATTGATTTTATTGGATTAAATAATTTTAGTGGCAAATAAACTGAAGGTTTTTATTTAACTTTAACCAATGAAAGTATTAATAAAACTACAGAGAAAATTATAGAATTTTCTTTTTCTAAACAGTAATCAAATTAAAATGTTTCTATTGGATTAAATAGTTATAATGACAAATGAACTGACTGCTTTTATTTGACTTTAACCAATGATAGTATTAAGAAACTACAAAATGGAAACAATAACATTTTCAGTTTTTAACAAATAATCATCTAAAAAAGTTTTTATTCTAATAGATATATTATCATATCCTAGAAGTTTTAGTTTTTTTAAAATTTTGTATTATATGTATGAAGCAATTAATAACAAAAAAACATCACAAAGCAATATAATAAAATAATTAACAAAAACAATTTATAAAATAATAATAAAACACCTATAATAAAATGAATTATCATAAGATTTTCCTTTTTTATTTAATGGCAAACTCTATTTGAAATAATTACTATATATAAATAAATTAACAATAAAGATAATATATATTTTACCTTTTTCTTTTGATTGAATAAAATTATACCAACTGAATACTATAAAATATAATTAATAATAAATTGTAATGAAATATTTATATACTAACAACGAAAAAATATATATCGATTTGAACCTTCTTCCAGTTAAAGTGGTCTTGCCTATATAAGAAATCAAATAGATTATAGTAATAATTAGAAATTAAAAGAATATATATATATATATATATATATATACCCGATTAACATTAGTTTTGCTTCTACTGTTAACAATTCTAATAGTTATCAGAAATCCTATACAATGTATGCTATTAATTTAAAAGAATAATAGATTACTGGAAACTCAATTCATTTTTTTCTAGCAATAATAACTATAATATGATTTAATAAACTTAGTTATTAAGAATATACAGCTTTGTTTGATAATATAGCATTTACTAAAATAAAATATGAAAACAAAACAATAAATAATAAACACAAAGCAACTTTAATAATAAAAAGATTTATTTTTTGTGGCTAGAAATTATCAAATAGAAATTGGGAATCCTATTGACACATATTGTGTTTAACTCTGTCATAGCAACTCGTCAGATCGTTTATTATGACGCAGTTTGTTTTATATTCAT